>VWPW01022217.1:14736-38124 GCA_013389825.1 Crypturellus undulatus | reverse complement strand
CCGGGCGCTGCGCTGCTGCCTGCGGCGGAGCCCCCGGCGCGGCGCGGGGGTAGCGCAGGGCGCGGGAGGCTGTTGCACACCCTGGTCTGCGCAGCCTTTGAACCCTGCGGCGGCGGGGTCCGGCCCCCGTGGCCCGCATGGGGACAGCGTTGCCCGCTTTAGCTGCATGGACCTTTTGTCTTTTGTGTTTCTGCTTGGTAATGCAGTTGTGGCTGCAGCGGCTGGGAGACTTCCCTGTTGCGGCAGAAAGCAAATTGGGTATCACTGCAGCCTGGAGGGTTGGCAGGGAGTCAGGGCTGGTCTAGGTGCTTGTCCAATGTCTGCTCTAGTGAGTGCCTGCTGTCACAGCCAAGTCATGTCAAGGGAGTGTGTGAAAGCAGAGCGGAGCTCCTGCAAAATGGGGATTGTCCTAAATGGGAATCTTCTTTACCTGATGTGAGGGAGGGGCCTGAGAGCTGCGGATACAGCATAAGGAAGAGGTTTCTGTAGATGTCTTTGACTCCTTCCTGCAAGCTGAGTGCACTGCAGAGCATGCTGGAGCACCTCTGGGTCAGCAGCCCAGCGGGATGGAGCAGGCTGCCCCAGCAGCACCAGGCTCTGCCTGCACAACCACGCTGCTGGCACTGAGGCAGTGCTGCCGGCATTGAGAAACGGAGTGATGTCAGGTCACAGACAGGACATCCCCAGAGCAGTCGCTGCACTGAGGAGGTCTGGTGTTGGGAGGTGAGCGAGCCATCAGGGTTCTGTGTTGCCTTCAGCAGCCTTGGGCCAGTTCTGGCACAAGCTCCACTTTGGTCTGTACTCTTTGACCTAGGCTCTGACTGCAGCTGCTGACTTTGCTGACCTAGAGGTCTGCAGAGATTTTTGGATGGACCTCACCATCGGTGCTGTACAGGAGATCCTGTTTTTTTTCTGTTGCCTTACAGTGTATCAGAAATCCTGGCCTTGTAGGGACCAACATGTCTTTTTGATCCAACCTAGGGATCAAAGATACCTGGTGCTAGAAAGCATCGTATCATGGTGGGATGCTGCCTGGCTTGGAAAGGTGGTATGGGTTATCCTGGAGGGCTAATGGGCTTGTTGTTTTCTCTGAATTGCTGTATAACTTTTCCTGGCATTTAGACACTTGCTGTGTCTATCAGCATCAACATGGAGAAGGCCTCTCTAGTGACTTATTCTCACCTCACTTGTTTAAGGTCTAGTCTGGTCCTTGTCCCAGCCTGGGATCTGAAATGGTCTTTCTGCGCTTGCGTGACCTCAGTCTGCCACTGTTCTTTATTTTTCTGTCTGTGGAGAGCAGAACCTTCCAGAGTATTTTGAGTAACAGGGCTAAGAATAACTTGCGTGGCGCCCCTGTCCCAGCTGCGCACAGCTCAGCATGTCCAGGGCCTCGTCTGGCGCCTGAGGCAGGGCACAGATGCCAAGGGGGGACCGCTGATCTTTCCATGGGAGCAGAGGCGGGTGAGGAAAATACAGGTGAACAGAAAGGCCTGAGGAGAAGGTGGGAGAGGCTGCAAGCAGGTTGCGGCAAGGGCGCGTTGCCATATCCTCTGGCAGGTTGTGGTATGCAAGTTAGCTTTGCAGATGCAACTTCTGACCGCCTGGAGGGGAGGAAAGGAAAGGGGAGGTGGTGCTAGCAATTTTGGAACTAAGACATGGGTGTTGTTTACTTTTGCATCCTCGGTACCTCAGGTATTGGGGAGATGGAGCTGGTGAGGGATGCCCCTACAGTGCTAAGCCCAGAGACCTGTGCCCTCTAGCACAGCCATGAGCCCTGGCAGGGTCTCTGGCCTGATGGGGGTTGATGCCAAGCCAAAGCCCTGCCAGAGAGGGAACTGGATATAAGGCATTCTCCATGCCCTGGGGATGCTACTTGGGCTGGGATTAACACGCTCTGCCAAGCACACCTGCAGCTCTATCTGGGCCTGCCAGAGCACGGCAAGGCGGGCAGCTGCGGACATTGTGAGGCAGGAGCTGAAGGCTGTGGAAACGGCCGTTTGGGATATGTCCTCCTGCAGCACCACTGAGCTCTGTGTAGACATCTGAAGGGGAGGAAGCATCTCAGCAGCTCTCTGAGAAAGATGGTCCTCACGGCTGGAAGGGTGAGAGACTGTAGAGGGCTTGGGTGCAAAATGGAGCTGAAGCGGGAGTGAAAGGGAGGAGATGGTGTGTTCGGAGTGGAGGCTCCTGGGACAGGCATTGGATGGGGGCTGTCACGGGAGAAGAAGAGGAGTGGTACTACCTCAGAGAAGTGTCATGGGTATAGGGCATCCCAGAGCAGAAGGAGTAATGGGGAAGAGTGGATTCTCCCTCAGAAAGGCTTCTAAGTAGTTTCTTGGATGAGAAGCTCTGCTTTCTCACCTTATACCTCATGACAAGAGCTTGTACCTTTTCCAGTGTTGCCTGCTGACCCTAGTTATCACAATACTTCCAGATTAAGGAAGGATGCCCCTTCAGAGCTGTTTTGCACCCTACTGTGCTGGCAAGGGATATTGGGAAGGTGAGTCCTGCTGCATGCAAGGTGGAGCCTCAAGTCCAGTGGGATCACGGTGGTGACACCTGCTCCACCTTGGTCCTTGGTGTCAGTGCTAGCCCTTGGCACTGTGGGTCACTCTAGAGGGCCAAGGGCAGCTGGGAGCAGAGTGGTGTGTCAGGGCCTGCCGCACTGAGCGGGTGGAGCCAGGCAGGGCCAGGGGTCAGACCTGCAGCAGAGCTGCCTCATGCTGTTTGGAGGGCCTTGGTGTGCACCTCTGCTGCTGCTGCTTACACCCACCAGGAGGAAGGGATGTGGCAAGACCTTTGCTGGGATGAGAGTCTGGAGCAGCAGTGGGGTTTGGCCTACCCTGGTCTCTCAGGTGCTCCTCACACCACAGGCACCCTGCTGCCCACAGGACCCCTTCACAAGACGTCCCCTGTCTCCAGTCCTGCCTGGGGCAGTGGGGGTGCCTGAGGAGACGGAGAGCGCAGGACGGGGCCTCCCACAAGCCCGCTCGCAGTGAGCCCTACTTGAGTCACCCTGCGCGCGCCAGGGAAAGGCTGTCCCGCCTCTTCCTTCCCTCTGCGAGCCTCGCACAGAGAGACCTTCTCGATTCCCACCCCCTAGCTCCTCCCTTCCCTTTCTGTTGACTCAGTGCTCAGGCAGCTGCAGCCGTCTCGGCGTGCAAGCGAAGTGCTCCCTGTGCTGTGCTTGGGGGCACAGCGGCGGCCGCTGACACCTTCCCGGCTGGCACCAGTGTGGATGGATCAGCAACCGGGACAAGGAGAGTCTGCCCTGTCCAGACTGCCCTACTGCTGAAATAGGACTTGGGCACTGCCAGTGCAGCAGGGAATGCCCTGCAGAGGGCCGGATAAGAGATGGACAGCAGCCAGAAGCATGACCAGGCTGGCAGCTTGGAGGAGACACTTCTGGAGGCGGAAAGTGCCTGAAATTCCTCTGCACTTGGCCATCAAGTTTGTGCTGGGAAGCTGGAGGGTACCCTGCAGCACTGCAGGCAGGTTGTTCCCTATCTCTCTCTCCTTCTGGGCTAGGATCAGCTCTCCTTGTTCAGCTTATGCTAAAGATAGTGGGAGCATGACAGGCCGGGCAGAAGGCCATGACCCAGTTCTCTGCAGAGAAGCACTGCGGTCTGTGCAGGGGATGGGGCACGGGGAGATCCTTGCAGCAAGTGCTCTGCTTGTGCTGCCTTGGAGCAGTGCTGTTGGCGGAAGGAGGTCCTGCTGCAGGGGAGATGGGGAACTGGGTCTCCCCCACTTCCTCAAAGGAGCAGCTGCACACAGTGCTCTGGTGCTGTGCAAAACTGCCAGCTTTGCCCTTGGGGTGTCCCACCAGCCCTGGGCACCCCATCCCATCTCTGCAACTCTTGGCTTGCCATCTGATTCAAACCTTGTTGTTTTTTCTAGGCATCTTGGACTACCTCTGCCTTTCTACCAGGGTGCCCTGCCTCAGCCTTGCAGTACCTGTTTTGTTGCAGGGAGCAGAGCTGAAGGAAGTGCTGCCGGTGCCCTGTCATGATGCCATTCGGAGGAATTGCGGCCCAGCTGCAGAGGAACCGCCTGAAAGCAGAAGGGGTCGGCCAACACCATAATGCCATCAAGTACCTTAACCAGGACTATGAGGCCCTCAAGCAGCAGTGTCTGGAGAGTGGTACCCTCTTTAGGGACCCCCAGTTTCCAGCTTCCCCCTCTGCCCTTGGCTTCAAGGAGCTGGGGCCACACTCCAGCAAGACGCGGGGAGTGGAGTGGAAACGTCCTTCAGTAAGTATCAGGCCTGCTTCCCCTCAGGTTGGGTTGGTGGCCCTGATCTGCAATATCTGCACTAGTATGGTGTGCCAACCTGCAGCTTGGCACTGGTCTCCATGCTCCTAATCTCTCAAGTGCTTCATAGTGCTCTTTTTCAAGGTATTAGGGCAATGCTTATTGAGTGTCAGCTCAGAATATTATGCCTAGCAAGCATATTTTTCCTTCTGGACCGCAGACTTTGGTCTTTGAAATGGGTGGGCTTTGTCATTGCTTCTGCATAGTACAGCATGGATGTGCTGCCTTCAGCAAATGGGCCCTCTGTAGGTATGTAATCCAAGGTGTCGCTGGTGGTAGCCTTGCAGGAGCATAGGCCCTTCTAGGTCTAGCACTAGCATCCATTTTTCTCTTCCTCCTGCAGGAATTAGTGGATGACCCTCAGTTCATTGTGGGTGGTGCCACACGGACCGATATCTGCCAGGGGGCTCTGGGTAAGTGTTTTTCACCAACCCCTGGGCTAGGGAGCAGCAGCCATGTAGCATTGATGTGGTTGGAGAAGAGATGTTTGTGTAAGGCATATGCCGAGATTGTACCAGTTTCTACAGGTCCATACAGCATGTTTTCATTTTGGCCTATGCATCTTCTTTCTGTGTACCAGAGACTCTCCTCCTACTTAGTGCTGTGGTAACTGTGGAAGGTGGGGGGACACTTTGTGACTTCTGTTGGCACCAGGTTAGGGGCCTGTGAGCGTGGCTTGACGAATGTACAACCTGACTGTGCTAAGATCAGGGGAGATGCCAGGTGGATCTGTGTCTGACACACTGACAGCAGTGCCACGAGCTGCTCCACGCAGCTGTCTGCCTTCATAGACAGTGAGAGATGACAGTAGGCAGTAATAAACTGAGGTGAGGAGGTGCTGGTCATGACAAAGTACTTGCAAAGTAACACTGTGGGGCTGAAGAGAAGTGAAAGGAGAGCTACACAGTATAAGCATTGACTCCTTTTCCAGGAGTGACCCCACAAGCCTGGGGTCAGCAAAGATACAGAGGTAGGGAGATGTTTCTGATCTGGATCGAGAAGGGCACTTCATGAATATCATGCATGTTAGCAGAGCTCACTGGTTTCAGGACTGATCTGAATGTGAACCATTTAACATATCCAGGTCAGGGCAGTAGCTTGAGCAAGTAACAACACTAAGCAAAGTGGTTTTTAATTGGTCATCAAGAGGCCAAGTCAGAAACACCATTTTGTCAAACCACAGCACAGGTTATTGAGGCTAGAGGCTAAAGTAGGACAGGTTTTAAAAACAAAAGAGAAAGGATAACAAGGGTAAAGAATTTAAACAGCACTTGTGGCTAAGAGCTCTTGGAAGGAAATAAGCAGTGTTGCTTCTCACAACTCGAAGTTGGAGCAGCAATGTTAAATGTCTTGCTCAGTGATTGAAAACAAATTATTAATGCAAAGTGCAGCTGCACTGTAGAACTTGCTGTCCCAAGATGCTGGGTGTGGAGGGGAGCCGCACTAATGAGACCCAAGATGATCTTGAGAAATGACTTCAGAAGGGAGCTGTTGATGCTAACCATATAAGATGGTCCACAGAGAGGCTCCAGATTAGGGGGGCATTCCCTGTGTGCCTTGATTTAATTTTTCTCTCTGAGCACATGCTATTATGTTAGGTGCACTAGAAGTGAGGTGTGTTGGCAGCTCTGGATGTGGGACAGGAGTGTGGGATGGCAATGGGGACACTAGAGGAAATCAAGACCAAAACAGCAAGATGGGCACAGCTCGGGGGCAGCACGGCAAGTTGATGGTAAGGTGTCAGGTTGGGAGGGTGCCCACAGAGCTGGTATCTGGGCTCCCTGCCAATGTCCCGGGGCTCAGTGTCCCCAGAGACCCCATTGGATGTGCTTGGGAAGTGGTTGCTGCCTGGCCTCAGCAGGATGAACAAACCTAGCTCCCTGAGACTCTTCTCACAGGACATGCACCCCTCACCAGCTTGGCATCCTTCTGCTGGACCTCTTCCAAATTCCCCATGACCTTTTTGGACAGGGAAGCCAGACTGGCATGCGGCTGGTCTGTATATAACTTGACATCACCACAGTTCTCTGCTATGGAAATGGCAGTGAGCTGGCATGACAGCACATGCCTCACCCTGGCTTCCTCTCCTTCCCCAGGTGACTGCTGGCTGCTGGCTGCCATTGGCTCCCTCACACTCAATGAAGAGCTCCTGCACCGCGTGGTGCCCCATGGGCAGAGCTTCCAGGAGGATTATGCCGGCATCTTCCACTTCCAGGTAGGCTGGAGTTCCTGGCCCTCCTTAGTGGGCCTTTGGCAGCCTAGAGGTGGGCTGGGAGTAAGGTGAACTGTCCTACAGTCTGTCATCTGGGCACATCGCTCAGTGTAGGATTATCCAGGGAACGTGATGCTGTTCAGTGTTCCTCCAGCCCACTCATCCTCACTTTTCTCCCCAGATCTGGCAGTTTGGCGAGTGGGTAGACGTGGTGGTTGATGACCAGCTGCCCACCAAGGATGGGGAGCTCCTGTTCGTGCATTCAGCTGAGTGCACTGAGTTCTGGAGTGCTCTGCTGGAGAAAGCCTATGCCAAGTGAGTCCTGCTGCAGTGGGCATGATGACTGGTGTGCACTTTGCTGGTGGGGCGTGGGGAACAGAAGTGTGGGGTCTCTCCTCTCTCTGGCCCTGGTTCTGCAGGTGCTTGGGAAGCACAGTGTGGGGTATCCCTGGTCTATCCACCTTGTACCCTCTAATGTTCAGGCTGAATGGCTCCTACGAGTCGCTCTCCGGGGGCAGCACCACTGAGGGCTTTGAGGACTTCACTGGTGGTGTGGCAGAGATGTACGACCTCAAACGGCCACCACGCAACATGGGCCACATCATCCGCAAGGCACTGGAGAGGGGGTCCCTGCTGGGCTGCTCCATTGACGTAAGTGGTGTGCAGCTCCTCAGAGAGGAGCACTGGCCTCCAGCCATGGCAAGACGAGGCCTCACAACTCTTCTGCGGCATCAAAATCCTGTGCTGGCAGTCCCTTAGCTGGGAGACCAGGCAGGAGGTTAGTTCTTTCCCACCTTATTGAGCAGTCTTTTCAGACCAAGCATGGGCACAACACATGGCTCTACAGTTTAGCTTCTGGAAATGGTCTTGTTTTGGTGCAGTTGGAAATGTTTAATAGTCTGGACTATTGATGGGTTAGAGTCAGCCTACTTCTCTGGCCATGTCTTCCATTAGTGTCTGCAAATTAGCCGCTTCTGGGTTTTCGGCCAGTGCCCTTTTCATGCACAAGCAAGGCAGTGTGTTGCCCCATCACCACTGCTGGTGGTGCCCCTTGGATCTGCAAATCTCGGTGGGACCAAACACTATCCAAACAGAGTTAGCAGCTTGCCAGAATCCAAGGTGTGTTAATAGTATTATAAGTGTGGCTGGAGCCTACGTGCTTTCTACAGGTGACTTTGCAATCTTTGTGTGCCACAGTGATCCACTGGCTAACACATTCCGGGATTTGTAGCTTTCATAGACAATATTTCTGTGTTGCTAGTGATGGCACTGTATTTTGGAAAGCACAAAATCTTTTTTCCTGTTTTTCTGAGATTTGGATCATTTCCTGATGTCTCTCTGGGTCCTCCAGCAGGGAAACTGTCTTTAAATTGTCTTCGTTCAAAAGTCTTTGAACACAAGGACCTGGTACCTGCTACTTGCCTTGGCTGGAAGGTTGCAAAGCAAGGGTGATTCTCCAGACAAAACTCCTGCTGGGAAGGGGTTGGGATAGGGGAACATGAATTTTATCTCATTCACTTAAGCTTTATGCCTCCTCCTCAGATCACAAGTGCCTTTGATATGGAAGCAGTGACCTTCAAGAAGCTGGTGAAGGGCCATGCCTATTCTGTCACAGCATTCAGAGATGTGAGTTGGCTGCATGGGGCTATGATAGAAATAAAATGGTGAGAGCAGCAGCATGGGTTTAACATCTTACATCTGATCTCTTGCAGGTGATTTACCGGGGTCAGCAGGAACAGCTTATCCGCATCAGGAACCCCTGGGGTCAGGTGGAGTGGACTGGAGCCTGGAGCGATGGGTGAGCTCACTGTGGCATTTCAGTCCTGCTGCTGGCAGCACAGCTGACACTGCGCACAAAACAAGCAGGCACCTCTTGCCTGCTTGTGATGCGATGGCATTGCCATCGGGTAGTTCAAAGCATGCAGTGTCCTTCTTACTACAGAGGGAGTCCATTGGGGGGCAGCTGTGAAGTGCATAGTGCTGGGAATGTCTACTTTCACCTTGAGAAGTCCTTGTCTAACTGTGTCCTTCCTGCTATACCAGTTCCTCTGAGTGGGACAATATTGACCCCAGTGACAGAGAAGAATTGCAACTGAAGATGGAGGATGGAGAGTTCTGGTGAGTGCCAGAGAGAAGTGCTTCTATTTTTCTATGTCCACCTTGGTAGAAAAAAAGCAGAGGAGCTGTGGAGAGATTCTGCAGACCAATTTCTCCTTAAACACTTAATTTGTCCTTATTAGCTGTATTTGCATTACTAGAGAGCCCATTAACTTTTCTTACCTGATTTTGTTAATGATTTCCTTTCCCTCAAGGAAATTCTGCAAAACTAAATGCAAATTAATATCCAGGAAGGACAAACATCCCATATTTCCCAAGCCCAACAGTAGGCTGTAAATGAGCCATCACTGCTCAGGGTAGAAGATCCTAGTCTCACTTAATTCTCCAGAAAGGTTGCCTCTGTTTGGTGGTGGTCACAAGAGGAAGCTGCACCTTGAGAAAGAGGCTGGAATTGGGAGCAAATAGGAAGGCGTTGCTTAGTACTTCTCAAGCCATAAAAACAGAAGGATCCCCTGTGGAAATACTGAGCAGCCAGCTTAGGCAATAATTGGAAGTGTGATGTGGGATACTGTGTGGCAGGATTTCTTTTGGAAGGTTATAGAGAAACTTCAGCTGGGTTCACAGCTCCTTGCTTTCCCCTTCCCTACCTCCCCAGCTGTGCTCTGGCCTTAGCCCCTCTTCTGCCTCCTGCAGGATGTCTTTCCGGGACTTCATGAGAGAGTTCTCCAGGTTGGAAATCTGTAACCTAACCCCTGATGCCCTCACCAAGGATGAGCTGAGCAAGTGGCACACACAGGTGTTTGAGGGCACATGGCGCCGGGGGAGCACAGCCGGAGGCTGCAGGAATCACCCAGGTACTTCTGCATCCCTCACCTGCACTCCTGGGTGAGCAGCCACATAGCTCAGCAGCAGATGAACCAGGTATGTCATCCATGTGTCCCTCCTTCCCTCCCAGCCACGTTTTGGATCAACCCCCAGTTTAAAATCAAGCTGTTGGAAGAGGATGACGACCCTGGGGATGACGAGGTAGCCTGCAGCTTCCTAGTGGCCCTGATGCAGAAGCATCGTCGGAGGGAGCGGCGGGTGGGCGGTGACATGCACACCATCGGCTTCGCTGTCTATGAGGTAACCCCCGTGCTGCTGCGGCTTTCTTGGGGCTGGTTCAATCACATCTGGTGTTCTCAAGGACACTTTTCCCTTCCACTTTGTGGGTTACTGTTCCTTCTCCCCTTCCTCATGCAAAATCCTTGTCCACACTACTCTCCAGTGCTCTTTGCTGCTGTGAGGAATAATGTATAGGAATGGGGGTTTCTGATATCCCTCTTCTCTGCTCTCTGCAGGTCCCTGAAGAGGTACGTTCTGGGCCACTGGACTTCACTGACACTTGCAGAGGAACCCAGAAGTGGGCAGGAAGGGGTTAATGCACACACACGAGTGTGTATACAAACATGTGCACACACCCTGTGGCATGGGAGTTCCCTCTGCCCTGGCAATCTGTGGGTACTAAAGGGTACTGCACACCCTTCGGCTGGGGAGAAGGGATGAGTCACATTGGGCAGGACCATGAGGAACTCTCACAGCGCAGCTGCTGGGCTTGGGGCAGCAGGACCAGTCCTCCATACCACCTCAGTGTGCCATGTAGGTGAGGCTGAACCACAGCATGAACATGCCACTAGGGTGTCACCTTGTTCCACAATGCAGAGCCAAGTAAGGTTGAACCGTTACAGCGGGACGTGCTGAGTTGACTGGCAAGGGCAGATTCTCCCGCAGTGGGCAAGTTTTAGTCACCTTGCTCCCTGTGAATCTCCCTCTCGTGACTGCTGGCTGAGCTGTTGTCCATGGATGCATTTATTTCCCTCAGGCTCAGGGCTGCCAAAATGTGCACATGAAGAAAGACTTCTTCCTGCGAAACCAGTCGCGGGCACGATCCGAGACCTTCATCAACCTGCGGGAGGTGAGCAACCAGATCCGGCTGCCTCCTGGAGAGTATATCATAGTGCCCTCCACCTTTGAACCACACAAGGAGGCTGACTTCGTCTTGCGGGTCTTCACCGAGAAGCAGTCGGACACAGAGTGAGTCCCTTCCTCGAAGCCTCCTGCTCCATCTCAGCCCTTGGCCTGGCCAGGGGGATGTCACAGCACAGGCCAACCTGCCTGGGCAAGGGGGACCCCCTGAGCTGTGGGAGAACCCTCCTCTGCAGACAGCCTGCTGCCTGGCTCCCCAGCACTCTCTCATCTCTGTTTTCACCCTTTGTGCCCCAGGGAGCTGGATGAGGAGATCTCGGCTGATCTGGGGGATGAGGTAAGACCCACGACACTCAGTGTGTCGAGACTTTGGGGCTTAGAGGAAGTGGAAGCTGTGAGCACGAGCCAACTGCATGGGTTTGGGCTGGTAGCTGGACATGTCAAGATGAGGTGGATGTGAGAGGGAATGAAGATGACAAGAGCCCCTCTCTTCCTGCGTGAGTTTGCTAAGGAGTTGCTCAGGAGCAGGGCTGTGCCAGGTTTTGTTTGATGACCTCATTCTCTGGCTTGTGTCATCTCAGGAGGAAATTTCTGAAGATGACATAGAAGATGGCTTCAAGAATATGTTCCAGCAGCTGGCAGGAGAGGTGGGTATGGCTGCACCAATCTCTGGGAATTGTGAGGAAGGGACAGGACTCTGTCTGCTACTGCTGTACAGACTTGGGTAGAACCTTCCCTAAGGCGAGTCCTAGAGGCTCTTGGACATCCTTGGGTTGGCTGATGACACCTCCTTCTTCCCAGTTAGTGAGATCCTATGTGCCACAAGCTCACTGAGTCTCAGTGCTGCAGGCAAGTAGCTGCAGCTTGGCCCAGCTCCCTGCAGGGGTGGCCTGCCTGGAACAGATTTGGGGAAGGGGGGTCCAGCTGTGACCTGAACCATTCTGTGTGTGCAGGAAACTTTGCAGCAGCCTGGTGTTTTGTGAATAAAGCAGAGGTGTTTGGGCAGCAATGAAGGAAGGACCACAAGTGGACTGAAGAGCAACCTTCCAGCACAGCTGGGAGCAGCAGAAGTAGTGGGTGCAGGCAAGGGGTTTGCTAACTCTGTTCTTGCTGCAGGACATGGAAATCAGTGTCTTTGAGCTCAAGACTATCTTAAACAGAGTCATTGCTAGGCGTAAGTACTGCTTTTTCTCTGCATAGCCCTGGCCTGTTTGACGGGTTGTGTTTTAATGTGCATAATCTTCCTCCTTTCCTTCTCAGACAAAGATCTGAAGACAGATGGATTCAGCCTGGATTCTTGCCGCAATATGGTCAATCTGATGGATGTATCCTCTTAGCACTGAGGGCGAGAGCTGGCTTCTGTAGTGCTCAGTCCTGCTGCAGGGAAACTCCTCTGCAGGAGCTGAGGAGGGATATGGCCTGGCTCTTTAAGCAGGGGAAGGAAAGTCTTTGCAACTGCCCTGAACCCCTTGCGACACAAGGGCTTCAGGGATGTCTGCTATGTGCACCTGCAGAGTTAGCCTGTAGACCATCTGAGCTGCAGTAACTGGTTTCCTGGACAGAACTGTGAGTTCTCCTGTTTGTTTTGGGCCCTGGCCTGTTCCCTGTCTGCTGCCAGAACCCCAGCCGAACCATGCACATGCGTTCAACCTTCCCTTCTGGACCCGATGCTTCATTTCTCCATGGGTTTGAAAATAGCAGGCAGAGGTCCTGCTCCACCCTAAGATGATAAGCTCTGACACCACACAGGCTTTGAAGCATTCCTACAAAGGGAAGAGGGGGTGTCCTCTTACCAAAATCCTCTTGACTGGTGCTTAAAAGTGCCCTGCAACACCCTTTTAGCTGCATGCCAACATGCTGTTGCTCTGACAGCCCTGCTGCAGAGTGCTGTGCAAAGCAGATGTGCAGCCCTTTCTGGGAAAAGGCACAAGAGGCATCTTAAGTATCACGCTTTTTTTGATAGGTTGCAGGCTCTGCTTTTATGGTACAGGAAGGAGAGGAGAAGACAAAAAGAAACTGGCCAGATTGAATGTGGTTTGGCTGAAATGTCCTTTCTCAACCAAGATAGTTGGGATGTGATTGCTTTGCCTCAAGACCTACCTTTCATTCCACCCCTTTGGCTGGCTCGTTTTTTTCCCTTATTCCCCTGCTCTCCAGAAAGATGGCAGTGCCCGCCTAGGCCTGGTGGAGTTCCAGATCCTGTGGAACAAGATCCGGAGCTGGCTGGTAAGGAGAGGGGGGTGCAACACACAGTGCAGTTGGAAACACTGCGAGGGAACAGCCAGAAGGGAGAGAGGGGGAGAGCCTGCCCTTTACAGCCTCCGTGATCTTTTTGCAGAACATCTTCCGTCAGCACGACCTGGATAAATCAGGCACCATGAGCTCATATGAAATGCGCATGGCGCTAGAGTCGGCAGGTAGGTGTAGAGGAGGATGAGCCTGGGCTGGGATTGAAGGAGTGCAGAAGTGTGAGGCCAGCCTCTGCATACTTTCAGCCCATCTGTTGTGGTAATGGGATTGGGGCCCACATCTGCACTGCAGTCCATCCCTCTGGTACAGTCATATTGAGTGCTGGTAGCCTTGAAGTCAAGTATCCAGGCACAGTGGTCCCAACTTCTGCCCTCCTCGACCTGTAGGATCTAATCCAGAGTTTAACTGCTCATCAAGCAATGGTCTGTAGCTCTGCGGAGAGCATCTCTTCCTGCCAAGTCTGGGCTCAGCCTTTCCTCTACGGGGGGAGCTTTGGGAGTCACATCCTTTTCTCGAGGCCTCCCAGGTGTTGACTGCTCTGTGACTTGCAGGGTTCAAGCTGAACAATAAGCTGCATCAGGTGGTGGTGGCCCGCTATGCTGACTCCAACATGGGTGTGGACTTTGACAACTTTGTCTGCTGCCTGGTCAAGCTCGAGGCCATGTTCAGTAAGTTTCAGCCCCGGGACAGGGAGAGCAAAAGGGGAGAAGGGCACATTGCTCAGTTGCTTCTTCTGGCCTGCAGGGTTCTTCCGCAGCATGGACCCCGAGGGCACCGGCACTGCTGTGATGAACATCTCTGAGGTGAGAGCTCAGCCCAGCAGCTCTGGGCAGCGGGTCCAGAGGGTGCAGGGGCTTGGGGCTAAGGCTCAGAGGTAGCCTAAGGCTCAGGAGGTAGGAAGTCTTCCACCTCCTTGGGTAAGGTAGTAGCCCCTGAAAGATCAAGAGACTTTTGAGAGACTCCATTTCTCTTTAAGGGCTATCAAGATGTTGGGAGTGAGACACCCCTGCTCATACTCTCTCCCTTTCTTTTGCAGTGGCTGTTGCTGACGATGTGCGGCTAAGAGCCACAACAGATCCAGTGCAGCTAGGCCACCCCAGCTGGTCCAGCCCAATCCAAATGCCTCCTCTTGGATTCATTGACACAGGATACTTTTACCCTACCTTGCTCCATCCACTAACCTTGCCCTGCCTCTCAGCAAGACTCACCCTGCCATCTCTTGTGGATTACCTTGCAGGGTTCAAGGCAGGCAGGGGCTGTTCTTCTCTTCTTCTGGGCTGGTCTGCTTTTTCACTCTTCCTCCTCCTCTATCCCCACCTCAGAACTGGAGGAGGGCAGGCAGCAGGGAATGCCTGTGCATATCACTGTACCTGACTTTAGAGCAACCATGGTGGAGGCAAGTGAAGGAGCAGGCTCAACTGTGGCTGCAGAGCAGGAAGCAGGTAGACCTTTGGGGAGACACTGTGGGGTGAGGGGGCAGATGACCAGTGTTGCTGGCTCCAGTGCCGTCCCGTTGCTGCTGATACCTGCATGCTGGGGCCATTACCACCACTCCAGCAGAGGGAGATGGGAGAAGAGTACAGGCCAGAGGGAGGAGGACGGTCTGTGCTCTTTCCCTTGTCCTCAACACTAAGCACTCTCTGAAGGGTATGCATAACCAAAGTGTGGGATCCAGGGTGGATCAGGACACCATCAGTTGGTTCCTCCTCCCCTAGATTCCCATTTGTGTGGCCTTGAATACATGCCTCACATATCCATGGCCCCTTTCTTTAACTTAAGCACTGAATGTTTGCGGGGGCTCCCCTACCATGTGATCATGTGACACCCTCACACACAGTGCAGTGGGCATTTCTTCCCCTCTGGGCCCAGGAGTGCCACCACTGTAGTGCCACTGCTTTCCCCAGCAACAGGTTCATCTTCTCTCCTGCTGAGGCCAGCACTGGAGCTATCGTGGGCACTTGGCCTTGCCCTCCTACCTTCTTGCCGCTCTACCCACCCGCAACCCTTGGTAAGGCCAGAGGAGAGGTCTGGTGCCAGGAGGGAACTACCTGCTCTGGAGCAGAGGGGAGCTAGGGGCAGATTTCTACTGCTCACAAATGTTTCCATCCTTTACACTATCATCACGCACTGCTGTACTACCCTGCTACCTTGGGCCGTTGTGCAAACTCATTTGCACTTTCCTAAACTCCTCCACTCCCATCACTTTTTTTCCTGTGTTAAGGGGGTGGCCCTAGCTTGGCTATGGGTAAAGGCCCATCCTTTGTCCTATAAGATGTAGGTAAGACATTTCATCTCTTCCATGCCCTTGTCCTTGCTGGAGAACGTGCCTCAAGCAATAACCACTCTGCCTCAATGGCAAAACTGCTTTTTCACCTTGCTCACTGTGTACTCTAAATAATAAACAGAGGTCCATCAAAAACATGGCCCAAACAGTGCCATGGCGGGGACAGGGCTGTGTCTCCTTGTGTGTTGTGGGGCAGGAGCCTTCCTGGGCTGGGCTGGAACCTTCTTGGGCTAGGCTGGATCTGGCAGGAGGGAGGTAGAGCAGAGAAGAACTGCAGGGAAGGTGGGAGATGGATCTAACTTCAAGCTGTGGTGTAATGTGCTTCCACAGCAGCCTAGGCCTAAAAAATACATTAAGTATGGCAGCAGGTGAGCAAGGGGCACTAGCTGGCTGCTAGGCCTGGTGCAGGGGGTGGATGAGAGGCTGGAATCTGCTGCTTCTCTTGAACACAAGTGGAGGAGCAATACCAGGCCCTGCTCCTGGTATGGAGGTGTTCAGCACCACCAGGGCTTTGCAACCTCCTTTCTGTCTTCCGTTGCCCCTAGGGGTTGGTGCCTACTTGCAGGAGCAGCACAACGTCCCAGAGGTTTAGGGGAGCAGTGATCTTCAAGAACAAGGCCCATTGTTCATTGACAATATAATCCTGAATGTGAACTGGTAACACAGCCCTTCCTGAGGAGAGACCCCTGTATCTTTGCCTGTGTCAACGTGCCCCACAGCCGGCTGGGGCCAGGGCTGCCAGAAGAGGGCAGCGCTGCCCCAAGGCACGTCCCTGGTGGTGGTGAGGGCAGAGCTGGGCGTCTGTCGGCACCCCACGCGGTGGTGGCTGGGCAGCCAGACCCTGTGCGCTGTGGTGTGGTGTGCATGGGAGGGAGGCCACCTCCTGCGCATGGCTTCCAGCCTTTTATTTTGTGGCAGAGGAGTAGTCGGCAGTCAGCACCCAGCTGTGTGCAGGAGTAGGAACCGTCCTGCCCGGCAGGAATGGGGTGGGACAGGGATGCTCGGGTCCAGCCTCTGCCAAAGGGACATCTGTGCAGCAGCTCACTCTCTTTAGAACCTCAGGTCTGGTCGGAATTTGCTGAAGGCTGTTCCTGGACACTGGTGACATGTGGTTACTTTGCAAACAGCTGGAGCCATTCAAATTGTCACTGTCCCCAGTGCTTCCCTAGTGCCGTCTGTGCTGCTTCACTGGAGCTGGTGAGGCTGCACCTGGACTAGTGCACTTTGTGCTGAGGCACATTAGCATTGCCCATATTTCATTGCTATCCTTGAGCTTTGGGGTCACTGCTGAGCTGACCTGCCTCTTACCATGGAGCAGGGCTGGTGACAGAGTTGGATTCTTCTCTTAAACGCCAGGCTGTGAGCTTTGGGAAAGGTTGGGGAAAGGGGAGCTGCTTGGAGAGGATGGAGTTAATCATGGAGTGTGTGTGAGTGGAGAGCAGCCTGGACCCTGCAAAGGAGACCACACAAGGCATCTGAGCCTGGATAGGGGCTGTGGGAGGCCAGGACTTCCCACTCCGCCCTTTGAGGCCATGCATACTACAGCTGGATACAAAAGCTTCCAGAAAATCAGCACAAGGGAAAGGCAGTGAAGCAGAGGCTGGTTAGGATTTTAACTGCATTGCTCAGAGCCCGATTCACTCCTTAGTTAGTCCAAAAATGTTCAGCTCCTGCCAGTCACTGATAAGCAAGAAGGGAGTCAAAGCTCAGACAACCCTGGCCATGTTTGTGTGTGGAAAGGAGTGCCCTCACCTGTCTTACCTCTCCTGGCACCTTTATGTCCCTCACCCTACTGCTGGCCCAGTGCCCTTGAACTGGTGGCCTGGCCCTGTCTCTGCTCCACAGGGTGGTGTGCGGTCCCCAAGCTACCATGGGGAGCCCCACAAGCCAGGACCCCAAGAGGCAAGCACAACTAGCTGTCATCGCCGCCCAGCTGCAGGGTCACGCCGCGTGTGTGCAGGCCCCAGCCAGGGGCACCCTGCCGCCCTGGCTCTGGTAGGACAGGTGTCCCAGCATAGCCTTTCCGAAACAGCCTCCCTGCGGGTGCCAGCTGGCAGATTCCTTCCCCCACCAGCCCCTGTGGCTTTGAGCCCAGTATGTGCAGGAGGTCGGCAAGTGGAGGGTCCCCAGCTGCCAACTAATGCTACCAAGAGTCGCCTGGCTCTGGTTTCCAGAGGGGCTCAATGAGGAGGCCCAGCAGGGTGCTTAGACTCTGGTTTACAAAGAGGAAAGAGAGCAATTCAGGGGAGCCAGAAGCAGCCAAAACTGCTGTTGTCTTAGGGTTGTCTCACACCACCAGGCTTTGAGGGCACTGGGCCGCACGAGCCGCTGTGAGCTTCCCGCTTCCCAGCTGGCTGGGAGGCGGCAAGGCTGTGCAGCGCCCCCACGCATGGCAGGGGCCTGACATTCACAACCCCAGCCCCGCACACACCTGGGAGTTGCGTTTTTTCCATGAGTACTTGACAGCTCTCCCCTGTGCTCACGCAGGTGCCTCACAGCCTGGGTCTCCGCACCCGCCCTGACCTGCCTCCCACAAAATGGCAGCACCAGAGCTCTCCTACTGCCCCGACCACCCCATGGGCCTTTCCCAACCTCCTTCCAGCTGCTCATGTCCCTCCTTCTGCTGCGTGCCTGCCTGCGGGCAGGGGGGCAGTGGGGACTCGCAGCCCCTGCCCACCTGTCCCCACCAGCTGCCCCGGCAGCCGGCGCTGGTCCCGGCTCCTCCTCAGAAGCATCTCGCTGAGCCCACGGCTGTGGCAATGTCGGGCCTGTGGGCACAAGGAGGCCTTTGTGTGAGAGGAGGCCAGTGGGGTGCAGTGGGACGGGGACGGGCCCAGCATGCCAAGCAGGGGCTGAGCTGAGGGGAGCTGTGGGCCTCAGGCACGTGTGAGGGCAGCAGCTGCGGCGGCCACCGTGCGGCAGAGCATGGCCTGCGCGTGTGCTAGCCGGCCCCGGGCTCCCCTGTGAGGCTCCCTGCTGCAGCAAACAAGGGTCTCCCCTCAGCCCTGTGCAGTAGCGGCACCTCCTGCTCGCCAAGGGACCGAGCCCCATGGCACGGCAGGTGGAAGGCCTGGAGTGCGGGCTGGGGGCCTGCAGAGCAGGGCTAGTGGTGAGGAGGCTGTGCAGTAAGGGTAGGAGCAGAGTGGGGTCTGCCCCACTGCAGGCCTGGGAGCTGGAGGCTGAGAGCGCGGCGCAGCAGCTGCCATGTTCGGCCATTTCAACAGCTGCCGTCTCAGCGCCAGCAAAACAGGGAATGTGCATGGGCTGGGAGCTTTTCAAGGCCTGGACACAGTGCATTAAACAAACTATTTATAGTCCTCACATCCCTCCTCGAGCACAAATAGCCGGCATTCTTCTTGTGTGGAGCCTGTGTGCTCAGTTGCCACTGGTGCACCCTGCTGCCACTGCAGGCACTCTCTGGGTGCTGCCTGCCAGCACAGCTGCCACCCCCTGCATACCCCACAAGTCCCCACTGGCAGGGCAGGGAGCTCCTCAGAGAAAGGCCTTGCCCTCCTTCTTCCTTCTCCCTTTCTGCTGTCCTGTTCTCACTTCTATGGCAGAGCAACGGGATAATTCCGCATGGCCAGGCTTTCTGCTGGCACCTTGCCCGCTTGGAGCAGGGGGTCACCCCTACAGATTTTAATACCCCATGCCCACTCATGCTAATCTTTTCAGTATCCTCCCTCACCTTACTCTGTGCTCTGCGCCATGTGTACAGAGCTAAAGCTTATAGGGACTGGGACATGCAAGAGCTGCCTAAATATTGGCAGGTGTTAATAGGTTTTCTTGTCCTGAGACAACCCCTGAATTGAGTAGAATAAGAGTCTTGCCTGGCCTATGGAGCTGGGCTGTTGCTCCGTGCCTGGAGACTGCTGGAGCCCAGGGAGCAGGTTGGCTCCCTGCCCGCATTGGCCCCCTTGGCCTCTCCTAGCATCGTGGGTAAAGGCTGGTGGAGCTATGTCCTCAGTGGAGGCATGAAACTCCTCCCAGCTTTAGTCCTTGGCTGCTGGGACATAGGGCTCTCCCTCTGTCGTGCTGGCTGGCTCCAGCAGGGGATCTGGCTCCAGCCCTTGTGAGATCACCCTTGCTCAGCAGGAAGAAGGGGCTGGACTTTGGGCAACCCGAAGCCCCAGGGCTTTGGGACTCTTCCTCGCTATTGGCAGGCTGGTATCCTGCCTTGCTACTGGCCCATGGGCAGGGAAGGAAGTGGGCCGAGAGAGATGTCTCCTCCAGGACAAGGGGCCGTTCTCTGCAGCGCAGCGGGATGCGTCACTGCCCTGGCATCCGGCAGATGCTCTCCTGCGGCGGGGGGAAGCATCCTGGAGAGAGGACAGCTCTGTACAGTCCCGCCAACGCCTTGAGGATGGCCCCTGCCCTTGTCATGCACAGACCAGCTGTGCTTCTTCCAACCCTTCTCTTCCACTTACATCCTCACGCTTTCTGCGGGCTTTGCATGACGCCTTGTCTCCCTCAGTCTACCCAGGGACATCTTGTGCTGCTCATTTTCTAATGTCCAGCTGCTAACTGTCTGCCAGAAACATTCAGAAGGAGAGAGAAATAAGTGGTGGAGGGGTGTACATGCATGCTTGGACTGGGGAAGTGGATCCCAGCACTCACTGGCAATTAATAGGGATATTTGGCTGGGCAGTGGGTGGTCCTGATAAGTATGTGGTAAACAAGGAATGGGCTACCTGATGAGGCATTTTGAGTTCATTGGTAAAGAGATATGAAGAATAGACCAGAAAAGGGTTGAGAATAAACAGACAGAAAGGCGACCACAGGAATGTAGAGTCTTCTGTGGATCAGAGAGGTTATAGCAAGACTCCATCCACCCTAGTAGACCTGGTCCTCAACCCCTCCAAAAGGCTTCAGAGTGATGGAGATACCAAGGCAAGGAAATGCTAGGGAGCAGGTGCTTATTTGGCTCCATACAGACTTTTTCCCAGCTAAGATTGAAAGTGTCGGCTCAGACGCATATCCAGCACACTGCTTCCACTCAGGATGGGCAAGGAAGCATTTGTTCCTTGCAGGGATGAAGGGCATATATGCCTATCCAGCAGCTCAGTGCATAGGGACAGTCACTAGCACCTTGTCCCATATCCAGGGTGCAAATGATCCTCTGACAGAGCACACCAACCACTTGCACTGAGAGCAGCTTTTCTCTGGACCATGAAGACCTTGAGATGTGGAATGAGCAGTAGCCAGGGAAGACTTAGAGAGGAACTCCTTTGTATGCTAAGGAGAGGGAAGAAACTATTGCTGCTTTAAAAACCGGCAAGGAGCTCTGGGCACCCTCTGCAGTACACAGAACCTTTTCTTATAGTAGTGTCAGAGATAAGCTTCAGGTGGGACCTGGTATCCATTCCTGGTATCCAACCTTTCTCTTGCTCATAAGCAATCTCTGATGCAGACTGAGCTTTGGGATGCAAAGACCTTTTGCCTTAAGAAAGGAGCTGGTGAGGTGGGATCAGCAAGTCTGTTTTCAGCATGGCACAAGGTACAAGCTGGCTCCAAGAAGTAAAACAGCAGGGCTAAGAGGGGATAGGGCACTATTAGAGCAGATACACACACTCATGGGACTCCAGTGCCCTAAATCTTGTGATTGGGATTGAAAACTAGGTACCAGGGGGATTTCATTTTCTTTCCAAATTACATATTCTTTCCAGCTCTGTGCCTGATTCACCATAGGCCCAGGATTAATTCTCTTCACCCCCACCCCTCTCCTCCTCATGCTGTGCTTTTGCCTAAATATGAAATGAGGCCAAAGAGCCTGACCTTCCAGATGGGGAAAGGGGCTTGGTAAATCTCTGGATATTTGGCACAAAAAAAGTTCTGTCTCTTTACAATGAGTCCCAACAGTTTAACAAACAAGTCCTGCCCTACTTTCAGCTGAGATTTGGGATGTTGCAAGCGGCTGGCTGGTACAGTAGTGTGAGTAACCACTTCTGCTCTTACCTGTGCTTGTTCTCCAGAAAGGAACAAGTTCCTGCAGAAGGCATACACTGAAGCCTCTTTGTTCCCTGGGGTTTTCCCATTCCTCGCCCTTTGCAGCTATCCCTGAGCTATGTAATCTGAAGACATGATGCCTAGGAGATGCAGAGGAACCCCTCTGAATGGGCCCCATGCCTCCCGTTCTCCCATGGGATTGAGCAACAGGGGATTTCCCCCATAGGCACCCTAGGACAGGACGTTCCCCTCTGCTAGGGCAGAGCTGGGTCCTAAGGTAAGGCTGTCCAGGAAAGGAGAGGTAAGGTTCTCCTCCATCCCTAGGGTGCCTGTCACCGATTAGTGACACTGCACTTTCCATCCCCGCAGACTCTGGCCTGCTTAGGCGAAGTGACACTGGCAGGAGCCCTCTGTGTGATAAGGAAATATTCCTGCTGGGACTGTGTTACTGGGGAAATCAAGGTACTGAGACTGGAAGCGACTTCCCTATGGGCATCCAAGAGACCCTGGAGTCTCAGCACCAGGCCAAGTGCTATAACCAAGGCCTCCGTGTCACAAGGGGAAAAACTCCCTCCCAAGAAAGCGGAAAGTCTGACATAGCTGAAACAAAGCCTTTGGCTCCTGCTTCCTGCACTGAGGCTCTCTGGCTGCCCCTGACACTGCTGGGAATGCTGCGGGGGATGCAGGCAGTGCAGTGAGGCAGTGTGCGTGTAAGAACCCTCTGATCCTTGCATGCACGAAGGCCCAGAGCGAGGCTCCAGAAAGGCAGCCTCAAGGGGCTCACATCACCCCTGATCCTGCAGCATCCTGGGCCCAGAGCAGGGCTGCTGAGGAGCTGTTGCTACTTTAGCATGTGGTGTCTCTTGCTGAGGCTCAGCCAGCCTCTTTGCTCATGCATTGCTGACTCCCCCAGAGAAATCTACAGGGCTGGGAAAGGTCACCTTGCCTGAAGTAGTTGCAGCTGCCCTTGTATGGGGCTCTCTGGGCAAGGGGCAGCTTGCATCAGGCATCTGGAAGATGGAGAGGAGAGCAGTAGCTTTCAGTCCCTTATGCTTCTTCATTCTCCTAAATTCTGCTTGAGCCAGAGCCAAGAGTAGGGCCTCGGCAGTGTTTTTGGAGGGAACAAGGGAAGGAAATGAAGCCAGACAGCCACCAGGAACAAACAAAAGTTAGACACAGGAGGGAAGTGTACGGGCACAAGCATGAGACATGGACCTTCCTTCCTGCACCCTCACACTGGCTGGCTTGCAGTAGTGAGCAGCTACTGACCTGCAGGGCCCTGGCTGCTTGTCCCAAGCCAGACCAGCATGCGGAGCGCAGACAGAAGGCGCAGGCCATTGCAATTACCTGTCTGCCCTGCAACCCCACGTGCAGCAAGATCACAGCTCCTTCTTTGGGGTGCCCTACGGGTTCCCAGTGCCCCATCGCCTCCTCTATGCTTGATGTTTTGGGCATCCCTTGCCTGCTCTCTCCTTGGCCACCTGCTCTGTGTGCATTCCAGCCCCTTGTGGGAGCAGGGCGGCAATTGCTGGGGCTGGGATGGAATGACAAGCAGACATATTTCGGATCTGGCTGCCTGCTCAGGGACTTTAACCAGGCATTGTAGTGAAACAAGACCCCACTCTGCCAGCCCACATTGCTGTGGGAGGCAGATGTTCCTCCCTCCCCGGTGCTGTTACCCCAACAGATGGGGTCCCAGGCTGTAGGGCAGTATCATTTACAGGGTGCGTGTGTCTGCTTGGGGCTGGGAGGAGGGAGCATTTAAATGGGCAGTTGGGAGATTTTTGTTGTCCCTCGCCGTGCAGACTTTCTTGCCACGGGGACTGGAGGCAGCTCCGCACAGGAGGAGCTGAGCAGTAAAGGCTCCTCTTGGAGAAAACAGAGCGGTGTCTGGCAGAAGGAAGGATCCCAAGAACGGTAAGAGCCACTGGAGTTACATCCACTCCTGGGAAGAGAGCAGCAATCCCTAGAGCTTCTCCCATGAGCTGTCCCAAGCATGAGACTGTCCCGGGCATGAGGCTGCCCCGTGGGGTGCTGACTCTAGATCACTGCGCTCCGACTCCAGCACCGTCCCTTCTGGGGTCTGCACAGTCCGAGGCAGGGAAGGGGGGGACCCCGCCGCTGCCAGGACTCCCGAGGCCAGGCCGGAGGGACCGATGTCGCGGGGGCTGCCAGCACTACGGCGGGGGTGTCAGGGAGGGCCTCACTGAGGAGCCCGGGCCGGGCTGCGGGCGCCGGGCAGCTGGCGGAGCGGTGCGGGCGGCCGCTGTGTCCCGACTAAGAGCGCCTCTTCTCCCGCCGCAGACGCCCGAGGCCGCCGGGGCTGCGCGCGGCGGAGCGCGGCGGGGAGCGAGGCGAG
>VWPW01022217.1:0-14214 GCA_013389825.1 Crypturellus undulatus | reverse complement strand
CGACGGAGCCCGCCCGGGGCTGGGAGGCGCCGCCCGGGTCCGGGGCCGCTGCCCGGGCCATCCCCGTCGTGCGGAGGCCCGCGGCGGAGTTGGCCCCGCGCTGCCCCGGCACCCCGACGGCTCTGGACTAGGACCACGACTGCCCTCCGCTCTGCTGTCGGCAGCGCTTCGGGCCCCCGCTGCCCTCTGCAGCATCTCCCCATCCATCACGGCAAGGGAGAGGATGTCTGGCAGCACAGCGAGGAAGGTCCAGCCTTTCACCATAAGCACCAAACTCTCCCTGCCCAAATGCGGCGCCGACTTCTCCAGCGATGCTTGCCCCGGCATCGTTCTTGCCTCTGCCCTGGACAACCACCATGGCCTTCGGCACAACCTCAACGAGCGCATCTCCCTCTACCTGGCCCAAACGCGTGCCAGCCCCGCTCCCCCTGACAGCCAGCCCCGCAGTGTCAGCCCCATGGAAGAAGGAGTCACCGATGAAGACCAGCTTAACCGCAACTCTCTTGCCCGCTCCATCAAGAAGATCACACTGTCCAACTGGCATGGGGAGGCTGTCACATGTGATGTAGGGGGACCCGGGGACCCTGCCTGGACCAGCGTCGAGAGCAACCACAACAACAACAATAGCAGGGCAGGGAAAGCTCAGTTCAAGGTAAGGAACATACTCTGCACCCCACTCTTCCTGTCCCTTCAGGGCTGGCTCCTCCGCTCTGCTCTCCCAGTCCCTGTCTGCAAGAGAATGGGTAGGTCTTAGGGGTGGCTGTGCCCAGATGGGGGGTATCTCTGCATATTTCTTTCTTACTGTCCTGAAAAGCCACGTCTCCAGGGAGCATTTGTGGCAGGGCTTCTGGGATAGTTCGCTTCCTCTGCCTCCCACGCTCCTGCTTCCCGATGCAGCGGGGCAGCCGGGTAAGAGGTCTTTGAGGGGAGAGTTGGAAATGCGCCTTCCTTGGGACTCAAATAAAACAGGAAAGCTCTGCCCCAAAGCCTCAGTTGTGTAGGGCTCTGCTCTTTTCATGCCTGTGATAATCCAATTGCATGAGAGAAATTGGGAGCGCACTCTTCCTTTTACTGGGGGGAAATGGAGGCTTGGAGAAGGGAAGTGACTCATGAAGGGTCACACTGAGGCAGAGACACAAGGAAGCTCCTGCCTGTCAGTCCCCTGCCCCAGCTGGGAGCAGGACCAGGCGTCCTGGCATCCCGCCCTCCCAGTTTCAGTGCTAGCAGACACGGACGTCTTCATCTGTCAGTGCTGGAGCTCAGGAGACCCCTGGGTGGCGAGGACGGGAGGACGGCAGCTTGGAGACCTCGTGCTCATAGTTGAAAGAACAGACGGAAACTCCTTGTGATTTAACCCTGACCCACAGCAGCTGGTTTCACAGTGGGATAGCGCTAGGGAGAGTGGCGCAGCTCACTGCCAAAACCTCCTTTTTCATTGCCAATAAAGGCTAGGCACAGCCTCCCAAGAGCTGCTGCTCGCTTCAGTGCGCAGGCAGGTCCTCACTGCGTAGTTCAAACCGGCGTGGCCCGAGGGGGATGTGCCTGAGGGCTCCCCTCTTTTATGTAAGGTGGTGATAAGTGTGTGTGTTTGGGGGGCTGTGGAGGTTGCCAGGATCAGCCCTTCCTGTCAGTGCAGCATGGCAGGGTGGAGCTGAAAGGGACAGGAAGACTACAAGATGGAGCTTTGGGAGGAAGAGCCAGAGCCAGGACATGGTGTGAGAAAGTGTGGTATATGGCAAAGAGGAGGGCAGTGCTTTCCCCTCGCCCGGGCACAGGAGCTGAGCTGAAGCGCAGGTGGAGCAGCCTCTTGGGGCTTCCCCAAGCCTGCCCCACAGCCCAGCCCCAGGCCCCCTAGACTGCTCTTGCCCCATGGCCCCTGCCAGCCTGGCCCCAGTTGTGCCCCTGCCCCTCATTTCTGCTTCCACCTCACTGGTGTCCAGGACCTCCGCCAGGACTAGCACAGCCCAGCAGCAGCCTGGACGGGTCTGTCCTCCTCATCTTGCTCCTATGAAGTCATTGGCACCTACTCCTCTAAGGGAATGCAGTGAGCTTATGTACCACATTTGGTTTGCTTTTAAAAAGGGAAAACGCACCCTCCAAGGATGAAGCTGAAGCCACTACACTCACTTCACTTGTTAAATGCCTGTGAAGTCTGGGCTCCTGGTGGTGACCGGTTAACGCATTACCTCAGAGGCCCCAAGGAAGGAGTCTTTAATCTGTTCCCTAGTCATGAGCTAAGACCGCGTTCGCGTGTATGTTCACGTGTGGGGATGCACATGTGTATGAGGTCTGGCGTAATGAGCTGCTGGGTTCGACCTCTCTGACTGCGTGGGCAGCGGCAGCAGCAGGGGGCAGAGCTCCTCATCTACAGTCCTCGGTCCCCGTGGCAGCACAAGGCCTCAGAGTTTGTCATGTTGCCCGCCCGAGGAGCTGCCTCTGGCTGGCCAGGCTTGGAGAGGTGTGTGGGGACAGCCCCGGTGGAGCCGCTCTGTGGGAAGGATGAAGTCATCCCTGTGCTGACAGCCCTCTTTTCCTGCAGCTGACGGCTTGCAAGATGCAGCCCTTAAATGAAGCTCCCATGTCACCTGTGGGTTTATCCCTTGTGGCTCAGTGCTGACTTGGGAGGGTGGTGCAAGCTGCAGCGAGCTTGGGACACTGCTGCCGAGAAGAAGGGCTTCTAGGGTCTCATGCCCAGCGACCTTTTAGTTTCTGTCTCCCTGCTGTTCCCTAAAGAGGCATTCAAATCTTCAGGCACCACAGCTGGAGCAGGGACTGCACCCTCCTTAGCGCTCTCCTCAGCGACAGAGCCGGGCCTCACACAGCTGCTGGCACGGCACGGCCAGAAGCACTGAGCTCTTGCTGCGCTGCCTGCGCTGTGACTCAGCTTCGCTGCCCACTCGCTGCTCCTGCTGAGGATGGGACGCTCTCAAGTGGCCTGCAGCAGCCTGCGACATAGGCTCTGCCGGCCAGCCAGGCTCCACAACCCCCTGGAAGGGCCTGGTAGTGCCCAGTCTCTGCAGATAGCTCTGCTGAAATTATTTGCAAGAGGGTAAATGGTGTCTAGGCCAGAGTGTTTCTTAAGCAAGAGGTGCCTGGTGTTAGACTGTGTCACAGCCAGTGACAGATTTGTAGGTGACGCCGGTCAAGGTTTCCCACCTGCCTGTAGTACGCATCTCCTGTAAAACAGAGGAGGGTAGGAGGCTGTAGGATCATGAAGCTGTTCCCAGGGATCTGGGCCTTTCTGATGGCAGGATCTCTTGGGCTGAGGGACTCCTCACGTCCTGCTGTGGCACTAGGAAGCTGCTTTCTGCTCAGGGAGCATGTCCTGCTATGTCCAGAGCAGTCCAAGTGGTTCTGGGTCAGCTGTGGTTCTGCTGATTCACCACTCCTCTGTGGTGGTCTCAGGGGAGATTTGGGAGCTGGTAGGGCAGCACACCCTGCCGAGCACCTCATGTTGCATTGTGCATGCTTGGATGGCTACTCTGGAGAAAGCAAAGTGGCTCTGAGGAGAAGGTGGAAGAAAGTCCCTAAACTGGCCTGCTAAATCCAATGGTATCAGAAAAGCAGACCGACAGTAGAGGATAAGGGTGACTGCCTCTGTCTGCGATCCAAGCAATCCCACGCATCTCTCATGCTGGGGTTGGGCTCCATTAGCAATAAGGTAATGCAGAGTTCATCTTGGACCTCCTCTCTGTGCCTGGCCATGGCTCCTGGACTTCCTTCCTCCTGCCTCTCCTGCTCACGCCCGCAGCCCGTGTCCCAGGGGAGCCCTTTTCTGTAAGTCAGCCACCCTCTTAACTCTTGCCTCCCAGCTGGGCCACGGTCAGGTATTGGCGGCTGACCCTGTTGATGCCAATGTTGTCAACATTTTGCTGTGCCTTGCATCCTTCTGCACTCACTGTCATGAGGAGGCAATGGGGTTCTACGCCTGCCCACACGAGGAAAGTCATGCTGATACTGCCAGCAGCTGAAGGAGGCCACAGAACAGGTTTCTGCTGCCTTTGGAGACAGTTCAAGGGGGAAAAGTGTGGGGGAGGTGTGTGGAAGGCACTGAGTAAAGTCACCTTAGAAGGCCTTGCCACTTGCTGAAGACAGGGAGGGAGCTAGTGGACCCTGCTTGGAAGGGCCTAGGTGAATGTGGAGGACTGGGAAAGAGCCTTAACAAACATTGTCAGGGTATCATCACCAGCAGCCTCTTCTGGCCCAGGTCAAGAGGAGACCAGTGTAACATGGATGGACTTGACCACTCAGAGGGTCAAATACTGCAAGACTCACGGGGCTGCATGTCACCCCTCCAGGTCTTTCTCAGAAAGGAAGTGGATGTGGAGGAAGAGAAGCAGGAGACCAGGAGCCTCCACACTGGTGGTTTCTGCTCACCGGTGGACCGAGGCTCCCCCTTCCATGTGGTAAGTGCTCCTGTTTCTAGCCCAGTCCTCATGAGGGGTACAATCTGGCTGGGTTTGGGGCTGAGCAAAGGAGGGCCGTGAGTCAGCTGCCAAAGCTAGGGTGTACATAGTGATGAGATATACCCACTCTGGGCTGGTGGTGCGCCTGGAAGCAGGGATGGATGCAGCATCTCTGGGTTAAACTAACTAGGGGGTGAGGTGGGCACCATGAAGCACTGCAGCACAGTCGTTGGGGTTAGCACATATGCCAGCCCTTGTGGCTGAGTGGTTTTATTGCATCCAAGGGGGTCAAATTAAAGGTTTTTCCCACAGTGGCCAATGTCAAGAGACTGAAGATGCTGAAGTCATAGAAAGGTCTGCAAATCTGTTTCTCAACCAAAAAAAAAAGGGGAGGAGAGAGGCAAAATGACGTCTCTACTTCTTGTGGTTAAGCAGAATGGCTTTGAAAAGTGACTCCCATGTCATCAGCAGGGCAACACGTGCCAGAGTGGTTAGAGAGCCTGAAACAGTTGCCTGCAGCCTGCTGCTCCTCAGGCTCCCTGGAGATCCCACCCTGGCAGGCTGCTGGGTGCAGCTGGGACCCCCAGCAGGGCAGATCACAGCTGAGCCCACCAGCAGAGCCTGGCCCCGGGAGCGGGCTGTTTTCCGGTGCCGATGAAGGGAGCACTTGCTGTCTGACGAGAAGAGGCAGCATCAGAGTCCTGCATCTCTCCATTTGGCTTGCCATGGAGTTGGACTTGGGAGAGTTTTCTCCAGCAAAATGCTCCAGTGCTCGATCTGCTGTTTACCTTAGCTTAGCATTGACCATCATGTGCTCAATGGCTTGGCCTGACTTAACTTGGGATGCAAGAAATGTAACTGCTGAGGCCTGGGGGAAAGCATAGAGCCTCCTGGCCAGGTCTTGGGTTGACCTTGCATGAAACTCAAGCTCAGTCCCTGGTCAGGGTGTTCCTTTGCTTTGAAAGTGGTGCTTTGGGCATCCCAGGGGCAGCTCTGTCCCCAGGTAGCAGTGCGGCCCTGGGCTTCTCCATTATGCTGGGAAGTGACTGCTTCTGAGGCTGTGCCTTCCCCAGGGATTTCTGCAGCTGGGCCCGGGGCTGAGCTTGGCCCAGTGCCAGCTCTTTTGCTGGCTGACCTTCACTGTGGCCCCGATGGGGCTGGAGCCCTGACAGAGCATTTCGTCAGCACCGGCTGCCCGCAAAACCAAAGCCCAAGGGAAATGCCATGCTTCTCCCCCCGCCACCATTCGCTTGGAAGAAGATGCCCCTGGAGGAGCTGCGAATTGAGCTCTTTGGGAACAGTGGCTGCCCTGGCACTGAGTAGGCAACGGCAGGAGATAGCCAGGAAAATCACCCTTTTGTTTCTGCAGCTCTCTTGGCCTGTTGCTCAGGATGGGACAGAGGAATGGGACAGCCTGGGAAAGGCTGTCTGCAACACATGGCAGAGGAGGGGGTAGGGGCTGTGGAGCCAGGGACCTCCTCAGGAGCTCCCCGCCTCCCTGGTGACTGTATTTTAGGAGGGATGTTCACAACCAGAAAAGCAAGTAGTATTTTGAGACAGCTCTGTGACACCCTTACTACTCCTAGAGAAACCCGTCCAAGCATGGCCCATGCTCTAGCCCTGCCCTGTGGCACCCAGCCCCATGGCCTGGCTCTGTCCCTGCCCCTTGCTGCAGCTCTAGCAGGGTCTTTCACGCAGCAGTGGCTGGGGAGCTGCCTGCCAGCTCTGCTTCCTTTGGCCTCAAAAGCAGCAGCACAGCCCTCCCAGGTCACTTCATCCCCTTCTGGGCTCCATGGGGAGCCCTGGGGTGATGCAGGGGCATTGCAGAGCAAATACTGCAGATGCATGTGCTCCCTGCAGAAATGCACAGCTTGAGGCTGGAAGGGCAACAAACGCTGCGCCTGCCTCTGCCAAGGGTGCTGAGACAAGCCCAGGCATTAGATGCCAGCATGTCAGCTAGGAGTGACCTGGGAATGAAGAACAGCCTGGTAACCTCCCTGCCAGGGCTGCCAGTGCGGCTTCCGCAAAGGGAAATTGTGCCTCAGGACGCTGTGAGAACGCTCCAAATATGTCAGTGAAGCAACAGGATCGGGGATGAGGGAGGCTGACATAATTTATTTGGGCTTCCAAAACGCCACTGACAAGCTCTCTCCAGAGAGGCTCTTGGAGAGCTCCTCAGGGAGGCACGCTAACTCTTCCCCCTCTGCCCACCCCAGCTCGCGGGAGGCCCCGTGGCGGCCCCGCTGAGAGAAAGCCCAACGAGGAACAAGGAACCCAATGCAGCCGCCGCGCCAAAAAGCGGCGGGCGAAGCAGCGCGGGCCCCGCCAGCCTCCTCAACCTGAGCCCCTTGATAGCGCAGTTCAACCGGGAGATGCTGCAGGTGAGCCCTCATAGCGGGTGTGCGCGCAGGGCTGCGCTGGGCGCCAGGCGCCTTTCATGTGTGCTACGGGCCGAGGAGCGCCACGGGGAGGGCTGCGCTGCTGGCCTCCAGCGCAGCCATTGTTGTGGCATGAGATCATTTTTGGCTGCCTCTGCCTGGCTGTCAGCCCTAGGGAGAGGGGGTCAACTTGCACCAGGGCCCAGCTTCCTCCACACATGCACACACATGTCCCCCCCGCCCCCATTCCCCTCCTCTTCCTCCCCCACCACATCCCTTTCCCTCACCAGCAGCATGGGAATAGGGACAGCGAAGAGGGGCTGCATCCGCGCCGGGGAGGGCGTGCTTGCGTGCGCGTGTTTGCATGAGCAAGGAGAGCAGATGTGTTGCACAGAGCTTCCCCGCGCGGCCCACTGTGGCTTCTCCCATCGATGAAAAGAGCCACCCCACGTGCGGCCTCGGGTCCCTCGTAGAGCCAGAGCGTGCCCAGCTCATGGCTCTTCCCCACATGGCAGGCGGAGGGCTGGGTGCAAGGCAAGCTGCGGGATCTGAAAGACGGCTGCGACATGCAGGACTGGGAGCAGGTGGCTCAGACCCTGCAGAGGGACATGAAGGATTTTGAAAACAGGCTGATAAAGCTCAACCAGGTGAGGCTGGGCTGTGGTACAGGCACCCTCGCCATGGGGTCCTACTCTGCCATACCTAGGCAGTGCCAGCACCTCCGAGCTCTTGCTGTGCTGCCCTGGCAGACTGGGGCTGCCCTTGAAGAGGTCCCTTGTCCCTTCAGATGGGTGAGCAGCTGATGGGGCGGCCAGGCCCCAGCGCCGAGACGGTGCGTCGGCAGCTGCTGGCGCTGCGGGAGCAGTGGCAGCTCCTCCGGCAGACAGCTGCCAGCCAGAGCAAAGCCCTGGGCGGGCTGCGAAGCCTGCAGGACTTCACCAGAAAGGCTGAGCGGCTGGAAGCATGGATCAGGCAGAAGGTACAGTGTGTCGGGAGCTCGGTCAGGATGGACGGGGCCTTCCGCTGCTCCCTGTGTGTGCTGTGAGCAGCCTGGATACCCACAGGGTGCCTGAGGCCCTGTGCTTCATAGCCCAGAAACAGGGGTGTGTCCCTTGGGAATGGCCATAGGAGAGGAGTCCTAGGCTCCAGCAGAAAGTCATATGTCTAAACCTTGTAGCTTCACAGTCCTGCTTGTAGATGTGGGGCAAATCTGATCCTCTATGAGATCCAGGTCTCTGCTCTCCTGTAAGCCGTGACATTGCTCTGTTTGTTATCTCTGGGGTATAAGGAGACACAGAGGCATAAGGAAGGGACATGAGGCAACCATGATCATCCTGTCAGCCAGGAATGGGACATGGGAGTGAGAGGTTTAACTACTTTCCACAATTTCCCTGGCCACCCTGCTTGGCTTAGTCCGGAGAAGAAGATAGCATGTCTGTCCTCTTGTGCTCTTGCCATCTCTTCACACCTTGTCCCTGTTGCAGGAGGAGAAACCCTCTCTGGCAACACTGCTGCAGGAAAACCTTGACAAGATCCAGCTCACCCGTCGCATCCTTGACTTGAAACAGGTAAGAGGCTCTTGGGGTGCTTCTGGAGGGGGCACCTCCTGGAGGAAGAGCTTAGACTTCCTGCTCAGGTTCCACTCCATCTCCCCGCTCTTGCCCAGGAGTGAGATCTTACAGTATATGGGCAGTGGGTGGCCCAGTAGTACACACTTCTGTCCATCCCCTCTGATGAACTGGGTCACCAAAACCACCAAACCATCTGGTCTGTAAGGCCAGGAACCCTGAAAACAACCAGCTCGGGGACCCCAGTGATGGAGCATGGCCCAAGTGTGCCACCTGAGAAGGTGGCAGGAGTGACAGATGGAAGACTGGCCTTGATGAGGGATGATGTTTTCTATCTCTGGGCCAGGAGGAACAGCAGTTCCAGAGTCTGCACGAGGAGTTGAACAGCCTAGCCCAGAAGTTGGAAAAACAAGGCAAAAGCGAGAGCAGGAGCATCTCTGCCCGGCGCAAGCACCTCAACAAGATGTAAGTGGATAGTCTACAGGCTGAGTTGTGAAAGGACCAGGCACAGGGAGTTGAAGGACATCATAAATCTCCTGCCTCCTGTTCTGCCTTTTCTTACCTCTGAACAGCCTCCTGTAGAAATCGTCAATGCCGTGGCACAGGCTGCCCTTGACCTCTTCCCATTTGTCCATGCAGGTGGCTGCGGCTCCAAGGGACCCTGAAGGACCATCATGAAGCTCTGCAGCTGGCCTTGGAGGTAGCTGCATTCCTCCAGCAAGCAGATACCCTTCTTGGGGCCATCCATGCCAAGGTACTGAGCCCTCAGGCCAGGGCTAGCCCAGATTTCAGCCCAGTCCAGAGTGAGGGCCAGGTGAAGAGGATGTAGCTGTCGTCCCTGGCATGCAGGATGCTGTGGACTAAGATCAGGGAGAGAGCTGGGGGTTGGAGCCAGGAGTGGATTGGCAAAACAGAGGAGCAAGCATGGCTCTGGGGTGTGCCTCTCTCCTGGAGCAGTATGTAAATACTGGTGTGGAGGGAATGGCCTGGCCTCTTTTCCCCACTCACCGCAGTTTCTTCTTGCAGTGGAGGAGTGTCTGTGGCATGGGGAAGCAAGGGGAGGCCGAGACAGTCCGCGATCGGGATGTTCGGGACATGGGCAGCCAGGTGATGGTGAGTGCTGGGTGTGCCAGGGACCTGGGCAGGCAAACCCTGCTCCTGCTGCTTCTCCTGCTCCTAGGCAGCTGGAAGTGCATCGCTGTCGCCGCTCCCATGTGCGGCTCATCCGTCACCAGTTGTGTCACGCTGGCCCGCTCTCTCCCCTCCAGATGCTGGATGTGACTGTGTCCCAGCTCCTCAGCCTTCAGCCCAGCCTTGCAGCACGAATCACCCATAAGCATCGAGAGGTCAAGGAGAGCTGGGCCCAGCTCCAGCAGGTGCTGAGGTAGGACACAGCCTGGCAGGATCCTGGGGTTTCAAATCCTGGTCCCTGCAAAGTTCAGAACTGAAGTGAGCAGTCTCTTCTGGCTCCCAGTGAGGCTAAGAAGAGCTTGTGTTTAAATATAGTTTGGGAGTCTGTACTTGGTCAAATTGCCAGTTCCGTGACCTTAGAGAGCACCTCCCCACCTTGTTGCTGGCCTCAGTCTTCTCATAAATGCACTGAAAGGGATGGTCTGTCTCCCTCTGGTACAGGAGGGGCTGTCTGCCTGAAAAACAGGAGTGGCTGGTTGGAGAAAGCAGGTGGAAAGGCCAAGACACCCTGCAGTGGTCGCTGCCTGCTGAGTTATCACTGGAAGCAAATGCCAGCTTTTCTGGTCTTCTGTTCAGGCAGCTCCAAATTGGCCAGACCACCAGGAAAACTGTCCCACAGGAAAAGTTGGTCCCACATATCTGCCACTGAGTGTGTTAGAAATCCCAATACTGGAGTCAGAGGCTTGGGGAAGACTTGGGTTATCATTTAGATTTTGGCAGGCTGTCTCTGGGGGACTAGCTCAGCCTATGTTTCTTTTCTTTATCCGATGCTCCCCCAGGCATCCTTCACATGCCCTCTCTGCCTCTTTCCCAGGAACGAGAAGTCTCCAGTGTTGGTTCTAACAAGCAGTTTCTCAGGGGGTGAAGCTGCAGCTCTGAGCCGTGAGTCCAGAGGAGATGGTAGCAACCATGGGGCAGTGGGGAAGGAAGTAGGAGACAAACAGAAAAGAAGTCCTGGGAGCACAGTGAGTATGACAGCTTGGCCTCTGCTTAGGAAAACGAGGATACTTGTTAGGGGAAAATTATTCAGTTGTTGGCCAAAAGCTACTGCATGCGCTCCACCACGGCTCAGTGACCCATCATAGTCTCTGCACTGAGCCCAAAGTAATCAGTCCTATGACCTGCCCCCACTGCTCATGAGAGGCAACAAGTGCCAAGCATGGATCAGAGAAGCATGCTTTGGACTGGGCAAAGGAGGATTTGGGACCTTTGTGCCGTAGGTGCAGAAGAACGTTGGAAGGAACGTGGCAGAGTATGTGAGAGGTGAAGAGAGTGGCCCTAGCTGTTCCACAGCTGGGCAACCCCCTCCGGGAGGCGACAGCAAAAGGTACTGGCTGCTGGTGGTGCTACCAGGCACAGGGACAGAGGGGAGAGCTGTGAGCTTGGGAAAGGCTGGCAAGAGCAGAGGACACTTGCTGGGACCCAACTTGTTCCTTGTTTAAAAAGATCTGTGCCCATGCACGGCCCCTAAAGGGCTAGGCTATGAGGACAGAAAGGGGATCTGACTGGGGGGACCTCTGTGAAGGTCCCAGCCCCTCTTCTGCCTGGAAAACCCTGAAGAAAGAGGGGTCCCTGTGCAAAGAGAGAGCCTGATCTTCCTCCTTCCCACAGGAGGAGGAGGGTGCCAGGAAGCCTGGAGACTCAGTGGGGCACCCAGGAGCCGGAGACGCAGGTTCAGGACTTCTGTCAGGCTGCGAACGCGGTAACGTCTCCCCAAGAGTCAAGGCGCGTCCCCCTGCCCCCTCACATTTGCTGCCAGCCTGTTCAGAAGACTCAGTGTCTGGGGATCCCTTTCCCCAACCCTCTTTCTGCTCATGTGCATTCAAGCATTCATATGTGTACCCATCCCTGATCCGAGCACTAATGCACCGTGTCTCCTGTGCTCCTCGACAGGCCGTGTCCCGGCTCAAGGAGAACGTGGCTCCCAGTGTCCACCTGAATCCAGTGGAAGATGCTGAGAGCCTGGAGGCAGCACAGACACAGCGGGCTGCTCTGCAGCGAGAGATCCTGGACAACAGCTCCAGCATCGAGGCTGTGCTCCTGGTGAGCCCTGTCCAGTGCAGGCAAAGAAAAGGGATACCCAGCAGGGCTGCCTGTAACACTCATCCCTTCCTTCTAGGAAGGGCAGAAGCTGATGGGCACAGGGGCCCGGGGGAGCCCGCAGGTGGAGGCCATGCTGCGGGAGCTGGGGGAACTCTGGGAGGACTTGCAGAGGAAGCACCAGGAGAATGGAGCTGTGCTGAGAGAAATTGATAAGGTATGTGGAGGCAGCACCAGAGCAGGGCTCAGGCATGAGTGTGGAAAGACATTTTCATCACACCAGGTTGCTGGGAATGGCTTTGCCTTCTTCACCTTTTGGTCCTCCTGGCCCAAGGGCATGTAGATCTGGCCTGACCTCCACTTGACTCAGCAAGCAGGGCTGATGACCATGGGGTCAGGATCTGTGGTATCATCAGCAATATCTCTATCTGACCTGGCATTATCCTTCTTGCCTGAATGCCACTCCAAACAGCAGAGCGGGAGCTGCCCGTGCCCCAGGCACCCTGACAGGGCTGGTACCACCTCTGCACTGTCCCTGCAGGCCCTGAGGCTGGTGGGGGAGCTGGACCAGGCTGAGCGGTGGCTGCAAGCAGTGGCCAAGTCACTTTCAGAGCCGGCCACCATGAGAAGCCCTGCGGAGCTGCGCAGGGACCTGGAAGAGACAGGGCAGCTGGAGAGACAGCTCCTGGTCTGCGGCCTCAAACTCCAGGCACTGCGGGAGGAGGTGGCAGATAAGCCTTCCACGGAGCACGAGGCAGCAAGAAAGATGCGAAGGAAGGTGGAGATGGTCGAGGAAAAGTGAGTGCTGGAGGAGGCTCCCTCCTCTCTCATCCCCCTTGGGTCTCAGCAGAGGGCCGGGAGGAGGAAGATGCTTGTGTGGGGTGGCTGCGCGGACCCAGCATCCGAGTGAGCCTTGGGTGACGCCCGTGCCCTGGCAGGCTGGCGCGTGTGCAGACAGCCCTGCGGCGCCGCGCTGCAGACCTGCGTGACTCCCTGGTGCTCTCCGAGTTCCTGCAGAATGTGCAAGAGGAGGAGGAGGCGCGGAGCCGGCACCGATCCCCTCTGGTGAGCCGCGGGGCTGGGCCTCGCATCCCTCAGCACTGCCTAGCACTGCCTGTTTGCCCCTTGGGGTTCCCCTCACATTACCGCAACTGGCACTTGGGCCTCGTGCTACTGCCGTCAGCTCAAAGCAGCCGGGACAAACCCAGGGATCCATCTATGGCCCAATGGGTCCCTCCTGCAGGCCAGCCATTTTAGACGGTTACTTCCCATCTCTCACACCTGGTATCTCTGTTGGCTTCAGGCAGGGAGTGAGCAGCGTGGCTCGCAGAGGTCTTTGCCTCTCCTCTCAGCCCCAGCGAGGCAGCTGCCAAGCACTGAGGACATGACCAGCCCCTTGGGACAGCTGCAGGAGGCTGTGGAGATGCTGAACGATGCGGTGAAGGAGCGAGAACGTGTCGTTGAGGCAGCGGTGGCGAGGGAGAGCCTGGAGCACCTGGTAGGGGTTGGACCCAGGGATGCGATCTGCATGGCTTGTCTAGGGCTGGTCACGCCACCTAGTTAGAATGGGGAGCACAAGTGGACCTGTCCCAGTGGGATACGAGTGAGCCGGGACAGCCATGGGCCCTGGCTGTGCAAGGAGGGTGTCCTTCTCCTTGCTGTGGCAGGAGCACCTTGCTCTGCAGCAGAGTGCGTTGTGGCTGTGCCAGGTACATGCTGTGCCACAAGGCTGAGGAGCAGGAGCTGTGGCACCTAGGCTCCTTCCTTGGTGCTCATCTTTCTCCTCCTATGCATTCAGCTGGCAGAGGTGTGCCCGCGCCTGGAGGCCATCCGATGCAGAGCCGAAGCCCTGGCTCAAGACACTGCCCAAGCGGAGAGTGGTTTTGCTGCAGTGAAGAGCGAGAAGGACCTCCAGGGGCTGCAGGGCTTGCTGAGCAGGCAGTGGGAGATGGAGGTGAGAGCCGGGAACCAGGAGGCACCCTGGCCAGCAGCGCGTGGCAGGAGATGAGACGTGGTATGGAAGTGTCCCAGCTGGACCACGCTGTCCTGGGGAGGTGCTGGCCCCTAGGGACCCAGGTGTCGTAAGCTTTGGCCTGCTGCAGAGGGCTGGGCTGGAATTTTCCAGGCAAGCCGAGCCTGGCCCTGCTCCCCTCGGCTGGCCTGGGCCAAGGAAGGGGAGAGAGATTGCGTCAGCTCCCGTGTGCCAGCGCCAGGCTGCCAACACCTCGCTCATCTTTCCATCAGCAGAGAGGTGACTCACACGGGTAGAGCAGGCTGGTGTGGAGAAACCACATTCCTTTGCACTCCTGCAGCCCTTTGTGTTGCCCATCATCCCCATGGAGTTCAGGTTTTCCTGCTCGCCACAGCCTGGACCCCCAATGCCTCACAGTAGCCTTAAGCTGCCCTCTAGCATATTCCTTTCATCCCCTGCATCCTGGGGCACAGAGGAGTCTTGCCGTGAAGGACTGGTGCTTTATCTGACCTTATCATGCAGAAGCAAATGGAATGGGTTGAATGTGTTCTGATCAGCAGGTAAAGTGTGTCCTTGGGCAGGATAGGAAAAAAAGTCAGTTGTCCATTGCCACATTGCACCAAGTGGCCTAACTTTCCTAACTTTTCTCTTTTTTTTTT
>VWPW01022212.1:0-10180 GCA_013389825.1 Crypturellus undulatus | reverse complement strand
GGGAGCCACCGCGCGGGCACACAGATCTACAGGCCCATCTGATGCTTTTTTAGGCGCTCTCAGAAGCATTAGTTCTGTGGCACTTTGCAATCCCTTTTTAATAAGTATTTACCTTTCTGCCTAAGGGAGATAAAGAGGGAGCAAGGGGAAAAGCAAACACGTGCTTGGCTGCCCGGGAGAGAGGGGCCTGCAAAGATGGGGGCGGCTGACGCGGACTCTATAGAGGATCATTTTATTAAAATAAAAAACTTAATTCCCTAATTCTGGGAACCTCGCAGTTACTCTGTCAGCACATCACTTGACCATATTTCAAATGGAGCTCTTGCACCTTCTGCAAGATCAAGTTTCATATTTGGAGCAGTAAGCATTAGAAAAGTTAGCATTAACCCGGACCCAAACTATAGCCACTAGGATCATCCAGGGCTTACTTTTAATTAAAAACGGTGTACAGAATAAATCGGTTGAAAGACAAAAGGAATCAATTCCTCTCAGAAACTGCTCACCAATGCACAGCGCCCACGCACGACGGTGAAGCTGAGCAAGGCCCCAAACCCCTTCCAGGAGGACACGGTGCCTGCAGCCCCATCTCACCAAGGCAGTGCCCGGGGCCAGAGCTCATTCAGGCCCTCAGCAAGAGGCGATCTTGCCCAAGAGACCAACACAGACCACATAATGCAGCCAATTATCAATATTTGTAATGAGCTTTACGTACAAGCTGAAATTATCATTATACAGATTCAGTAGTAACCACGTTAGTAAAGACTAGTCTCAATGACTAATAAATGGAGAAGTCAATGAAACACAATGGGAGAAAACAAAAAAAATGGAACTCTTCGTTGGTCTCTCTAATTTCACAGCAGTTTGTAGGCAGGGGCACCAGGAGCACATTTATTTTGCAGGCACAGAGCAGGGGTCCATCTCGCCCCGCTGCGGCCCCGGCCCCTGCGGCCCCACTGACCGGCCCGGCTCTGCCCCGCGAGCGCCCCCAGCCTTCCCGCACGCCGGGCCGTGCCGGGCTGCGGCGCCTGCACCACGTTACCCTGCTACGACACTCGCAGATTCAGCCTTGTTACGCAGAAAGAAATGCAAAATATAAAATAAAATTAGCAACAAGCGTGGGACACGTGGAGATAGCAGAGACCCAACAACAAGGAATCCTGCTTAATACTGTCCCGCAGAAGATCAAAAAGTAGCAATTTCAGTAAAACTGAGCGAGCTCCGCGTCGCCGAGCAAAGTCAGCAACAGGCTAATCTTGCACCGGGGAATAGGCGCCTTAAACGGGCACTTAATAAGATTAAGTGCTGCACGACAGGAATTAATTTATGCAGCTGTGGTGGTTTAATAAACTTTGTGATCAGGGCGAGACTAAGACCTGCGCTCTTCCAGGAGCGCAAAGCGGATTTCTCAGGAAGCACAGACAAGGCCTGGAGGGGCCCAGACAGAACTCGGGGACGCGGCAGCTCGCGGGTTGGCCCGGGAGGGGGTCCCGTCCCCCAGGGCCCACAGCAGGGCTGCTCCCATGCCAGGTGCTGCCTGCCGCCCACTCTGTGCCTGGCCGTGCCCGAGCCCTGCTCCCACCGTCCGGCACATGGGGTGCTCACAAACCGGGACGTGCCAGGGCAGAGACACGAGGCGCCTTCCTACCCAGACCAAACCAAGCCCCAAATCACCGCTCCAAAGCGAATGCGGCTGCTTCCCACCGTGTCCCGCGGGGCTGCCAGCACCCCGGAGCCCGCGGCGCTGCCCCGCTCTGCTCNGGCAGAGACACGAGGCGCCTTCCTACCCAGACCAAACCAAGCCCCAAATCACCGCTCCAAAGCGAACGCGGCCGCTTCCCGCCGTGTCCCGCGGGGCTGCCGCAGCCGCCCTGCGCCAGCACCCCGGAGCCCACGACGGTGCCCTGCTCTGCTCTTCCTGGTGACACTGTGTAGAGCAATCCTGCCAGGAAAGGAAGAAAGACAGGAAGAAAGGCAGGAAAAAAGCCACTCGTGCCACCTCGGGGAAGAGCGAGCCTGCAGTGAAATAAATATCCCTTTTGTATCAAAGCGCTTCGCAACCCCTTTGATAAATCTTATCGCTGTGGAGCTTTTCTGCACTAGAACAACCCCATGAAGGGTTGAAGGAATCATCTAAATTCATCTGTGCAATTCTGTTTGTTTTATATGCAACGCGGCACCGCACAGGCCAGCACGGCATTTCCATTAGTCTTTAAAAATAGTATTAAAGGACATTTCAGTCTATTTAAATTATGTCTATTTTCATTTAAATTAGTTGCTAAATAACAAGCTCTATGCCATCATTATGCCATCGTATATGACTGCTAGAAACATTTCAAACAAAACAAATTAAGGGACCTGGAAATTGCACACCAAGGGCATTATTTTGGCGAGAATAAACAGCGAGAATGGCAACTCTTCAAAACCGCGAGCACTAAAGCCGCCCTCTGCAACGTGCACACAGGGAGCACCCTGCTTTATTCTTGCGTGGATTTCATTTATAAACAATGCACAACATCCGCAGTGCCCTCATTTAACAGAAAAGGCCCAGTTACCTCGAGGTCCCTAATTCCCCTTGGGTTGCACCCGGAGCTGCCGGGTTGACCTCGTGGGGGACAAACGCTCCGAGCAGCAAATCCTGCCCATGCAAAAGGCCGAGCCCGCAGCACCCCCAAATGACACATCCCAGTAACATGGAGGTTTGGGCTCGCCGAAAGGACAGTTAATCACACAGTTAACCATAGATCAATAAGTTACAATACACCAAGCAACACCGGCAGACGGAGCGGCCGTGGCGCTGGGCACGGCGCTGCCCCACGCTGCGGAGCAGGCCCTGGCACAGCCCGTGCTGCGGAGCGGGCCCCGTCCCCGGTGCGCGGTGGCACCCACAGCCCCACGGCTCCGTGCAGGGATCGCAGGAGGGCCGGGGCGCCCGGCCGGCTGGCGCCGTGCGCGTGCCCACATGGAGCACAGCGCCGGCTGCAGCCCCTCACGCATCCACGTGCGAGGGAACCACTGCATCTTCCGCAAACCGAGGGCTGCGAGGCGGCCTCGGTGCGCACCATTAGCAGGGGTATTTACCTGCTGGAAAATTCCTGGCTTCAACTAAATGCGGGGACATAATTTTGTGCACACATCTGGTGCTCAGTGCAGGTAATAAATCGCACACGCTAAATTCAGCGGGCTATGAAAAGCGCCCGAGCGGTCACAAACAGCTCCTCTTCCCCGAGCAATACGGGGAGGGAGTGTGAAATGCAGGGCAGGCTCCTGCGAGCGAGCGGCAGGTCGGCCGGGAAGGGGGGCCGTGCGCACAGCCCTGGTGCGCAGGGCGAAGCGGCGCGGCGGCCCCCGCTGTGCCGGGCCCGCTGCCTCCGGCTCCGCGGAGATCCCGCAATGCAGAGCCCGGCCAAGGCCTCCACGGCCGGGCTGCCTCGCAGACCCCGCTGGCCTTGGCAGAGGTGCCGACCCTCATCCCGCACCGCGTCCCGGGGAGCGCAGCCAGGGCAGGAGCTGCACCGCGCCGCAAAGCGGGTTGGAAACTGAGGCCGGAGCCGGCTCCATGTCACCCATCACGGCCACGCAGTTGCTGCCCACAACACAGGGAGGCATCAGCTACCGCTGAAATCCAGATTGACCGCGGGGCAAGGGGGCACAAAACCCAAGCACACAAACACTCCCGCCTTTCACGGCTTCAAGACAAAACCTTCCAAACCAGCCAGGACGCAGCTCTGGGACTGCTGCGGAAGGGCCTTTCCCCACTTTTTCCTAATTCTGCAGTTTTATCTACTTGATCTCTCTTTTTCTTTTTCCGATTCCCTAACTGCTAATGAGGCTCATGCTTGCTCCAATTTCCCTTCATTAAAAGCTACAGAAATAACCTTTTGCCACACATGGACGTGTAATACAAGCCATGGTATTTTTAGACATAAAAGTTCTGCAGTTTTACCTTTCCTTATGAGTTAAGATTCACACACAGTTATGAACTTTGCCATGTGTACCTACTGTTCATGTTTAGCTTTCTCATTACCTAATGAATTCTCCTTCTTTTGATCCATTTTTAAACAACGGAACTCTGCAATTCAATGGGTATTTAGCAATTCAATGGGTATTTAACAATTCTAGGCCACATTTAGCTGGACAACTCAGTGATATTTAACCAAACTGTGAAAAATGCATGAAAAGTAATACTATTCATAGAGGAAGAGTATCAGGTATTTCACTGCTCAGGCCAAGACAGACAGTAACCCTATGCCTAAAGCATGACTGAAGTCCAAAATAACAAAATGAATAGAAAAAAAACCCAGTATCGGTGCACTTATTTGTATTATCAACTATCATAGAGAATCCCTCCCATCTCCTGTGCAGATCTGGCATTTAACATTCAAAGTCCACTCTATTAAACATACTAGGAAGAAATTTATTAGATAAATTGAATATAAAATAGTGTAAATATTATGACACGAAAAGCATCAAAATTAAAGTCAGTGCTTAGTGCAGCACTAGCTTCCCATTTGACTCATTATTTTGTGAAAATGCAGACTAATGCCTGTCGTGCAGCCCCGCGCTGCCCCGCTGTCCGAGCCGGCCACGTCTCGCGCTGGCCGCGTCCTTGGGCACCCACTGCTTCCTGCCCGCCAAACCCCATCCTGCCGGGAGCTCTGCAGAACCGGAGCCTCCCAGCCGCTTGGGACAGGCGGGACTTTGGATGGAAAATGTCCCAAATGAGCAAGGCTTTTGTTCAAGGAGCATCACAGAGCAAGAGGGAAGCAAAGCAGATTCGGGGTGATGATTCGGGTGGTTCCAAAATAACCATGGCCCCTAAAGACCTTAAAAAAACCCTTCAGAGAAATTCCTCAAAAACAGGCCCAGCAAGGTGCCTGCCGGGATCCCGTGCAGGATCCGGGTGCAGACGGGGCTGCTGTGCCCACATCTGTGCAAAGCACACCCCTATTCTGCTTAAAAATGCTACCAAGAAGGGGGCGGTGCAGAACCGAGGAGACCCCGCTCGCAGCCTCTCCTGGGATGAAGCTGCGCGGAGCGGCGGGCGCCGCTTTCCCCGCGGCACGACGGCCGGGCCGGCATCCCGTGCCCGGGCTCGGGAGGGTTTCGGCAGCGGAGCGGTGCCGGCAGCAGCGCCTGGGGGCCGCCAGGAGCCGCAAATCCCGGTGCCGAGGGGCTGGGGAGCGGAGCCGCTCCGGAGTAACTCCAGTGTGTGCAGCACGCAACAACGGAGCCGGGATCGGTGCGGGATGCGGGAGCGCAGAGCCGAATCATCCCTGCTGATCCCACGGCGAAGCACCGCGGAGCACGGGGCAGCACTGAACCCTGCTCCCTGGCCCCGCAGCTCCCGGTACTGAACGGTATTCCTGACTGAATGAAATGAGGATGCAATATAGCAGCGATCCTGATTAGTCGCATGTCTTGGGGGAATGTCTGAAGGACTCAGATAACCAGCACGTGGGATTACATTTTATTTCTGTATGAGTTTTGGATTCGGGGGATACATCTGAAATTCAGATTTATCCCGAACCTGGATAACAAGGCTGCCCGCTCCCAGGCCTGCCCATGCCAAGGGGCTGCCCCAGGGCCGCTCCGCAGCCTCCGTGCGATGCGCCTGCAAGTGCAGAAGGAGGCTGGCTCCAAGCAGGGAGGGAGCTCCAGGCGAGCCCTGTGGTGCAGCACGTCCCGGTGGCACTGGCACGAGGGCTGCAGCACATCCCGGGTGGCACCAGCACAAGATGCAGCACGTCCCGGTGGCACCGGCACGAGGGCTGCAGCATGTCCCAGGTGGCACCAGCACAAGATGCAGTATGTCCCAGGTGGCACCGGTATGAGGGCTGCAGCACATCCCGGGTGCCACCAGCACGAGGGCTGCAGCACGTCCCGGGTGGCACCGGCACAAGATGCAGCACGTCCCGGTGGCACCANCACCGGTATGAGGGCTGCAGCACATCCCAGGTGGCACCGGCAGGAGGGCTGCAGCACATCCTGGGTGCCACCAGCACAAGATGCAGCACATCCCGGGTGGCACCAGCACGAGGGCTGCAGCAAATCCTCGGTGCCACCAGCACGAGGGCTGCAGCAGCTCCGCAGGAGCCCCCGAGCTCCTCTGCCCCTTGCAGCCCATGCGCCGCTGCTGCTGCTGCTGCTGCACCAAGAGCAGCGGCACCAACCGCCTCCGCCAAGGCCTGTGCTGCGAGTCCCAGCTGGATGCTGAAGAGGACCCAAAGCTCCTCTTAGGCAAAAGCATCGTGTGGCATTAACTGGGCTGCCTTCCTGGCAGAGCCCGGGGCCAGGAAGCTCCTCAGGGATCCACCTCCAGNAACCTGTCTGCTCCCGGCAAAGGAGACCAATGCAAAGCCAGGATCCAGGCGCCACCCCAGGAGGCCGTGGGAGTTGCCACGGCCTCCATGGAGCTGGACAAGGCAGTGGAAAACAAGCTCAATCCAAAGAAATGCAAGTGGGAAATGGAACAGAGAAGTCAAGAACAGGGGGCACAGGAGGCTGCCTTGGCATATATATGTTGACGGAGAAAAAATGCACCAAACGAAAACCCAGCCCTGAAATATCCTTGGCATTTTGAGTGCGTAAGGTCCATAATAAATAAATTATCATCCGCGAGGCTACGGGGCGGGGATTAGCTCTTGTTAGATTAAGCCGTAAATCAATTTAATTTACTAACTTGTCTGCTTTTAAATACGTAGAGCACTCTGTCATATTCTGCAAGCCAGCAAATGGTGCATCCTCTACAATTTTAAAGAGGCAAAGGAAGATTTAATGCAGACCGTTAATATATGATCAGGCTGCAGCAACCCGGAGCAGCTACGGCGGGAGCAGGCTGAGCTCCGGCCTGTGCAGGAGCAGGTCCCAGGGGAACGGATGGGCTTTGCTGGGCTTCCAGGTACCTAAAGCCAAGAACCCAGTGGGGCATCCACAAAAGCTTCGACAGTCCCAAGGAGAGAAGAAAAAAAAAACTCCTTAAGAACAGGTAATTAGGTAATTTAGGCCAGTCAGATGACTGTGTATTGAAAACAGAGATAAGTTTCCAAAATCTGGGTTCAAAAGCTAAAATTATAAACGAGATGCTTGAGGCAGTGTTATTTACGCGTTGTTTTTTCAGAGAGCAGCGACACATTGTTCCAAAATGATGGTTCTACCCCATTTTGATAAACTGCCTATGCAAAGAACAAATTGCAAGCGACGAGGGCGCACGAGGGCTGCCCGAGCCGCAGCGCCTGCCTACGGGCCAGGGACCCGCAGCTCGGCTTCTCCCGCGCCGCTCTGCAGAGGGCTCGGTGGTGACTGGGTGCGAAGGGCCGTCCCGCTGCTCTGGGGCCTCTCTGCTCTGTGCCCCAGGGCAGCCCCGCAGCCCCGCGTGGCTGGGAGCGGCACAAAGCCTGCCCAGACCCCGCGCTCTGGACACCTCCTCTCCTGCTCAGGGACCCGGCGGGTTTTAGCCTGTGTCCCCCGCACAGCTGTGCCCTCACCAGCAGCCCCGTTGTGGGACGGGTTCCCTCCCGAGCAGGCAGAGTCCTCCAGTCTGCAGGCAGCAGCGTGGCCATCGTTACGTTGCGCTGGAAATCCTGCAAATCAGCACCAGAAAGGCACTGCACCTGCATCTTGCTAGGCTCCCCGCAGAGCAGCAACGTAAGAACTGGCTCTGAAACGGCTCCTACAGCTCTTGTGGCTGTTCTTCCTCTTTCTTTAGTTTTCAAGGATATTGAGATATTTGTTGTGACACCAAAACTGTTTTTCCCTGTTGTTCCTTGACCTCAGAAATGTCGTTTTTTCTGTGCGTCTCTTCCTTTTTGAATAGGTTTCCTGTGCAGTTGCAGCAAAGCACAAAGGTGTTTCCACCATGAGTCCATCCGCGCTGCCCTTCCGAGCCCCTTCCCCATCCCGTGAGAGTGCCCTGTGGGACATGGCACACGGCCAGTGCCACCGCGTCTCGGTGCAGGATGGGACCCGCTCCTCGCCTGCAGCGCTCGCGCCGCCCGCTTCTCTTCTTCCCTCCCAACAGAATAAACTCCTGCTTACCTGGGAAGCCACAAGCTGCTTCCCGCCTCTCCTCTCGTCCTGGGTCCTTTTCACTGAAGCCTGTGGAAACCAAGAACTTGAGCTACTTTGGGCACTATTGCTGCTGTAAATTCTGAAAAGTCAAGTTACAGCAAAAGCGACATATCCTTTAACCCTATTTAAAAGTTATAAATAGGGTTAGACTTTGGAAAGGCTTCAATTTTACCTTTCAAATGTCTACTGAAAAAAATGCCCTTGTGCTTCAAGCACCTCTGTACTTAGCGGTGGATCTTCATAATTCATCTTCAGAAATGGTCCACCCTACCGTTCTGCTTTCTGCTCGGCTAAAATGTTTAGTGCAGCCAGCGGAGCGCTGTGATTTATCTGTGTTATAATCCCGATATTAACAGACCTGAATGCGCGGGACGGGGCCGTGCACTGCTGTGCTCTGCCCACGGCGCCGGCCGCAGCCATCCCCCGTGCCGGGCGCTGCCGGCAGCCCCGCTCCGGCCGTCAACACCCCGGTCCTGCCCACGCAGCAGCCGCCCCGTGGCAGCCCCCGTGTCCCCAGCGCCACGGCGGGACGTGGAAGCCTCCGCGCACGGAGGTGTGGAGGGAGCCCAAGCCCCTCCTTCCTCCAGAACTGACCAGAATTCAGGGAAATACGCTGGTTAATGAGGTTAATGGCCAGCACTGACACTGCTGCCTTCTCATGCTCCTCTAGCATACAGCTGTGTACAGACAGACACTCTGTAAGAAGAAGGAAAGACAGGCCAAGCAATGAATGCTCTGGCGTGCGAAAGTCTTTTTAATCTCTTTGATGGAGACAGGAAATTTTATGATGTATGGTGCTAAAACAGGCTGCGGAAGAGGCAGGTTGGTGCCTCCTCTAAACCTAACTCCTGCTTTTTCTGCTTTAAAAGCAGGACTCAGGCCTCTTTTCACACATGGGAATCAAGTGCCCAGTCTCCAGTCTGTTCTACGGTCTGATTTTTTCTGCTTCCGCTTTCCTGGTTTTGCTAGTCCATGCTTGAAATTCCATTTTTGTTCCAAAAGATAAGCCAAAGGCGAATCTGGAAACTAATCAGCAAGTAAATGTTGCTGCATCAGAGCCAAAGGCAGAACCCAAGGACGTCTGTGGGTGACGGCTCCTCTGGCCGCAGCGGGGATGGGAGATGCTCCCGCTCCTGCTCCCGCTCCTCGGTGCACCAGCCCCAACCCGGCTCCCTCCAGCCCCCAGAACCACGGCAGCCCCCGGCACCAGGATGCCGCTCGCGGCACCAGAGCACGGCCTGGCGCTGGGGCCCCATGAGCGAGACCCGAGCTCAGTCCCAGGGCCGTCAGACCCAGGAAACGGGAGAGGCGGCGCCGGGGTGCCCGGCTGACAGTTGGAGGAGGAGGACGGGCAAGGCTGTTCCACGCAGGGCGCCCCGCCGGGATCGCACATGGCCGCCCCAGCAGCTGCTCCGCAGCACCGCGAGGGCCTGGCCCCAGCCTGTCTTTCCCGACAGCTCCCTCTGCCCGCGCCTGGGTGCTTGCTGCTATTCACAAGGAAATGACAGCGTTTGAGAGGCGTCAGATATTTCCAATCATAGTCGATGGGTTATAATTTTTAGCTGGTTATCAAAACTTTACTTTTCTAGATAAGAAGTTAATGCTGAATTGCTCTCCTCACATTTCCTATATTTGTGTGCACTTCTGCACAGCTGGGATTACTGCAGCATTGGGACGACAGGTTGACTGGAAACGCGTGTGCCGGCAGACGCGCAGCTGGTGCGGCTCCGACCCCCGCCCAAGGCGGCAGTGACCTGCCCGGCACATGGTGGAGAAGCCCCTTCCGCAGCGGGTCGGCGCCGGGACGTACTGACTGCAGCACGGTGCCAGGCAGGGGCACCCAGCCCGCGCGCGCCGTGAGCGTGGCCCCGCGCAGCCCCATCCCCAGCACCGAGAGCGCGGCCCCGCGCACACAGCCCCGCACAGCCCCGTCCCCAGCACCATGAGCGTGGCCCCGCGCACAGCCCCGCGCAGCCCCGTCCCCAGTGCCATGAGCGCAGCCCCGCACAGCCCTGTCCCCAGTGCCGCTCCTCCCAGCCCCGGCTCCTTTGGGCCACCGCAACGAGGCTCCTGGGGCAGTCGCCCCGCAGCACCCGCAGGGACGGGCCCCATA
>VWPW01022206.1:20187-33958 GCA_013389825.1 Crypturellus undulatus | reverse complement strand
GGGCCGCGCCGCCTCGCACTCCTCCACGATTTGGCCCCACAACACGGCAGCTGCTCTTCTGCTCCGGAAGGCACCGACAAAGAAACAACGATATTTGTTAATACCCTTTTTTCCACTGAAAAGCAGTTAAACCTCCTAAGACACTTTTTCCAGACATCTAAATCCTTTAAAAATATTCTCTAGACTCCATAAAACTTACATTTTCCCTGGGTTCTCCCGTGAGTTATTAAAAACCTGAAGGCCCTACCTTAAGAGCTTAGAGTTTGGTCATGATCAGAAACCCAACTATGTAAAATGGCACCTTGTGCATTCAGAGACGTGTCTAAGCCCCGCGCGGAACATCCGACGGGGCCGCAGAGCCTGCGGAGCCAAAGGAGAAAGCCCGGACACCGAAGAGGGGTCTGGGGGTATCCCCGCTCACACTGGGGGTACCCATGAGGTGACAGAGGCCGAGTGTGCGCCGGGGTCCCGCGTCGATGCCCAGACGGGCACGCCAACGTCTGCAGCTGTTGCAGAACTGCATATTTGCAGTGTTTACTCTTTTCTCAACAAACACCTGGAAAAGTCACTAAGAATTTTAATGGCATCCTCGGTTTCTTCCAAAGAGGTTATTAAAAATCACCACATATTTTTCAAAGCGCTCTGGATACGTGGGCCAGAAGCGCAGCCGTGTACAGAGCGCTCTGTGTGCGCCGCAGCGCAGGGCTGGAGCGCGGTGGCACCCGGGATGCGGCTCCGGGAGCTCCGCGGGAGCCTCCGCGCTGATCCCACCGGCTCCCGGGCGCAAAGCAGCACCGGGCACCGGGAAAAGCAACGGTGGGGCTCGGAGGGCGCCCGGCACCACGGGGGTTTGCGAAGCGGAGGTGGGCGCTTCCCCGGAGCTGTTTGCGGGAGCAGAGCCATGCTCGAACACCGCGGGAATCAAAGGGCTCCTAATACCCTCCCTGGTTCACTTAACCACCACTTTGTCTGGGGCATGAACTCTGCCGACAGCAGCTCCGGCGGAGCGCTTAGCTCCTTCCCGGTTTCTTCCCTTTCTTAGAAAGCTTCCTCCTTCCCTGCCCGCTCCTACCTTGCTCCCCGCCTGCCTCCCCACAGCCTCCCAGAAGCGCCGGCGTGTTTTTAACCCAGGCATGAAGCAATCCCACAGCCGCAGATTGTGATGTTTCAGATAACATACGGAGAATGTAAATCCTGTCAGCAAGTGCAACAGCCATAAAAGGCTAAAATGGATTCCTGCGGATTAGAAATAAAACACAGAAAGGGCCCTGTTCTCTCACTTTCCTCATCTCGCAGCCTCCTCCGCCTCCCAGCCCTCCCTCTCTGCACTCCCCTTAAAAAATCGCCTGGAAATGCACGGGGCGGGTTTTTTTTTTTTTTTCATCAACTTAAAAGAAAAATAAAATACATTCCAGGAAAAGGACTGCTGCTAAGAAAACTAAAACCAGAAAATGCTTAAAGATGTTTTAATGACTTAAACACAGGGACGGGATTGTGCCTAAAAGCTTCCACATTAAAAAAAAAAAAAAAAAAAAGGGTGAATTTAATATTGCATGTCCCCCCCCTCCCCGCTACCACTGCTGCTGTATTTCTTTCCCGGACCATCTGATTTAGGCGGGATATTATTAACACGGCCAGTGTGAACAGACACCAGGCTCCATTTAAGCAAAGTTTATGCTCCTGTTCCAAACCCAAAAAGTACAGCAGAAAACACTCCTAAAACTAGCGATGGCCACATGAGGGGGGGGACTGAGAAGCTGTTAACAAGCAGCTGACAAGTTCCCGCTGCAGGAATTAGCCCCTCATTTCGAGGCAGATTAGCCGCAATCTCCCCGCTGGCTGCAGGACGGGTCGGGGTCCGCGGCGCCCTCCGCACCAGCCCGCCCGGACTGAGCGGGGGGACCCGGCGGCCCTGGCACTGCAGGCCGGGAGGTGCGCCCGGCCCCGGCGGAGCTTCCCAGCTCCATGTGGGAAAGGCCCACGCGGAAACGGGGCCTGCACATGGAGCTCCCCACATCCGCGCGCTGCCCCCAGGCTGCGGGAAAGGCGGGTAGATAACGGGGCGGCGCGGCCCGGTCTGCTGCCGTCTGCATCTTCGGGGCGCAAAGCAGCAGACTGGCCCCAGCCCCGCTGCTCGCACCCGAAGGGAGGTGGTTTTCTCTCCAGACAGATCCTGCGAGGGTGAGAACTGGTTTCAGAGGAACCATCGGCGCCGCAGCTCTGCACCGTGGCACGCCGGCTCCGTCCTCCCTTGCACAACCTGGCCGCGAGCAAGAGCTCGCGGAGGGCAAGGAAGGAAAGGGCCCTGGCTCCCTTTGTCCCGGGGCCGGATCGCAGGGGGCAAAGCTGTCCTCCTGTGCCAGGAGGCACCCGGGGAGCTGGGAGAGGCTGGGCGGGAGCAGGGAATCCAGCACCCTGGGCAGAGGGCGGCTCCCCTTCCCCTGCTCCCGGCCCTGCTGCAGAGGGACCTGCTGGAAGCGGCTCCCGGGCAGCCTGACAAGCCGCCTCCATCTTCATCCACAGCTCGGTTCTCTTTTCGATTCAGTGCTGGGGAGGGGTTGGGCTTCTTTTTTTTTTCTTACTGAGAACGTGCAAGCGTGTTTCAAACCCGGATTTCCATCCAAAAGAGTAGGAGGCCGAAGTCAGACTTCCCAGACCACAGAGACGCAGAGCTCCATCTCTTTCCAGCCAGAGTTTCCATTGTATCCTTCCCAAATGAACTCTCAAAGCGCACGTGTGTGTGTCTGTGTGTGAATATGTGTGCTGGGAGTGCGTGCACACGTGTGCCTGCTTTTTCTTCTCTTAAAAAAAAAAAAAGAAGGAAAAGAAAAAGGCAAGCGAGCGCGTGAGGCTTTTAGGAGTTTAATAAACCGCCCTGTTGCCAAGTTGGATATGTGCGTGGAAGGGGGGAGTTGAGGGTTTTAATCCCAGCTTTTGATAAATAGAAGACATTCTAGTCATAATAAAACGTGTTTTACACTTGAGGGGGGGAACGAGGGGGAGAAAAAGGAAAGTTTTGGCCAGGCACTGCAAGCTCCTGAGCCCAAACAATGAGGTTAAGAAACATAACTGTAACGCATTAGTAAATTGACAATGAAATTGCAGTTACTTCACTGGCTCTTTATTAAATAAACACAGCCTGAAACGGACCTGTCTGCCCCGGAGGTATTTGTATAGGGCTCATATTACTAACTCAACACTGCTGCTAACGCACTCCCAGGCACCGCTCGGCCCGGAGTGCAAACACATTCCAGAGCAGACCCTGCAAGGTGGGGCCGACCTTGCTTTTCCCCTTGTCACTTTTTCCCTTTCAGTCAGACCCCAGCTTTTATAGCCACCGGCTGCTGCCGTGACATTTTATCCCCCGGCCCCGGCTCCTTTGAGGACCGAGCGGGAGATGGGCACTCAGGAACGTGTGTGCCCGGAGCGCGCTGAGGACTGGGCCTCCTGCCCACACCGAGCCCTGCTTCCCGCTGCGCTCCTGCTCCCGGGAAAAGCTCCTTGCTCCTGGGAAAAGCTGCCCTGCACCCTGCGCCCGCGGCAGCCTCCTCAGCTCAGCCCTTCCTGCCTCGTCGCAAGCCCAACCAACCCCCTGATGAGCAGCTCAAACTGTCCCCCAAAACCGGCTCGTGCGCCGCTCCCGGCTGCCCAGCCCGCAGCTGCGCCCGCCGCGTGGGGCCCATTCACCTCCCCGCGCCTCGTCTGTGCGGCCCCACTCAACACCCCCTGCGCCCACGGCGCTGAGGCGGTACCCGCAGCGGGTCAGCACAGCGGCTACACGTGGCAACAGAAGCAGCGGGAGCTGCTGCATCTGGTGACGCAGAGCTCGCCGCCTTCCCAGGCCCGGCACACACGGCGCGGGCGAATCCCGCTCCGAGCGCCGCAGCCCAGCCCTGCGCACACACACGATGGAGGGAACGGCAAAGGGAATGGCAATGGGAGCGGGTTCAGCACCTTGCAAGGCCCTGAGCGGCTGCCAGTGTCCTCTGGAGCTGTGCCAAGCCCCTTCCCAAGACGTGCCCGACAGGGATCCTAAGCAGTCCAGGGGCTCTGCAGCAGACCACGCTACTGTTGGCTCGTGTGGCCGCACACATTTCCCCTTGCTTTAGGACATACCTCCTGTGGTCACGTTTGCTCAGGGAGAAATTCTACTCCTGTCTGCAACCGGAGCGCACAGGCCCTGCTCATCTTTCGCTTGCGACCAGAACAAAAAGAAGCGGTGGGTTAAGTGTTTTCTTGCTCCCACTGTCATCAAAGGCTTTATGAGAAAAGCTCAGCCTCTCAAGGAGACAAAGTAGAGAGAGAGGAACTAGTGAAGGGTGTAGAACATGGAATTTACTGGGCAGTAATGCCGTCCAACTAGTCCTCACCTACACTTAGAACTTGTGCAGCCACTCCAGGCTTTCATTTCCAAACCCTCACGCAGAAGCATAGACTGCTGGGATGAGGAAGCGCACCACAGTTCTGGTTTTCTGGAGCAATTTCTTCCACACAGACCATGGCTCCAACAAGGACAGGAACAAATCCATCCCACTGATGGAGCTGAGCAGCTCCGTGCACCTTCCTGCAGGAGCATTCGGAGTCAGGTGGATGCAGAGAGAGCAGGAAGCGGAGATGAAGCCCCTGATGGGAATCTGAGTCATATGGAAGAAGAGACAGACATTTGGGAACCTCTCCTAATGACAGAGGAGACAGCAGATGGAAAAACCCCACCAAAGACACAGTACAGTAACAGTGGGGGCGGCTTTGCTAACTCCAAGTGCCAACGGCAATTCCAGGGCTGCGTCGCAGAGCTCTTACAGATGGGCGCAGGGACCAGCCGTGGCTTGGGCTCCCCTCCTCTTCCCGCTCCTCAGGGGCTGGACGGCTCTCAGTCCCATCGGAAGCAGGCTCACACCGAGCACGGGCTCAGTCACTCTGCTTTCCCCATCAGCACACGGTGCTGTTGGCGCGCCTGCCTTGGAAGAGGTTTCCAACCGGGGGGAGCAGCCAGCTCTCCTGCCAGTGCAGAGCATCTGCCTCGCGGGGAGCCGTGTCCCGCTCGGCATTCCCGCTCGGAGCACGTGGAATTCCCTGTGTGCCAGTGGCCAGCCCAGCCGCCCTGAGGGAGCCAACCAGCCCCATGTACAATCACAGGGCTCTCCACTTGCCAGAAGGGGTTTTCACTTTGCAAGGAGTGAAAGGGAGAGCTTTCCACTGACTTCTATCATTCATTGAGACTGTTTTTTTTTTTTTTTTAACCTTTTTTCTTTTTCCTTTTCCAAGCTGCTGGAGCTTCCAAGTTTCCCTCTGGAAATCCCACCCCTGGAATGGTTTGCTCTTTCGAGTTACCTTTAGCAGATTCCCCAAGTGTAAAGCCCATGACCCCAGGAGCCAAAAAACCAACCCATCGACCAAGCAAGCAGCCAAGCTCTGCTCGTGGGGATGCGAAGAGCAAGACGGTGCCTCTGAACACATGGACGTCAGAGCCCCGTGGCCCGCACACCTCCACAGATGGCTCCACGCCGGCACCACCGAACCCAGCCGGCCTTCCCACTGCGCCGGCAACGCGGAACGTGCTGCAGAGGCAGAGGAGGAGGGCAGGCGGCGCTGGGGGCAGCTCTGCAGGCGGGATGCGACGCGGCAGCCTCGGCCTCCGCTTCTGCTCAGGCTGCCCTGATTAGAGCAACGTTCCCAGCGGGAGGCCGGCTCAGGAGCCCCTGGCAACACAAGCAGGAGCCGAGATGCAAAGCCAAGATCTCACCTTCTCCTTCCACACACTGGAGCGTGGGGCACCTGGGTTTGCTGCGCACCTCGTGCCAGCTCCCAGGCCTGGCGGTATGCACGGCCAGAGCACAGGACACGGGGCTCACCAGCTGCTTAACGGGCTCCAGCCGTTTCCTAATGCAGATGGGCGCAGAGCTGGGCTGCAGGAAACTCATATCCTCTGCGGACAAGGCGTAGGAGAAAGGATGGTGACATTAATTCACAGGGAGTAACATGCGTCGCTCCTTGGAGCTTCCTTCATCCCTCCACGCAGGTGGCTTTGCAGGCCCCGCGCTGCTCCCAGCGGCCTTTCCTGCTTCCAGAAAGCCCAGTGCTCTCCCCCTTCCCTTGCCCATTTCCCAGGCATTCGCTCGCCAGCTAGGAGGGAAGGATACAAGCAATTCCGTACGGCAGTCCTAGCCTGTCTCCTTCTTCCAGCCTGCCTGGCAGAGACGAGGCGGCTCTGGGCCTCACCCAGGACTTTAAACAAAAACCCCTTAAGCCCCAGCCCAGCAGGTCAAGCCATTTTAGCATATGTACCTTTTATTTGTAGCCGACTGTTAATAATTAAGTGATGTCTTTCATACAGACATTTACAATAATTTAACCTTGCCCTTACTGTGTAATTTATTCTTTGCAGAAGCCAATAAAAATAAAGGCCCCATATTTCGTCTCTCGCTCTTTCTCTGTACATATATATAAATATACATATATATATATACACACACATATATCCAGAATAGTGTAATAGATTTCACATATTGTTCCATAGGTATCATTAGAGTAACAGAGCCAAGTGTCTCAGTTCATATGACTCTCTTTATAGGTACCTTGTAATCCACATAAAATTGAGTTTATGTTTCCTTTCCATCCACAAGTTCTAAACCAAGCAGAGGAAGGGCTGCCTCGCTCATGTATTTTCCTTCTTGGTTCCAGTTCTCACTGCACCGAATTCCCAGCTTGCCCCTGTTGGTGCACGGCATCTGTAAAGACGTGAGCCGTGAGCACACGGGACGTTGTCTGTGAGCCGTCACGGAGGTCACCTCTCCCCACGGCCAGTCCTGAACGCTCCAGGGGAGGTTGGAGCAACGTCCTAACAGCCTCGGCTCAAACTGCCCCGAGGAAAACCCAGCCTTGGTTGTGAGGGACTCGCCGCGCTGCTCCCAAAGGCACGGAGCAGAGAAGCCGGCAGGTAAAGCAAAATAGGAACAAGGGAAGGGACTGCAAACAGCCATTTATTTCCATTCCCAAAAAGAAAGAAAAAAAGCAGAGCACAGAGGGGAAAAATAAAAGAGCCAAAGCTAGTGCTATTGGCTTCGCTCCTCCAGAAAGTCCTAGAGAGGCTACACCGCGAAACAAGAATACCTTCTCCTAAAGCAACGTTAGCTAAAACATGCTCCCAAACACGGAGGAGCCGCGATGCTGCGGGCCGTGCACTGAGCACTGTGCAAGGCCACAGCACCCACCGGTGCCCGCCAACAGCAGGGACGTGGCTCCCGCGCTGCGCAGGAACCAGCCTTAGCTAAGCGAGGCCTGGCTGCTCCCGCCGCGGCCCCACTCTGCTGCCCACCTTGCTCAGAGGCTCTCCCCTGCCCTTGGATCTCTCCCGTGTTATATGTTCCACTGCCTCCCCTCGTGGGCCGCCACCAGTGCTACGGAGGAGCCCAGCATTTCCCAGGGCAGCTCCCAGCCCTGCTGAGCTCCCGCAAGGCATCCCAGGTCCGTGCTCACACCAGGACGGGTCCTGCACCTTGTGCAACGCCACGGAGCCTCCCTCCTCCCGGGGAGGAAGGACAGCAGCAGTCGTTGCTGTCGCTGCTGCTGTCGCTGCTGCTCCCCAGCGTGCGGGGCCGAAGGGGCCGGCGCGGGCTCTGTGCGCGGCCGCCTGCTCTGTATGAGGTGATGGAAACTTTCCCCAGCATCAGGTGCTGCTGCTGAGCGCGAGCTGCTCCAGTTACACTCTCGGCAAGTGTTATAAACACACAGGCACAATCTAAATATTTATGGCACATGAAATCTCCCGTCTGCTGTTCCTCAGCAGAAAGAGAAAAGAAGAGGGAGGCTGGGAGGGTGAATTAAGAGGTGATTATTGTGCAGGGCCTGTAAAATCCAAATAGGAAATCACGAGGTATTTGGTGCCCGGGAAGGGTCACCGTGGCGGGGTGCAGGTGTCAGTCCCCGGCGTTGGGCACGGGGTTGTGCAGCGCGGCCGGGCTCGGCTCGCCCCGCTCCGAGGGCCACGGGCCGGCTGCGGGGCTGCAGGACAGCATGGCGAGCTGCTAAACACATTACGGGCCTGAACCAAAGTTATGACGGTGCCTTCCTTCTCTTTCTGCTGTTCCTCAAATCTCTGGAAGGTTTGTTAATAGCTGAAAGAAGGAAGAAAAGAAAAAAAGGGAGAGAGATCCCAAATGGGAAAGTTCACTATATCTTGAACTACCCACCAGACCTGGAAAGCACTGGGTATCTGTGAGCGACAGGACTGTCCTGCCAAGGAAAAGGGAAGCTCCTGGAGGAGAAATGCCCCACTTTATAGAGCCCGGGAAGCTCTTAGAGGCCTGAAAGTCCTCCCTGGCAACAGAAACACCTTCTGCACCGCTCTCTGTTACTTGCAATGACATCCCAGCGCATGGAACGTCACCAGCATGGCAGGATGCAAGGACAAGGTGGCTGCGGGCACGCGCATGGAACTGTCGGTGGCTGGCAGCCCACCAGCAGCCTCCTCCAGGTCATCACGGACGGCAAACACGTGTTCAGCACTGCAGCCCACTGCAGTCCCCCGCGCAGGAAGGGTTTGCAGAGCAAGAGCAACAGCCCCTCTGGAAGCATCATCTCAACCACGAGTGCCTTGGGAACACGGCCACGGGCTGGCACCGGTGTCCGCAGCAGTGCGAGGAGAAAAGGACAGCGTGGAGGGCAGCTCCCCGCGGGCCTGCTCCTGCCCCACGCTGCCGGAGACCGCTCCTGCGCTCTTGTTGTGGAGGCCTGAGGATGTCCCACTGGGAATACAACAAGTCCCTCCACGCTCCGCAGCAGCTACTGCTGTGTTCCAGCAGACCCGCTGATTTCTATCAGGACATATGACAACACACAGTAATAGTTTTCTAGCTTCTGATGACCTTGGCTTCTGGCTGCCAGAAACCTAGAGGGAAGCAGCACATGGGAATTTGTGCACGGCTCTGTTTGCAGAAGAGCGTGTTCAGTTAAGGTGGGGCCCCCAAAGTTATTTTTAACTCGGCAAAAATAACGGAGCAGGCGGCTTTGACGTTTTTCCTGAATGAGCCCCAGGCCCACACTAAAAAATCTCGGCATTTTCAGGTCCAAGCAGGAATTCAAACAGCCTTGATTTATCCTGGCACTGGTGAGTTTGAGCACAGGCTGGTGAGGGCAATGGGAGAATCAGCAGGAAGGCATATACATGGTACAGTTCAGATGAGCTGGATGAGCTGTACTGATTAACTACTTACTTTGTTGTCCAAGAAAATAAGCGCTCGGTTTCTTCGCAGGTCTATTCTGCAAAGCTGCTGAGCAGCAACTGCGCACTTTGAGGAAGTGCTCGAGTGCCTCGNAAAAAATCTCGGCATTTTCAGGTCCAAGCAGGAATTCAAACAGCCTTGATTTATCCTGGCACTGGTGAGTTTGAGCACAGGCTGGTGAGGGCAATGGGAGAATCAGCAGGAAGGCACGTGCAGGGTACAGTTCAGATGAGCTGGATGAGCTGTACTGATTAACTACTTACTTTGTTGTCCAAGAAAATAAGCGCTCGGTTTCTTCGCAGGTCTATTCTGCAAAGCTGCAAAACTACACACTTTGAGGAAGTGCTCCAGTGCCTCGCAGGGCTCACTGTTGCCAAATTGGAGTAAACACGCCAGTTTCCCCGTCCGGAAGGACAAGCACATCGACAATCACTCGGGAGGGAGCTCAAGTGCAGCTGGGTCTCCGCACCGACACAGCCGGGCACGTTTCCCTGGCACACCCGGCTGCGTGTTTACACTCACACCCACAGCGGCGCCAGCCCCGGCTCCTTCCACCACGGTGCCAGGCCTGGCCTGCAGGGCTCCCCAGGGCAGATCCGCCTGCCCCGCGCAGGAATCTTCGTGCCGGGGACGGGCAGACACAGCCCCAGCGATCCCTGCCCTGGGAAGGGCAGATTTTCATGGCTGCAACACACAGTGAGACATCAGCTACTCCGTGCAGCCCACGCGCAAACACCGCCTCGGTGCCAAAACCTGCAGCAAAGGCACTGGCTCAAGAGGACATCTGCACTCCCGCCAGGGCTGCTGCAGAGTGAGACAAGGGGGATATTTTAAATAGAATTTTTGCTATATTTTAGCACCGTCTCTCCTGTAATGCTCTCGTGTGGCTCTCTGCAGCCAACCAAGGGAAACAAAGTACTTCCCCCTAGGGAAAACTCAGCTGATTGCACAGCGAAAGGTGAAGCTACTGTGGATGTTACGAGGCCTCCCTACTGCCCAGTGCCTGAGCAGAGAGCTCAAAAAAGCCCTAAGTTTCCAGCTCAAACTAATAGACACATCTGCCAACAAGTTCTTCTAATTTTTTTGGAACTACTCTATACATTATTTCATTGCCAAGAAAAAGAAGAGATATTTATGATACTGACTGAAAAGCCTTGAAATTCCAAGTCAGATCCTCAGCGGTGTAAACTGGAGCTGCTCCAGCGAGGCAAAGGGACACTGCCAATTTATACAGGTTGAATTGGCTTTCCAGCTTTACCTGTCTGGCTCTCTAGCACACAGGTACAATTATAGGTGGCTTGCTGAGGTTACACCAGAATATCTGCCACCCTTTCCTCTTGACTCAGCCACTTGGGAAAGAAACACATGAGCCCAAGTCCAGAAGCATTTGCTCCTGCTGTGAACCCAGAGAGAGCTGGTTTTGTACCTTTATCAAGGAGAGAGGAACCCCAAGCTGAGCTGAGAGAATGCCTGCTGCTACAGCATGAGGGTCTCCTTGTAGACACTGCATCTGTCCTGTAAACCAAGGAAAAAAAATCTTTTTCATAGGGATGTGAGGATTAAAAGCCCGTAACACAAGGAGGTCCTTCAATACCAAAGCAATGGGTAAATTCTGGAGACAGAGCAAATTTGTGCTTAGCGTTCAGCAGGTGCTTAGGTTTATATGAGGGGCAGCTCAGTGAATTTTCGTGCTTTCCTGTTCTGGGGTTTCTCATGAACAAACTTTCCCCAGATTGGTCTCATTCGGAATCGGGGCCTTATAAAAAATCAGAGAGGTTCCGATCCATCAGTCTCCAGGCGCTCGTTATGACTGAGACACCTTTTCAGGAAAGTCAAGGGAATGTGCATTAAATGGCAGCCTTTAGCATTTGGAATAAAACAGGAATGAAGGGAGGGAAGAGCAAACGCAGGTGCGCTCTGCCGGCCGCAGCGAGCCCTTCCCGGAGGCGGGCACGGAGCGGGCAGCAGGCCGAGTGCTGCAGCGCGGCTCCGGCTCCGCTCGTCTGAAAGCTCTCGCCGGCGAGGGGCCTCCCGGGACAGCGAGATCTACAGGGCCAGGCCCCGTGTCTTCAAGAAAGCTTTTCTCTTCTTTCTTTCTTTTTTTTTTTTCCTCTTTAAGTTAAACATACCTAATAAAAAAAATCCAAACAAACAAACAAAAAAGAACAGAAACCAGTTGTGACCTCCTGGCTTCCTGCGACTGTAACGGAGAGTTGTGTCTGCACAAGGAATGGTTTCTTTGTTAGACTGGAACATGCTAAATTTAATCTCAGAATGAATTTTTATGGCCAAGACATAACCCACCCTCGAAAAGAAAGGGAGTTTATAATGGGAAGGCTGACACAATCTGAATTATAGAGCTATAAATGACAGCACTCTAATCATTCGATTAAAATGACCAATCACTTACAACAAAGGGGAGCCTCATCCGAAGCTGCTGTAGCAAGTGGAAAGCTCCTCAATTGACTTCCATGGTCTTTGGATCAGGCCCGTATTAGTCACATTTTCCAACTATTTTGCATTCATTTCAATCTTTATTCAGCTACATACTATACACATGCAAAATACTTACACTTTGTGTAACCTGGAACTAATCTCAAGTTTCAATTTAGGACTGGGTGTAACTATTTTGCAAACCAGTACTCAGATGAGCTGGTTTAAAAATGCTCTTCCTTGAATGTGATATCCTGTTTTACTAATCTTTTTTGTCTTACCCCGGTTATTTCAATGCAGTTGTCACCTTTTGCTAAAGCATGTACTGACACTGCAGTGCAGTGATTTTAACTGTGTGGATTTTTTAAACTCCCCTGTTATTTGGGGTTTCTTTTTCATTTCTTTCATGTTTAGGGAGGGGGAAAAGACGCAAAAATGAGAGAAAGTGGAGGGCTGAAAATGGCTGAGTTTCAGGAAAAAAAAAATATTTTCTGGCACTGGAATCAGCAAAAGACGCAGGGTTTTTTGAATAGTGAAGCTCACCAGCTAAGCCAGGGAAAAAAACTGAATTGAGCTCTGAAACTTCACCTTCCTTTAATTATACAGGTGACATTTAGGCTGATGTTTTTGCATCTGCATATTGAAAACACCCTTTTAAAAATACTTAAAAAAAATAGCTGCTACCGAACATTTATTTAGTGAAAAGTAAATCTTATAAAAATTCAATTGCAAAGTAGTTAAGGTATTTGAATTTTTTTTAAAGAAGAAGAATCCCAAGAAAGAAAGTATTTGATGGCTAATAATCTCATTTCAATATAATAGGACCTTTCTTTTGCAAAGAGCAAGACAGGTTAAAAGATATAATTATGACTTTGCAAACTCTCCCAAGTGCTACGAGATCATCTGACAGTTCTGATCCCGGGCTCAGCTCTCAAAGGGGAAAAGTCTTTGTCTAGTTAGAGAGTTAAAGAGACAGGATCCCTATTCCACCCTCTGCCTACATTGCAATTTAACTGTCAAAAAAATCCAAGCTGCAAAATTGTCTTATTCCAACACAGCACAAGAAAAGAGAGAGGTTTGAAACTGACCTGTCAAAAGCACCCTGTTTAAAAATGTATAATATATTTTAAATATTTTTTTCCGGAGGTACTTAAAGGTTAAAGATGTGCCAAAGAAGTAGGATGTTTTTTTTTTCCCCTTCACTAAAGCTTTTTAAAACAATTAAAACAAAAAAAAAATCATTTCAAAATTAGGGAACATCAATGTAAAAAATCCCCTGAAGATCAAAAGGAAACACATTAGAAGGTACTTAAAGGTTAAAGATGTGCCAAAGAAGTAGGATGTTTTTTTTTTCCCCTTCACTAAAGCTTTTTAAAACAATTAAAACAAAAAAAAAATCATTTCAAAATTAGGGAACATCAATGTAAAAAATCCCCTGAAGATCAAAAGGAAACACATTAGAATCACATTAATTCTGATTAAAAAAAAAGAGAGAATAAATCCCCTTTTTTCAATGGAAAGAGCAACTTCGAGGACATTTATCTAGTGTTTTCATTGTCAGAATTTACAAGAAGGTGGAGCAGAGTGTCGAGCCAGGCACAGAGGACACAGAGGCTGCTCTGACAGTCCGTCCTCCATCTCCTTATTCTTGGCCCTATAAAGCTTTGCTTTTTTTAGCATTTCAAAATAGCAAAAGAAGAAGGGGAAACTATGTTGGAGTAGCCAAACAAAAGAAGCCATTTCTTAAGGCATGTTTCCAAGGAGCCACAAACACAATTCCCTTTTTTGGTTGTTTTTTCCCAATCTAGATGACAAAGGCCCAGCGGGTGCCCCGCCTGGCACCTCCTAAGCCAAGGGTTGCCCCAGAGAGCAGCGCTGCCTTCGCGGAGCAGGGGCCAGCTCCCCTCTGCCTGTTTCACTGCGGGGAAGGCAGCTTCTCTGCAGCCTTCCTGTGCCTGTCAGGGGTTCGTCCTGCAAGGGGCCGCGCGGGTTTCTCCCTCCTCGGCAGCAAACCGCAGCCTTCTCCTTCCTCACAGGGCTGCACCACCGGCCTTGGCTCCAGTCTCGCAGGGGCACAGGCCAAGCTGATTCTTCCAAAGCTCCCGCATGGGATTGCT
>VWPW01022206.1:0-19875 GCA_013389825.1 Crypturellus undulatus | reverse complement strand
GGCCTGAGCACACTCAAACGATGGGGCGAGGGGCGCCTCTGCAGCCTGGTTTGAGACGCAGCTGCGGCAGCGACCGGCACCAGGAAGCGTGTCAGGACTCCCCTGCGTTTCCACGGGACCTGCGCGGTGACCAAGCTTGCAGTATTACTCACTAAAAATTAAAGCCAAACTGGGCGCCTGCCCTAGGAAACTTGCCAGGTTTCTGCTCTGAAAGGAATGATAAGCCTTTGGGATGCTGCTCTTCTGACTGTGCAAAATCAGGGTCAAGTCTGGGATAAGAACTCCTCGTTAAAGAGCTCCAACCCTGCTTCCCTTCAATCTGCAGGAAAGTCGTTCTCCAAGAGCAGGACCCAGCCCCACTGGCAAGACAAGGGTGTTCAATGCAGATGGACTGCTGGAGGGCAAAAGGCTTTCCAGGAAATGTTCCTCTGAGCATGCTGCTCCTAAGACGATAGCTATGTGTTCCTCACCTTTTCCATTAAGCTCCCTGGTCCCAAATTCTATCTCCGTTGCCTCAGCGTTTCACGACATGATATGGAGACACAGTTGCCCTTACACCAGTGGGAGTGGGATCTGGGTGGTCAATCCTGCACACGAGCGCACACTGAAACACTCTCCCTCGCACCCTGGAAAGACTGCCCTGTGTCTGCCCAGACGTGACCACAGCACATGCACCCCACATGTTCTCCAGCTCACCTACCCTCGCTTGGGATCACTTGGGATCACTTGGGAAGGATCCGAGCCTTTGCCTCAGGGACAGGCTAGGCTTTTGCTTCTGACAGCACAGCAAGGGCTGCAGGTGTCAGAGGGAATTCCTGCAGTGAAAATGATGGGGATGAGGCTAAGGAGATGCACACAATGGGGTGCAAGACAGGGCGAGTGTCACCCGGGGAGGCAACAGCAGAGGGTGGCCAAGAGCCGTGACACACACTGATAGGGCAAGCGGTAGTTGTGCATCAGGAGCAGCGNACTTGGGATCACTTGGGAAGGATCCGAGCCTTTGCCTCAGGGACAGGCTAGGCTTTTGCTTCTGACAGCACAGCAAGGGCTGCAGGTGTCAGAGGGAATTCCTGCAGTGAAAATGATGGGGATGAGGCTAAGGAGATGCACACAATGGGGTGCAAGACAGGGCGAGTGTCACCCGGGGAGGCAACAGCAGAGGGTGGCCAAGAGCCGTGACACACACTGCTAGGGCAAGCGGTAGCTGTGCATCAGGAGCAGCGACGCCCACACACTGGGGATCAGAGACCCAGCAGGGCTACCCCGTGAACTCACAGAGCGGGACGCAGCTCCGGCTGCACCACTTGTCCTCACGGCTCTCCTCCCTCCCTAACCGCTGCGTGAACCACCCCCCAGGAACAGCCCTAGCGCCCTTTTCCAGCGGCACCCCCTGCCCGGTCCATTCAAACCGCAGGCCGGGCCCTAGCCAGGTTGGCAGCCAAGTACCTCTGCCAGCCACAGCGGGATGTCCTGTGAGACGGACAGATTGGGAGGGGACGTGGAGCAGGGAACCGCGGAGCGGCTCCCAGCTCCGACCCGAGACGGTGCGAGTGGAGCTGCGAGCGGAGCTGCCTTCGGGCTGGGACGGGCTCGGCGACACCCCCTGCCGCAGCGCGTCCCCCTCCGCGCGCAGCACATTCCGGTTTGATTGATTCTGTAATTGCTTGTTTAATTGAACAGTTACAGCAACACTATCAGGAAAAGGTTCCAGGGCTGGGAAGGGAGGTGGGAGGCTGTGGGGGTGGAAGGGGAATTGGAGCTATGGAAAGAGCAAACCGGGTTTTTCCTTTTCTCTCACGATGAAAATAGAGAGACGAGGCAAGGGGCTGAGTTCCCTTTTGCAGGCTCTGAGGAGGAGAGCTGAAACCAACAAATTAAAAATGAAGAGAAAAATGAGAAGTGGGTTGAAACGTGTGGAGGGCTGGGGGTTCCCCGGGACCGCTCAGCCTCCAGCTGCCACCCTCCTCCTGCCAGCTGTGAGTGCCAGCAGGGAAAGGAGCCGCATGGGGGCAAGTTGGGAACTGCGAGTGCTGGGAAAGGAGGGAACAAGCAGGAGAAGGGGGAGAAGATGGCTGGCTGCCTAGGAGACACATGAGCAAACGGAGAGGCAGGAAGGGACACGAGGTGCAAGGGGCAGTGGGCGAATGGAAGCCCAACTCGCCCATGGGCAGCCCATGATGGGTCTGCAAGGGCTGTAGCAGAGGTAACCACTGGAGGATGGGAATGGAGCAGCGGGGATCCACGTGGAGCCAGGATGTGCATGAGTGAGGGGAGAGTGCACGGATAGGAGAGGGGAGCCGCAAGAAGGGTGACAGGGGCAGGACAGAGCACGTCCACGCACGGAGGTGAGCTCGGCGGAAACCAGGGGTGGCGCCAGCCCACGATGTCCACCTGCCTCCTGGGAGACACGCTCTGCCACCGCGCTGGACTGCGCCTGCCGCTCCCCTACGCTGTGAGCGCGTGTGCGAAGGGGCGCTGGTGCCCTGCACGCCCACGCACGGGCACCCTGCATCCTGCCCGCTCCGAGCGGGATCCGCAGCGCCCCACGAGCCCCTCGGCAGCCCGGGAGCCAGAGCAGGCGCTGCGGGCGCGTGTCACCGAGAGGACAGCAGAACCCAGACGGGGTCAGGGGGGAAGGGGCACGGAGAGGCCACGGGGCAGCTCCCAAGCAGAGCGGCTCAGGTTTCAGGAGGGCTGGGGCTGCGGGACGGGAGGTGGGCTCTGCTCCTGCATTCCCTGGCAGGCAGCACAAGGCAGGTTTAAAGAATATCCTTCCATTTAGGAGTTTGTTTATTATTCTTCACTAAGCAGCTCAGACAGGCAAGCCGGCAGCACCGTATCCATGCTGACTTCCCAGGAAGGCAGGGAAGGGAGGGACAGGAAGGCAGATTTCCACGCTAGGGGACAAAGGATTTATGTGCAGCCGGGTTAGGGGAAGGGGTAAAGCTCCTTTGCCAACCATTTACAAATGGGTGGAAAACACTCAGCTCTGGGCAGCCAGAGGGGTCCGCAGCTGGGGTAGAGCAGACAGGCTCATCGCTGACTTGCTCGTCCAAAACCCAGGAGTACCTTTGGGTTAGCTGCTGCTGTTCTACTTCAGACCTTCCCGCAAACTTCCTGAGAATCAGGAGCAGACACTCGGAGAATGTGTGTTCCTCTAGAGAGGAGGGAGAGGAGAGAGTTCCTCTCTCCTGTTAAAATCCACTCACCCCATCGGGAGTGACAGGGCACCATGTATCTGTGCCTGTCACTCACCTCGCGAGTGTGTCCATTCTGAGGGCTCCTTGCACGTCTCCCAGCTCTGCATTTTGTCCTGTCTGGCCACCTAGCTGGATTTCAGCTACTGCAGTGATGCCCAAGAGCACCGCAACCTAGATAGAAAAGAGAGGCAGTGTTAGTGTGCACTTGTCCCGGGGAGACACCATGTACATTCCTGGCCTCCTGCGACGTGTGGATGATAGAAGCAGGAAAAGTTCCCAGTATCTATAGACAGAGAAAAATACACACAAGGAGCATCCTACTTGGGCTTGCTCGCCAGCTTGGCTAAACACTGTCCATACATGCAAGGATAAAGAGAGTGGTATTGTTTGGATGGCGTCTTCAATGTCATGGATTCCTGCACACAGGACACGTCAGTGGGGCCCCCAGCACGGCCGCCCCGCGTGCCAAGGGGCGAGTTAGTGTCCCTGGTGCTCAGGGGCCACGCTGCAAGCCAGGGGGGATGTCTCCCTCGCAGGGCTCGTGTGTGTGCTCACACTGCTGTGGAAAGGCGCTCCGGGAAGGCTGTGCAGCTCAACAGTGTAAACCAAGGTGGGAAGCAGGGCGAAGGCTGCGGATTCTCAGGAGATCTCACGCGTTGGGGGTGATCGGAGGGAGCGCAGAGGGTCTGGTGAGGCAGAGAGCCACACAGGGGCACAGCAGAAAGCATCAGTGAACGGAAGCAGCCTATGGGCCGCAGCCAAAAAGGAAGGCAGGAAAGCCCGGCCTCAGGTCCTTCATCCTGCGCTACACCCAGAGCTTCCCGGGAACTCGCAGGATTATTCTGGCGGAGCTGGCAAAAGGCTCCACAGCCTGCAGCCCCGAGTCGCTGACAGGAAACCTTTCACTGCAAACTTGCTCACGTTCGGTGCAAAATGTCTCACTTCTGTTAGCAATTTGTTCCCCATCAGAGGCATTCCTGGGAGCAGCCTGGCGGGCAGGGAAGGGGCGGGAGGGCCGCGCGGACGCTTCCACCTGGCGTTCTGCTTCCTCGCAGCCCGGAGCAGCCAGCCCTCCTTTCAGCACCTCCCGCGCTCCACCGTGGCCCCCATTCCTCCTTTCAGCACCTCCCTGTCCATTCTTCACCCTGCTCCTCTCTTTCGTCAGCCTCCCCTCCCATCCAGCCTCTCTCCTCCAGCTCCCCTCTTCCTTCATCGCTCGCTTTCCTGCTGACTCCCCCCTGCACTTCGCTCGTGGCCTCGCCAGCTTGTGGCTCCCGGGCCCTGCTGTGCCCAGCGCCTGCTCCTCACTGCTTCCTGCGCGCAGCCCCTGGCGCTCCAGCGACAGAAGCCTCCCCCCGCTCCCTTCCCTGCCCCCTTCCCTTTCTCTCCCTCCCGTAATATTTTCCATATGAAGAAGCCTTCCCGAAGCCGCACGCTGCCCTCTCGGCGAGTCTTAGGCGGGTTAGAGGAGACCCTGGGAGCCTTTAATCCTCTGGCGCTCGCTCGCTTTCATCCCCAGCCACAGCTGGACGCCCCATTGATGTGGAACAGAGCGAAGAGCGGGCCCCTCGCTAAGCCGCTGCTCTGGGGCCTCCCCTGCTCCGGCGGAGCAGAGCCGACGGCCGCAGGCAGCCCTGCTCCTGGTCTGTCCCACACAGAGCTGCCCTGTGCCCCTCCCGGCGCCCCCTCCCCGGGCTGCTCCCGCTGCTCTGCATCCCCCTGCGCGGAGCCGACACGCAGCCTGGTCTGTGTCCCCGCGGGAGCAGCAAGCGGTGCCTTTGTCCTCAGGAGGGGCAGGTGAGGCCCTGGCAGCCTGGCCAGCTCCCTGGCTGTGCGCTCCCCCCAGCACGCACCGTGCTGCCGCAGGGAAGGTGTCCTGGCCCGTCACCCCCGCGCAGGCTGGGGATGCACCTGAGCGCAGGGACGCGCCGTGCCAGGCTGCGTCCCGGATCTGGAGGCACCACCACAGCACCCACCCCAGCACCAGCAGGCACCCGAGGACCCCACAGCAGGGCTGGCACTGCAGCGGGCCCCGCGTGGGCACCTCTGCCAGGAACAGGCCCCTTCCCTGTGGGGCTCAGACCCGCTCTGCCCAGACCGCTCGCCGAGTGGGACTTGGCGCCACCTCTGCCAAGGCCGACGGGTGTCTTGAGGGGAATGGCAGGGATGGCATTGCCCGGGCACGAGCAGGGACTGCCCAGCCCACCGGAGCCCCTCGTGGTGCCAAGTTCCCTCCTGCTGCCCTCATTCCTGGCCATCCACTGCCCCTATTCCTGCTCGTCCTGCCGCCCCCATTCCCGGCCCTCCTGCTCCCCCATTCCTGGTCTTCCTCCGCCCTCTAGTGGCCTCGTCCCCAAAGCCCTTCCCTCCCGCCGCGGGGTGTCCGCACTCGGGCCGGTCAGGACAGCGCAGGCCCCTGCGCGCTGGGGACACGGGGCCCCCCCTTCCCCTCCAGGTCGCCCTGCGACAGCCCCAAGGAGGCTCCTGCGGCGGCTTCGTGACACGCGAGGGGAGAATTTCTGCAGAAGGCGACAGAGAAGTGTACGGCTGCGTCCTTGACCGAACGGAAACCTGAGAGGAAACTTCAGGGGCCTTGGAAGGCTCCAAATAGAGAGGGCAGAAAAGAGGGGGGTTATGAGAGACTTCAGAGATAGACCAGGTGATCCAAGCTGCCAGAAACACAGGCCAGGGAAAAGAACTGGGGATGGTTATTCTGGAAGAGAAGGACCGAGGCAGCACACAGTAGGAGTCTTTGCATACAAAGCAAGAGAAAGGGAATAATCTATTCCCGGTGGATACAAGAGGGAATGAGAGATTTAAATAGCAGGGAGACTTGGGTGCTAGGAAAAGGTTTCTGATGGTAAACAGTGCAGCCCTGCCTCACCTCGCTGCAGAACGGGGCAGCCTGAACTAGTTGAACAGTTATCTTTAGACACGCACAGGCAGTGGATACCACCTGGTGTCACTGGGACACATGAAGCGACCTCCTGGGATCACCCTCATCCTATTTTCCATGATGCTATAATTAAAATCCACAGTGATTCTCTGCCTGAGATGCAGCAAGAGCACAAATTTTACAAATTAGTGACCAACTTGCAGGCAATCTGGAAGCCAAAGACCTTCTTCTACCAGGCTAGGTCCTGTACAGCCATCCCCTCGCAACCCGAAAGCTCAGCTCCTCAGAGACAGGACCTGCCACAAACATGGATACCCTAGGGAAAGACCAGGCGCTGCAGTGCAGCACAGCTTCGGCCTCACTTTGTGGGCAACCAGTTGCAGAAAGTGCAGCAATTGCAGACTCGTGGGATTCTTCCTAAGAGAACCAGGGCTTTCCCTCTGCTTGGTTTTGAGCATTGAGTGCCTGATGAGAAAGGGATTTGGGGAAAAGACAACACGGAGATATCTAATACAAAGTGATTAGCCAGAATGTATTGTATATAAGCTGCTATTTGTGTAACTGGGAACTCTTTGCAGGCCGGGTGTCTGCAGAGCCCTCTGCAGCGCGCTGGTGCAGTGAGGCCGGGGGCTGGCCGGGGACAGCGCCAAGCGCACGTCCCCAGGGGCAGGACCTCAGGGAGAGGAGAGTGGAAGGACGAACAGGTCCTTGCAAGGAACAGAATGGAAGTCAGGCAAAGGAAGCCCAGAGACGAGGCAGGCAAGAGGCACCGCCTGCTTGTGCGTGCACTAATCCTGCACCACGCGCATCCTCCTTTCCCTCATCCCCGCTGCGACTGGGCTCAGGGCTGGGCTCGAGCCACAGGGGTGTCTGTGTGCTTCTCCACACTGAAAGTTTTTGCTATTATCTGAGGCCAAGAGCTGACTGATTTAATGATTTCGCTGGTGTCAGTGTAGGGCTGTCTCACTGAATCTCTCCCAGGGGTCCTTCAGGGACTGTGCCAGAAATGGGGCAGGACAGTGAAGTGGGGCTTCTACTGATGCAGAAAAGAGAAACAACCCGCTTCCCCCTGCACTATCTACTGCTTTTGATTCCTCTGAACTAGCCCAGCTATACTGATATGGACAATTAAATTACATGAGCACTGATTTGGCTCTGAAGAAGCAGGAAGGATTTCTGTGCTGAGCCAAGTGGTAGCCACTAGGCTCTGCCACTTCCTCCTGCAGTGCCAGCGTGAGGCAGGGGGTACAGAGAGGAGACGCTAATTCTGCATCCTGCCTTCAACATGGCCCTGTCTCTGAGACCCCGGACACACATGGAGCTGGCATTCCTCCTGCTTCTGCTCTTCTGTTACTCAGGTAAGAGAAGGGGGTCCAAGAGCCAAGGGGAGTCAGGTACAGTATTTCTCCAGCATTTATCTAAGGTTTTGCACGTGATGATATTTTCCAGCACTGGGAGAGGAATTTTCGGAATGTTTTTGCTAGGAGAAGGAGTGCAGGGCAGTCACTGAGGAAAGGCAGGGTTGGTGTGACCCAACCTTTCCCTACCCCTTCTGGCTTCGGGTCTGCCCATGAGACTCACAGCAGTGAGCGCTTACCTGCTCCCAGCTCCTGTCCCACTGCTTGACTTTGGCATTTCCCAGGACTCCAGGCCCAGACGAGTGATCCTGAGGAGAACAGAGTGGAGGGAGAGGCTCTCTCCTTCCAGTGCCATTACAAAGCACAGCTTCACAGCCACCACTCCAAAATCTTCTGCAAACTCACAGAAGGCAGATGCCAGCCACTGGTCCAGACCACCCTAGAACCAGCAGGCAGGTATATACACAAGGCAAGCACAGGGAAATTCAGGATAGAAGATAACACCACCGAGGGGGTGGTAACCCTCACCATTAAGGAGCTCACAGAGCAGGACTCGGGACAATACATGTGCGTGCGATCCGATGACCATGACACCCTGCTGCTGATGAAAAAAATCACCCTGAATGTTTTCAAAGGTAAGGACATTCCTTTGCATTTGAACTCAAGTCTTGTATAAGACTCATTCCTTCCTCCACTCCACTTTCCCTGCCCCTCTTGCTCCCAAACTAGTTCCCTCCAGACACCCTTTTCCCTAAACCTTTGTCACCTTGTCACTAGCTCATGCATCCCTCAGCCCAGATACTCAACCCAAAAGCTGTTAGAATTTTCTACGTCAGTCTTCTTTCTTTCCCATGAAAAAGGACAAGTTACTTTAAGGCTTACTTCAATTTTATGTTCACTAAATATTTTTCCTAAAGACTTTTGTTCCCCAACATTGCAATTAAGATGAGGCAGGCCTCGAATTTGCTTAGTAGCTCTCAGTTTGCTGCATTCTTCCACAAAGCTGCACTGAAAACTACCCTGTGCCAGAGGTTTTGTTCTACCGCGTTTGATACTGGGCTGAGGCCACCCACATGTGACACTCACGCTACTGCTGTGTCTGCCTCAGCACTGCTGTGGTAGTGAGAAGAGGAGGACAGAATTGGAGAGCTAATGTCTTAAAACTGCTACTGCATCTAAATCCAGCAGCTTCTTCCTGTCAGAACTTGGGTGCTATGGGAAAAAAGAAGAAAGAAAAAGAAAGTTGTTTAAGGGAGAGCAGGTGACATGTGAGTTACGACAAGCTGAGATCACAGCTGAAATCAATCTCTGCAACTGAGGTCAGAAACTGGCTTTCACCTGGGTGGGAAGACCCTGGCAATGATGTATGTCATCGTAGCTCTTAGCCAGAATTAATGTTTGTCATCTGGTGTTTTCCAGTAGTTCAAAACCACTCTGCTACAGAGCTGCAAAGAGTCTCCATCACGTGTCCCTACAATGTCCAGAACTACAGCAGTGTAAGGAAAGCCTGGTGCCAAAGAAAAGAGGAAGACAAATGCGAAGTGTTGGTCAGTACTTCTTACTACTTGGCAGCATATCAAAACAAGGTTCATTTTTGGAAAAGCACCATCTATGATGACACCCAGAAGGGGACGGTCACCATCACGATGCAGAAGCTGCAAGCTGAGGACTCTGGAGTGTACTGGTGTGCTCTCTGCATACATTCGCGTTTCTCCCGAATAATACAGGTTAATCTGTCTGTTTCCAAGAGTGAGTACTTCTTTATGGGGGGGAAAAAAAAAAAAGTGTATTTCTTTTTTGTAAATACCTGCTACTTTCTCTGCCTGTCTTTTTTCCCTTTCTCAGGCTTCCTTTTTGCAGGTTACAGATGATCATAAAAATACTCACAGATGATCACACCAAAGGTCCATATAGTTCAGTATCTTGCCTCCAACACTGGCTAAAGCAGCTAATTAGCGAGGAGTGCTAATAACAATGGCTATTCTTCTCCTCTGTAAGTCACTCACTGATTCTGCTAACACGTGAAAACTCTTGGTTTGCAATCACCTGCAGCAGGGAGCTCCACACTTCATAAATTCCCAGAGAACTTTCCCTTTTCCCTGTCTCAGTTGCTACTTTCCTCCTCAGAACAGACTGTGAATTGCTCTTCCTGTTCTCCCTCTCCCTGCTATTCCCTAACTTTATTGACTTCTCGTACATTGCTCCTATGACACTCCTTTTCCAGAATAGAAAGTTATTTTAGTCATTCATTGCACATATGTGCTCCCCATCTTTGTCCTGGTTGCTTTTCTCTTAGTTTTGATGCAGCTTATTAATTCAGACCAAAGAGTACTGATACTTCTGTTACAAAAAGCTTTGCTTTGTTTCAGGAGATGATTATATTATCTTTGCTCAGAAGACAGCATATTTTGTATTTTTTTTGAACTCAGCAGCCCTGTTCAATTTAACCCAGCCCTGCAGCTAAAATGCATGTGAACTGGATTATAATATTGTGCCTATTCCAATTAGGGGAACCCGATGTAATAAGGCTTGTTAGTTGGATCTTACTGACCAGTTTTGACCTTTTCCAGAGACGCAGGAACACATAAGGAAGGAGATGCAGACTTTCTCTGCTGTATGCCCATATAACTCACAAGATTACAGGGCTGTACAAAAAGTCTGGTGCAAAAAGACAACTAGGAAAGACTGTGTGGTCTTGGTAAGTACAGAAAAGACAAACAGTCAGGATATCAACAAAGCTCAGAAAGGAAGATACAGCCTAAAGGATGACACCCAGAGGGGACTTCTCAACATCGCCATGGAGAGAGTCGCAGTACAAGACACTGGAAAGTACTGGTGTGCCATTTCCCATAACCTGCATCTCTTCCGAATAATGGAAATGGAGCTGCTTGTTTTGCCAAGTGAGTGATTTTTTTTTTTTTTTTATACGAGCAACTAATTTCTCCCCCTTTCCTTTGCAGCAGAATTCATGTCCCAGGCTTGTTGTCCCACCACTGCCTCTGCTCTGTACTCTGTGCGGTCCCCATGCCACCTCAGCAGCTAAACTTGGTGTCCAGACTGTTCTGCTTTGCGTCCTGTTGCTAACAAAGGTCCATTCCTCCTCTGCATGTGCTTTATTTGCAGGTGAAGTTCCAAACACCCTTCCTCCTGATTATGCAAATATTTCCTTTAACTCCTCGGAAACAACCACCTCCAGCAAGGCAGAAAGGCCGCAGGGGAACAGGTGAGTTGTCCCTCGGTGTCCCTCAAAGGGCACAGGCCAAACTGAGCATGCGGGGTAGAAGAGGGCACGTTTTGGCAGGTATCATCCTCTCTTCTGCCAAGTACAACCTCAGGATTCTTAGCGGGAACCTAGGCTCCTGAAATTTGGGGACGCCCTGATCATTTTCAGAGACCATACCCATTCTCTGTCCTCTTCACTGGCATAAATGGGATGTTAAATACTCTTCTTGTAACAGTTTTCTATATGGGATTTCTATACTGCAAGAGTGAGCTCTAGTATGCAAACTCCCCATGGCTGGGAGAGCGATAAAGCTTTGAAATGGCTAAACCAGCATCGCCACAATAATGCTTGGCACAGATTTATGTTCCTTTTCGAATTCACTGGGAATCTCACCCTGAATACCAATTCCAGAAGGATCTTCCTTGTGCACAACGAAAAATCTCAGGTCCTGTGAGATCCCTACCCTTATTGTGGAAACCCTCCAGCTCGCCAGGCCAATTCTGCTTCCCTTTTTTATCCCATGTTTCCCTCATTGAATCACTTGTTTGCTTGCTTGCTCACTAGGTTGCAGATCATCCTGTGGTTAGTCATTGGAATCGTAAGCAACAAGACCCTGGCGATGGTGATCCTAGTGTTCCTTGCGAGAAGGAGGAACTCCAGGAAGGAGGTATCTGGATGACAGGAAGCAGAGAAGTCATGGTGCAAAAGAACAAATCCTAGCAGGAAAGCAGGTGCCTGGGGGGTGCCCCCTGCCACGTGCCCCTGCGCTGCTGTGGCTGCTGCCCCTCGCTCTAGGGGCAGGCAGGGTATTAGCTGCGTTCCCTCTGCTGCTCGACAGCAGCCCGGCTAGTTGGAATTGCCCTCCTCCTGCCATGCAGAAAGAGAGGTTTCCCTAGGAGAAGATGCCCACATACTGCCTAGTGAAGGCTCCCCTTGCGNTAGGGGCAGGCAGGGTATTAGCTGCGTTCCCTCTGCTGCTCGACAGCAGCCCGGCTAGTTGGAATTGCCCTCCTCCTGCCATGCAGAAAGAGAGGTTTCCCTAGGAGAAGATGCCCACATACTGCCTAGTGAAGGCTCCCCTTGCCAAGGCTCTGCTCCCAGTCTGTAGGACCAGGCAAGCTGTACCCTGCTCCAGGGAGTGTCGATAATGCCATAAAGCACAGGAAGGCGTTTTCCCCCCTTTAGGAAACACAGCTCCCTCCCTGCACACAGCAATGTCCTGAAAGGCTTCCCTGTTCTACCTCTCAGGGCGGGAGATACCAGAACAGGAGGAAACTCTGAGAAGAGCTGCGGGACACCCTGTCCTGGGCCCTGGCTCAAAGCGGCCGCATGCACCACACTGCAGCAGAAGCTGCTTGCCCTCTGCCAGCCCTTGTGGCCTTTCCACACGGACACAGCGGCGAAGCCAGCGCTGACGGAGCACAGCACCAGCCTCATCCTGCTTTATTTCCTGCTTTCCTCATGCTCTTTCTTCACTGTCCTTCTCTAGCCCAGCCAACAGCCCTGTATCCTCCCGTGCTCTCGGCACAAGAGCCAAGGAGCCGCAGGCCGAGCGCAGTGCGGCCGCTGTCCCCGATGCCTGTCGTCCTTGGCAGCTGCCAGGAGGAAGCAGCGGCTGCTCGTGTCTGGGCGCAGCCCAGCCACTCCGCAGGGCTTTGCGGCGCTGCTGCCACCCTGCAAATAAAGCCTGCGAAAGCCGAATGGTTCTGTTCTGGTTCCTGCAGGCTCTGCGTGGGCACAGTGTGGGGCGCAAGGGCACTGGCTGGCGCTGGCACTCAGTGGCCCTGTCGGCACTTGGGGAGCCCCTGGAGAGCGGCTCAGCCGGGCCAAGGGGCCGGTGCCATCCCCTGGGGCTTGGGGTAGGGAAGTGAGAGCCCCACTCCCACTGGTGTCGGGGACAGCGTGACGACGATGCCCTGGGGAGCAGCACAGGCCCCTCCCGGCAGGTTGGGCCGGGCTCCACGCTCAGCTGCTTCCCCAAACGCGGCTCCAGCTAACCCAGCTCTCGGTCTTGTTGCAAAACATGGTGAAGCGTTTCCGTGCGCAGGCAAGAGCTCAGCCACTTCCTCCAGCGGGCACAGGAGCAGATGCTGCCCCGGGGGGCACCGTGCGCAGCTCCCAGCTATGCCCCTTCCCTGGCCTTGAGGACGGCCATGGAGCGGAGAGTCCTCCTCCTCCTCTTCCTCCTCTTACCACTCTGCTGGCCAGGTAAGAGAGGGGCTGGTGCTTCCCAGCGCAACCTGGAGCGGTGGGAGCTGGGCAGGCTGTGGGAACGTCCTCCCGGGAGCGCTCAGAGCTGGGCAGTTCCCTGCAGGGATGCAGGGCAGGGCCGCAGCCCCAGTGCCCACCAGCTCCACCCTGCGCTGCAGCCCGCCAGGCGCCGGGGACACTGAGCAGCCACCTCCACGTGGCCTCCGGTGCCTTCCCAGCTGGCACCCCCTCGGAGTGGCCGTCCCCGCTCCGCTGCTCCCAGCATCGGGTCCAACGCAGAGCCGCGGCGGGACAGGGCCATCCTGGGGCACTGCCTGCCTCTCCCGCCTTCCCCGTGGTGCTCGCAGGGCTACGCCCTGGTGCTGCCTGCGTGACGTGGGGCACCAACGGTGCCAGCTCCCTGGGACCCCGCCAAGGGCTCGCTTGGCTCCTGAACGTGCCTCACNGGGGACACTGAGCAGCCACCTCCACGTGGCCTCCGGTGCCTTCCCAGCTGGCACCCCCTCGGAGTGGCCGTCCCCGCTCCGCTGCTCCCAGCATCGGGTCCAACGCAGAGCCGCGGCGGGACAGGGCCATCCTGGGGCACTGCCTGCCTCTCCCGCCTTCCCCGTGGTGCTCACAGGGCTACGCCCTGGTGCTGCCTGCGTGACGTGGGGCACCAACGGTGCCAGCTCCCTGGGACCCCAAGGGCTCGCTTGGCTCCTGAATGTGCCTCACATGCAGCTCTGCATCGAGAGGACTCCGCGCCCTCCACCTGGGCACAGAGGAGCTCTAAGGACAATTCCTTCTTTGCTTCCCTCTCCTCTGGCAATTCCCACATTTGCAGATGGGGAGGTTGGAGACCCCCTCTAGCCGGGGCGAGAGGTGCTAAGAGCAGCCTGGCTGTGCCCCTAGCACAGCACCACTCGGCTCCAAAGGCCTGCAAGATGCCAGGGCTCACTCTTCCTCCTTGGGCCGGGCTGTGAAAGCAGAACTGCAAGTGCAGCTCTGCTCTTTGCAGGTGTTCGAGCCCAAGCAGCCGGTGTCAGAGAGAGCCGCCCGGAAGGCAGCACTTTCTTCCTCCAGTGTCCGTACACGGAACGGGACAGCTACCGTACTCCCAAAGCCTTGTGCCAAATGACTAAGAAAGAATGTAGCATCGTAGCACAGACGTACTATCCGTACCTTGATGCCTACGTGAACCAGCCCACAGGCAGCAAAGTTACTGTCCGGGACAACATCAAAAATGAGACCATTCTCATCACCATGAGCAACCTCCAGGTACAGGACTCAGGCACGTACTCCTGTGCTTACCGTCAAAGCCCCTACATATATGTTCCACTGAAGACCATCTCGCTGCACGTGTTCAAGGGTGAGTCCCTGCCCCTGAACCACCTCAGCTCTTGTCACCAAGAAGCATCAGTCCCTGCCCCGGGCTGTCCATTCTCTCCCTCCCGGCTGCGCTCACACCCTCCCTGTTCCCCAGCAGGGCCCTGGGCTCCCTCCTCAGAGCCGTCTGGCTCCAGCCCAGCCCTTCCCTTCCCAGTGCACGGCCCAGAGCAGAGTTACCTGGGGAGCCGGGGACGGGTGAATGTCAGTCGGGGAGCGGGACCCGTGTGCCCACAGCCCTCTCACAGCGCTCGCGTCTGCTGCTTCCCAGAGATCCACATGCAGGAGCTGGGCTGGTTCACTGTACAGTGCCCCTACAGCACCCAGCTGTCCAGCAGGACAAAAGCCTGGTGTCGGCAGGAAGGCAACACCTCATGCAACATCCTGGTCAGTGTAAATGACTCTTCAACGGAGGGTTACAGCAACGCCCCGCAACACAGAACAGCAATGTGGGACAACAGATGGGACACCGTTACCATCACCATGGAGAAGCTGCAGGAACAGGACTCTGGCGTGTACTGGTGTGTGCTCGACGGCCGCACACAAGCACTGGAAGTCAGACTCACCGTGTCCAAGAGTGAGTACCTCTGCAGGACAGCGTGGCTGCCGCAGCTCCCAGCCCCGCTCTCCTGCCTCTGCTTCCCTCCCAGCCTGCCCCGGAGTGCAGGGAGCCCCGAGCTGCTGCCAGGCAGACCTGCAGCCAAGAAGGCAGCAGCGCTGCGATGTCTTCAGCCGCTCCGGGAGCTCACCACATGCTCCTGTTTCCAGGCACGCAGCAGTATACAGCCACTGAGTCCAACACGCTCTCTGTGCAGTGCCCGTACAGCTTCTACAAATACGGGACAGTGCCAAAAGCCTGGTGCAAAGTGGGAGCAGGGGAGGAGTGCGTGGTGCTGGCCCGCACGGATCGGCAGCCCCCAGGACACGGCGGGACGGCACAGCCCCCAGGACATGGCAGGACGGCGCAACCGGGCACAGCCACCATCCTGGACAACCGCCAACGAAACATTGCCACGGTCACCCTGATGCAGCTGTGCCCTCAAGACTCCGGCGTGTACTGGTGCGCGCTCTATGAGCCCCCTCGGCTCTTCCGCATCCTGGAGGTCACACTCCATGTTCCCAAGAGTACGTACTAGTCTGTAGGGAACCACAGCTACTGCATATGTTGTCTCCATTGGGGCACAGTAGTCTCCAAAGAAATTTTCTCACTAAATCTTTATGCTCTTTGCTTATTTTTTCACAAACCTCTATCTGTTTATGCACAGTGTTGTTTAAGACTTCATTGCCACCCGAAGATCTGTGACACGGACCCCATCTTTCAGCACCTGTATCACAAATCCCTGCCATGTCGTGGGGTGGGAACACGAAGCAGAGCTTTTGTCGAGCCCCTTTCCCCTCCTTCACGCATTCTGAGCTTTCTGTTGCTTTCCCTGCTCCCAGCAAGTCTGAATGATCCTGGTTATAGCCTGGGCAGCTCCTCTGGCTTGTGTGTCACAGCATGAGTGACACATAAGGCATGAGTGCATTTTTACCAGTGGAAGCTCTGGCAGGAGCGTGTCATTGCTAAATGCATAGCCCCCAAACGACTATTCTTGGCTTCATATAAATGATTATAACTTCATTTTGTCACTTACTGCAGACATAAGTCAAACAATTCCTTGTGCCGGTGATGCCAGCTTCACGACGCCTGCACCACCAGAACGGTAAGGCCAGAGAAACACAAATCAGAGTTATTCATGTCTCAGCCGTGACCCGCCGGGGCTAGGCAATCCCTGTGCTCTCCAAAGACTCCTGCTTAAGGAGAAATTAGGTTCCACAGGCAACCTTACTAGGAATTAACACTGAAACAGTCTTCAGTGGTAATTTCATCCTTCTATTTACCAGGTTACTAAATATATGGGATTTTCTTTCTCTTTGGTCATCTGCTGTCATGCACAGGACAGTAACATTTAAGAGTACAATCATACACTGCCTCTCTGCCAAGCACAGAGAACCATAGCAGGAAAGTGTAGCACCTGCTCCACAGGGCTTGGAATTGTGCTCTAAGACAAATCACTGTTCAAGGTTCAAAAACCCAGAGAGCAGTTTAGCTCAAAAGGTACAGTCAGGCAACAACCACCTGGACAGCTCCGCTCCACAAGAACCAAGGTCTCCTCCCCGTTGCTGCTCACCCTTGGCAACAGGTCATGCAGCACCACACTGTGTTGCCTGCTAACACTGCAAACTCCTTTGCTCCTCCAACTTCAGATCCACTGTGAGTATCTTCATCCTCCTCTGCGTGGTCCTGGGCATCCTGCTCCTCCTGGCTCTGATCACCCTGGTAACTCTGTGCATCAAGAAGCGCAGGCAGCTGAGACGAGGTACGTGAGCCTGGTGCTGCCTCCCACATCTGAGGTAGCACTAAATAGGCTTGTTTCTGGCCATACATTTTCCACTCCAACTGAACTTATCCCCACCTCAAATACCCTGGAAACGTAAGGCAGGTGCAGCCTGGGAAGCCTCAAGGCAGCCTCTGCTGAGGTCTCCTCTTACAATAAATCAACATCCTGCTCCTGTTCCTGCACACTCCACCCTAGACACCTCCTAAATCCACCCGGCTCAGACATTCTGGGGGAGAGTAAAGGGAGACTGACAGGTCCTGAGACAGGTCCAGGGTAGATGGGTCTTACCAGCACATGGATCCCTCCTGTCATATCCCTCACTAGGACATCCCATAGCCTTCCCCTGAACTCCTGTACATAGTAAGTGCCCAGGCAATCCATTCACCTCTCTACTTCTAAAATCTTTGATTTTGGCTCATTCCTAAGGTAACAGACAAGCACAAGACATCTATGACAAACCAGAGGACACAGAACAGGTAAGAAAAACAACAGATTTCCCATGTGGCTCCTAAATCACTCACCAATAGTCTATGAGGAGCTAGCTGAGCCAAGTGATAAGAAAGTTCATTTCTGGTTTGGGGCAGGAGGGAAGGGGGTATTTAACATGTTACTGAAAGAGGCAAGTTCTTCGGTGAGCAGAGATGGGTAACGTTAGGAAACTCCAGTGGGAAAACAATCGAGTGCAGCAGATTCTATCCATCTCTGAGAAATGACTCAACTCCTTAGGCTAGGAGCAAAGGTTGGAAGCTGAAGCTGTAATATGTATGAGGCAAGGAACTGAAGGAAAGAGTCTACTCTTCTTCCACCTCCACCATGACAAAAGCTGATTTTCTGTATGACTCTCCTTCCTTCCCTCTGCAAGAATCCTGTTTTTTTTGACAACAGCTGTGGCCTGGCACTGGATCATGCTAAGTGCTTCCCTTTTATTTTTTATTTTTTCCTCAGTTTCAGACCACTGAACAAATGGAAAGTCCCAGGAAAGACAGCAAAGAGCTAAAATACGTCACCCTGAACTTCACAGGCCGGTGCAGCCCTGGGGAACCGCTCTACGTCAACGTTGGACTAGAGCAGGCTGCCAGTGACTCCAAAGCTGAAAGTGTGGAATATACTAACGTTGCGCTCAAGCAACTGCCCACGAACGGCAAAGGATGAAGCACAGGAGCCAAATAATCCAGAAATGGGGGAAAAGAAATGGAACATGGAGAGGGAATGGGACACAGCAAGGATACAGGAAAAAGAGCTAAGGATTTGCTGCCATGTATACCCTGCCCATGCATTTTGAGGCCTTGCAGCTTCAGGAGGCTGTTAGCAATTCTGACACCGCTGTGCAGATCCCCTCCAGTCAGAGAGGTGCTGGGTAACCCCCAGGATCCGCTGCACATTGATTTTCTTGGATTCTATTAAAAAGACGATTCCTTTGGAGAAGTCGGTATGGAGGAGCGACCTTTTTAAAAGGGGCACTTGCCTGGCCGTGTTCACTGGCACAAGTTCCATCCTGCTCCTAAGGGCTCGGCAACTCTGGCCAGGAAAGCCCATTTCAGTGCTGCTGTAAGGAAGCCGAATGCTGATGGGACTGGGCTCCTTTGTCATGTAACGGCGGGGCGGGCATCAGTTTTGGGGGCAGAGCAATAAGCAGAACCAGAACCTGCCTAAAGGGAAAGCCTAGAGGGCACATGGCAGGCAGCTGGAACACTGCACTGCGAACCTTAGAAACTGAGAAGGACCCTGCTGTATGAACCAGAGCACTAGAACGTCTTCTAGCTACCAAACAACTGCACGTGTGTGTAAATCCCTGCATACCTAAATGTATTGGTCTCCGTAGGTAAGAGAAATGGTAAGAGGCTTTCAAATAAAAGTAAATGTTTAGCTTTGGAGCAAGAAATGGAACGTGCACCTGTAAGTTCAACACTGTGTCTTCTACAACTCCATTATTTACAAATTTGAGGGCTCGGTTTGCACTCAGGCAGGTTTGTCCGCAGCCACTGCGGATTTATGCAGTCTTTCTGGCTTGTACACTAGAAACAGAATGAAGCAGTACAGGAAATCTGTAGTCATGGGCACGGCTTCCTTTCTGTAGCTTGTGCAGGCTGCTCCAGCCTTCCCCCTCCTCCTCCTCCTCCTCCTCCAAGGGCCTTGCCCTGTTCAACAGCTCCTGGTGGGCATCCTCGTCCCCCATCCTCTCTTCCCTGAGGATGCACAAACTGGCCGCTTAAACCAAAGCAATATGTAATAAAGACAAGGTCAGGAGAACAACGACAACAAAAACGGTATTTCTAGGAAAAGCAACAATATGTAGTACTGCACGAATGGAGCGTTCAGGGCACAGGGGCTTTTTGAACAGATTTTGCCTTACAAGCCCCAAGACAGACAAGAGGAAGGTCTGTACGGACATATTTACCACCGTGCAAGAGCTTTGCAGGGCAGCAGGGAAGCTGCAGGAAACATGACAAAGAGAGCGGAGGAAGGGGTATGAGCACAAGAGGGCTGGTTTCAACATCAGGTGGTAAAACAGAAGGGAAGTGGCGTTTCTGGGTGGATGGTTTTCAAAAGGAGATGTCCAAGCGGGGTCAGACATGCAATATATTTGTAGACAGAGGCAGGTAATCTCCAAGACTTGCCACAGCAAGAGAAGACAGGCAGGAACTTCATCAAATCCCTGCCATCGTGAGTAAACCTACCACAAACTCTCAAACTCCTTCATACAACGCACTGAACTTCTTGTCCACAGAGCTGCGAGGCACCTCGGCAGGAATGTCCTCTCCAGCCAGCTCCAATGTAGCACTCTCTCCTTCAGCAGCACGTGCTGTAATTTTAGCAGCTCTTTCTGGCCTGCAGCGCAGCTGCAGAAATCCTGCATTCCTACTCCCAGCACTTGTTTTTTTTTTCCTTTTTGTGACTTCTTGCTCTGTCGTAGGAGAGCAGAACACACACAGGTCTTCATGGGAGAGCTTCCACTCACTAGGGACTCGGGCAGGGCCTGAGTCCTACTGCCCTAGCTCTGCTGGAAATATTCCAGGTGATGCATTCGCTACCTGTACCCAGTAATTACTTGGTGAGTGATGTGACATGAGGTTGCTGGAGCTCAGGCCACACTCCCCAAAACACAAACACCTGACGCTTTGTCCTCAGCAAGCTCTGCAGATAGGAAGGAAATCAAAGGGCCTGAGCTACCTTTTCCTCACAGGTCAGTCAAATCCAGCTTTGCTATAGTCCTATCTTGTTATGGTTGTGGCAGGGA
>VWPW01022202.1:0-24713 GCA_013389825.1 Crypturellus undulatus | reverse complement strand
CATTCTATGATTCTATGATCTCAGAAGCTTTCATCAGGAATAGTACTCTACAACACAGAAGTGAGATCAGATATCAATATTTAGGCATCTGAATTGAGTTCTCTTTCTACCCAGTGACTGTGCAGATAGGGCCCACATGATGGACTTGGATTGGACACCCAAGCTGCTATATTTAGTCAAAAACCAATTTCAGTTTTTATTTCTTATGTTTCATATTCTTAGACTTATAATAAGGCACTATACCGTTTGGATACTTCTTGACATTAATAAGACACCCACACTAATCTCTGCATGCAGAACTACCCATTTTAGTTACATTCAAGAAACAGGTTGGCAGTTTTTTTTCTTTTTCTTTTTTTTTTTTTTAATTTTAATTTTTATGTTTTCTGTTTTTCTGCTTTTCCTGTCTGGTATTTTCAAATCCAATCATTTTATCTTGAGAACCACATATTTAACTACAAGATGGAACAATATTCTAGTATTCAATTTTGTTGGAAATTTTTTAATATTGTCTAATATTATCTAAGCAGGAAAGAGATTTGACTTTCATCTCATAGATTCTTCCAAAGTTCTGAGCTCTCTGTAGAACATCATTCATGTGGCATGAATGTCTTGCTGCAGGACAGCTTTAACTCAGAGAAAGTGGCAAAATTAACCTTAGGAAAACAAAAATAAAAGTAAATTTTCTTTTGCAATAGTAATACAAAAGGATTGGCCAATTATGTGTAGGTGTCAATTTTGTACTTAACTGCTCTCTATATTTATTTAAATAAGACACTGAATGCCTTTTCTAGAGAATTATATATCAAAAATAGGAAAAATATATACATGCAAAACACAAAGTTGCACCTGTATAAGCTACTATAATGAATAGGACAGCAACAAGCTTTAACATGATTAAAACTTACAATTTTGCAGAACAGTCTATTCTGTCCCTTTAGCTGTGTTTGCACCATGCTGGTAAGTACAAGTCAGCATTTGCCAGCACTGACCGATGCTAATGGACTAATTTTGGCACTGTTAACGACAATTTGATTAAAACGCATGGCTACTAAGCTATCTCAAGGAGACTTTGACCTTTCTGAAGGCTTAATATTTATAAAAAATGATCAGTTACTAAAGCTTAACTAATTTTATATACTGAAATTTGATAGTCATGATAGTCATGTGATTGGACAACCATCTTGAATAGTTGTAAAATAAATTTTTCAAAATCAAATGTTTATTTCTTATATTAGATGAGGGAACGTTCATTTATGAGAGATGAGATGTGAGCTTTGCTAACACTCAGCATTGATATGAGCCAGTTGCAGCTGTGGAGGACCAACCCAGGTCAGTCTTGTCTCTATGATGCCTTCGTGATGGCTGCTCCCCAGCAGCGGTTCCTGGCAGCCTGTGTCCTCCCTTAGGAAGTTTGTCTCTTGGCTATGCAGTTCCTAAGAAGGCTGGAGAGCCATTCTGTTTCTATGGGCTTCAGTTTCCCTTCTACAGGGCAAGGATAAGTCATACTTCTTCAGAGTACTTAAAGAAAGATACTTTGTTTTTTTATCATTTGAAAGTCAGAGCTATGAGCATAAATAATCTAATAAAAAAATTGCTGAAAATATTCCTCATCTCAAATAATTGAGGGTTGTGTTTTTGCAGCTCCATAAACGCACAGTTCATGAAGCACAGAAGGACAAATTTTACATCAAAATTCATTAAGATTCACTGGCATGCAAGTGATCTTTCTAAATATCCTATCAAATATGCCATGAAAATATATCAGTGACAAATAATGGCATTGGTTCATTCCAGCTAACTTCTGTCATCTAAAATAAGGCATCTTATTAAGCTGTCTACCTATGCTCTCTCTGTATGCCAGGGGAGAGAGGAACCTTCAGCGAATAATTCATCCCTCCAGCTTGAGGAGTTGAAACCAGAAGGGAACAGATGTCCTCCAGGGGATTTTGTCTATTCACTGGTACAGAACAGCTAAATGCCAAAAGTCTGAAACTGACAATTTGGTTGAGGACACTTTTCTATACTGAAAATCACCTGAGTGAAAATCAATGTGCTACTGGGAGTGTCATTCTACCATAAAGGCAGAGACATAGTCTGAGACCAAGTAGCTGGTAGAAATTCAGTTGCAATCCTGTAAGATCTGGGGGCTCTTGTCTGAATTCTGATTAAGACTAATGCATTAGTTGCCATGAAAAACTGTGTATTGACCCACAGGTATTACACGTCTGTCCTTGGCAAAAAAGATTGTGTGATTTAAAATATTGGGGAGTGATGAATGTGGTTATACTCTGACCTTTCAAGATGACTGCCTTATATTATCCTAAAAAAAAAAAAAAAGTTCATCAAATGCTAGTAGAATTAAATATTTTATATTCCTTTGAAAACTTTTTTTGAACTGATTTGGTTAAAAGTTATGGTTAGAAAAGAGTGTTTATGAGGTTTTAAATGAAAAAGAGCACAAAATTAAACCTATATTATTCACTTTATATTTCACTTTAATCTATTTTAAAAATGTTTTTCTTTCTTTTCACTTAGGATATTGAAAAATATCATCTTAAAACGGTGAATAAAAGTTCAGTTGTTGATATGAAACTGCTGAAAATTTCAATACTACTTTTTATTTGTATATTTAAATTTATTAATAGTTTTTGTTCATTTGAAGTAATAATTTTCTATACATTTAATATCTGTTAAAAATGTTGATGATGTCTCTGATGTCCTTTGTGGACTTTTAAGGACTGCTGCATGGCCTAGAAAAGCGTGTAAGAGCATATTAAGATGTATTGAGGATGGGAGAATCAATAGAAATGCAAAATATTGCAGTCATTACTTTATATAACTCCCTTGGTTAATATAATTATCAGATAACCTTTAAGGGATAAATTAAGTGCTGAAATGAATGTTAAGGTAAGTGACAGAGTGTAAGTTAGTCAATGATAGAGCTGGTTAAATAACAATGAATAATATATATGATTTGAACGCTGCTGAATGCATTACGCAGTGACTATTCTATTGAATTATTTATCCAGTCAGAAAGCAGGTACGCACGCCAGATTTGCCGCAGTTCTCTAAAAGGAGTCAGACTCCTGGGGTACAAAGTGATTTGTCACCAGAGAACCACAGAGCATCTGATCAAGAAGTTGATGTGCTGGGGTAGTTTAGCAATAAAAGTCTCATATAAGCACCACTGAATTTAAAGCCTGAGAGTAATGAACTGATAGATAATATAAGGCAAAACATTGTCTCGCCCACTAGAGTGTGTACTCTTTTAAACATTATCAGCTCTTGTGATAGATCCCATATAATACTAATACAGGTGGCAAATATTTAAGGAAAATCTTCTGCATGAAGATCTGAAATATATACAATAGTAAATCTGACTTCCTTTTATACTATAAGCACATCAACCAATCTTCAGAAAATAAGCATAGGTTTTAACTGAGTATTAAAATTTTGGAGGAATCTATTGGAACTGAGGCACCTAAAACACATTGGTGTTTTGGTCTGGCAACTACAGAACAAAAATTTGTATTACAGTGTTGCAAAGACTTATCCACCAAATTAAATAAAAGCACTAGAAGAAATGTTACTGGTGATTCCTGAAGCAAAAATCACCTTCTAATGTAATTTGACAACCAGTATGGTCCTGGGAACGTCACAAATACCTGTGGTTTACTGTTGGCACTTTTTATGGTATGCTTGCTAGAATTAGCTTCAAAAATCCACAATGCAATGTGTCTGTGCCATCTCTCTTGGGAAAACCTCTTCATTCAATTATATCTTCCCTCTCACTTTGTCTTCTCAATGGCTGAAAGAAAATTAGGAAGCTTATAAGTAGTTCTATTGCTCTACCCAACTATTTGAATTACATTTCTAATGATGGATACAATAATTCTTATTGAATTTTTGGGCCTTAGTTCTGCTGCTGGACGACTGTAGAAATGGGACAGAGTTTGCAAAGTGCTATATAATTTCTTGTGTGCAGGTATTTTACTTTTTCTTCTCATCTTCTATGGGGGTGTGTGTATAGTAAAAAAAAAAAATAAAGTAAGAAATTGCTGTTGCTTGCTACCTACTAATTTACGTGTTCCAGGATTTTTATAGCATCCTAATAAATTTAAAAGAATCTTTCATTTTCTTTCCCTGCCCCTGACAATAAAAGTCTAAGGTTCAACATTTCTCAATCTATTACAGCATTTTATATCACTGCAAAGGGAAAAGTTGTGGCTTTCCAAGAGGAAAAAAAAAAAAGCAAAGAAAACTTATGCTAAACTCTGGCTAATGGGCTTGTTCAGAACAACTTTGGGTTTTGTCTTTAAAATTTAAAACATTTGCTTGACTTCCAGTGGTGTCTATTGCAACATAAATATATTTCAGAGCTTGAATTGTCCAAATGGCTTCTGATTCCCCTTGGAAGGCTAGAAAACAGTTAGACCTATTGCACTGCCTTATTCAGTCCTTGTGAGATTGTTCTTTGTGGTATATTTTTCTGAATTCTGTCCAATAGTTTGAATTTTTCCCACAGAGAGAGGGAACTGATACTTTGAAGTTCACTGAAACCCTGTGTTAAAGACTCCAAAATATAGCTCAACTATTTTGTCTTAATGAGATAAGGAATGGCTGGGATTCATTGCATGTTCCTTTCTCTACAATAATTGATGGCATACGCAGTTGACAAATGCATATGTGAGTACTCAATAAATAAATGCTAGTGGTCCACAATAAATACAAGAGAATTTATTTATTTTTCTCTAGAGATTAAACTACATTTCGCTTGATATAGTTTAAAAGAATGAGTTTGAACTGTGAATGTAATTCCTCGGTCACTTTGTGATAATCGTTTCATATGGACATATGATGTGATGCCATTCAGTAGTATGAGGCAATTCCTTTTATATTACCTATACTACAAAAATTAATAGACATAATATGATGCAGAATAAATAATGGGAACCATATAAGAAAGAAAAAAAGAAACATTCTAGGGTACGTTTTTTCTTAATTCTCCTGAAAGTTAGACTCACCAGTCTGATTTTGCTGATTGAAAGTTGGAAATTCAGTGATTCTCAATATTGTTTATTAGCCTAAAGGAAACAACTCTGAGATGTCTAGGAACTGTATATATAAAGCATTTCACACACTACAAATGTCCCTATTTATATCCTAGTATCATAGAGACATAAAAAGTGAGCTAGGTTTATTGTAGGTGGTGATGGAAAGAATAAGGGGACAAGCATGCTGCCTTGGGGGAAACCATACTTTCACTACTGGTTATTTATCTGCTTGTTTAAAAGTTTATATTTTCATATTTTTATAACTTAGTGCTTTTGTATATTTATAATCAAAATATAATGTGACTGTAATAAGAATATGGTTGCCATTCCTAAAACTAGCTGAAAGTTGTTTATTTATCATTGCTTAGCACAGAAAAGTTGCCATTAGGATCAACTCCTAAGTCTGTTCTGACAGTAACTTTTCCCGTTTAAGTCAATAGCTATATTTGCAGAAGCTGAAAGAGCAGCCTCCAAAACAAACATGAGTCTACTGTGATCCACCTGTCTTGTGGAGAATCTTCTACAGGTGGAAAACTCAAGCTTCTCCTTGTGTTAAGGAGCCAGTCCAGAAAGACGAATGCTTTCTTCCTCCAACTAGTGATAGTGGAAGGAAACAAGAGGTAAATATCAATCTTCATGACTTAAGGAAACACCTTTTCTTCGGTGTAAAAAGCGTGAGAATTGTTAAAAAAATAGTTAATGCAATGCATTTTTATTCATTTTATTTTCCAAGAAAAGCTAGTATGTCACTATTGTTTCACTATTGTTAATAAAAGGAAAAAAAAAAAAAGAGGATGAAATTTATAAATGATTTGAAAGCTTTAGGATAATTTCTAATTTCTATCTTTTTGTTTGTTTGTTCCACTTGATTATCAAACACAGCAGACATGTCTACATTGCTGCGAGTGTGCCCCTGAGGCAGGGGAAAGCATTATGGTCTAGAATATATTTTTAATGTTAAGTTTTTTTCCGATCCTCATAGAAAACTAACTGTAAAAATAAGAGATCAGTAGTGTACAGAGAGACAGGTCAGATTCTGAAGGAAAGGGGCTCTGAAAGTGATTCAAGCTGAAAATGAAAGGAATGCACTTGGAAGAGAATTAAAACAATAAATGTTTCCCACAATTAAATTAGAGACTGAGAATAAGTTAGACACCTATTTTCCTTCTATAATCTGTGGAGACAGACAAGTTTCTCCAGAGGATGATTCATTCCTTTCTATCTTAATCATTTATTTAAGGTTGTGAGCATCTATTTCTATAGTTAAGTGGTGGGCCACTTTTAAGCATCAGGTTACATCCCCAGAGAAAGTTTCCCAAAAAAAAGATGTTTACATACCTATCTGTAAAAAAATCTGTAGTTTTATTCTTTATCTCATGGTTATGCTTCTTATTCACTACTAGTGTTCTCGTTGGGAAAATCAGAAATATGTATTTTTCCCATTCCACTTTCCCTTTCAAAGGGTCACCATTGTCCCTGAGCTGCCAACTGAGGTTTTCTTGCTTTTCCAGTTGCTATTTTATGCAACCTCACAAAAGCTGAATTTGTTCCTTTGGGCTAATTCTCTGCCTTCCTATTTGCTCAAATTCATTTATTCTGTTAGAACAGTTGATTTTAGGCCTTCATGTAAGTAGGTCATGTTCAGGAAGCCATCCTGATAAGGACATGCTGATTAACAGGGTCTGAATAGATATAGCTTCACTATGAATACTAACTAATGCCAAATACCATCAGAGCAGGATAAGTGGGATGCAGGTATGGAGGAGACCCCTCTGATGAAATGTGGATGGAGATTTGTTATGCTTCTCATGTGCAGAATATTTTGGGCTGCTCTGTCTGTCATGCAGTCAATATAATCTTTGAGATATTAAAAGAGTTGTGTTGTATTATAGAAATTGTGGAAGAAATTAAGCCAGGGAAGTAATGATAAAACAGTCTCCCAATCTGTTTGTACTGCCGTTTAGTGCTTGAACATATCTGTTATGGAATAATAATAATGCCTTTTAAAAAAATGGTATGTTTTAATACGAGAAAACAATATTGTCACTGTTAAAAAAGACAAATACAAATAAAAATAGAACAGGATGTGTAAATAAGCATGGAGTACAGATTTCATTTTTAGAAAGAATTGACATCTTTATTAAATGCTTCATCACAGATTCCATTAGCATTGGTACTCTTTCCGTTTGCACAGTTTGATATGTAGAGTAAAACACTGGTAATTGTAGGTTTTTATCCAGGGCTCACATTTTTCTCTATTTGTGCTGCTGCCTTCTGCCATTAGATTGGCACACTGTACTTTAATGTCCTTTTCTCTTCCTATTCAGTCTTTGACAGCAGCTGCAGTAGAGTTAGTCCTGGCAGCTGCTCATCCCAAAGGCTAAACCCTTGACCAGATATCTCACTAGCAGTTTTTGTTTTTAAAACTGCCTTCACCTGTGTGTCAACTTTCCTGCAAAGCAGCTGTAGAACTAAGATTGACACCTATGAAACTGTCAAATTTTACCTTTTAACAAGCAGTCACACTTGAAAATGGATATTGTGCGACCACTTTGCAGCATCTATAAATTCCTCACTGTATCTCTGAGCCCTCCCTGTGAAAGAAACTAGGGTTGGGGGCAGGCACTATAATACTACACCAAACAATGGATATAATACAGAAAGCAAACTCACTATACCTTTTTCGCTTCTCATAGAATGAGAACCAGAAAAACAAAACAAAACAAACAAACAAACAAAAACACTTAAAAGCTGATGGAAGACAACACATGAATCCAATTATAACTGGTGCTACCAAATATCACTGAGGACTGCAGCCTAACAGAAAGGTTGTTGCATTTTGTTATCACCAAAAAACAGTTAAAATAGAAAGTCCATATTGCAAAGGAATAAGGACCTGTGTGCTTTGAGGATTTAACTAGTGATTTGGATTAAAAGAAATCTTTCTTATGTACAGATATGAATATGTATTCCTTATGGCCTTTCTAGCATCTCCTTATTGCACTGAATTTTATCTCCTGTTAGTCAGGACAATTGGTTGATCCAGTCTGACAGCTTCTATATGAATGACCTCCGGTTGAAATGTACCTTTTTAGAGTTGATTACCAGCACCAGAAATCATGTCTTACTTCTTTTTTTGGAAGAAAATTTATCCCGTACATGTTCTTCTATGTATCTCATATATGAGAAAATTTTGAGAAATGATGACGAATGTTTCACTAGGTAAGAACTGCTGCATTTTGCTCTTGATAAATATATTTTGTCCTTACCTTCTATTCCCTTTCAGACTGTGAATCATGAAAATAAATTTTGACCATAAACTCTAACTTTCTTGGAATGAAAATAAGGGTCTGTATTATTTGGAGAAATAAATAGAAAAAAAAAAAAGAGTATTCTAATGGCAGGTGCAAATCCTGCCTATAAATCCTACTCAAAGATTATCCTCAAATAGATTTGGTCTAACAAGAGATAGGTCCATATGCAGGAAGTTTGTTAGCTTGCTGTATAGTAACTCCATGATTTTTCTATGTATCTCTTTCTTTCAGCAAACAGTACGGTGGGGGCATTCAGTCTTATTCAGTTATGTGACGAACATATATCACAGGCCATAGGGAATAATTATGAGAAGGGAAAAAAAAAAGAAAAGCTATATATTTCACAATTATTTAAATAAAGAAAGCAGTTGAGGAATTTTGATAAACTAGACAGATAAAGATAGATAAAAATAAATTATATAAATACAGATTCAAATAAAGATAGACAATAACATGCAGCTAAACACAACTAAAAACAGTCTCTATATCACACATTTTCTAGTGAGAATCTGATTATGACTGTGGTTTTCTGTAACAGGTAGAAATTCAATACCATGGTAGCATAACTTAAAAATATTTAAATAACAGTTAAATAATGATTACCCTCAAATCAGAAATTGAGTTGGGTTAATTCTGTTCTTAGATAGGAAGGATGCACTGAAGATAATACCCTTTGACCTATTCCTGAATTGGAAAGAAAGGGAGGTTCAGAACACGATTAGAATCTCATTCATTTCAGAAACTTTCAGGTGATACTAAAATGTGAAACAGAAAATTTGGAGATTTTTCTCACCAGGAGGTGAAGAGAAACACAAAGGATGGAAGCACATTGGGCAAAATCTGCCCTGCAAATAAAACCATTTAATCACAGTTTCACAATTCACATATATGTATCAATCTATCTGTATATTTTTGAGACAGAGAAAAGGCCTAGTTTTTTTTACTCAGATCATATACAGCAGTTTCTCTTCTCTTCCCTGTTTGTATTTATGATGCACATTCCCTTTGAAGACTGTCTTGGAGAACTCACCATCTGAGTCCATTCCTCTACATTGAGCAATGCCAGAGATCATCTGTTGGTCCTAGATGAATGGCAAATCTCATCATGGCTGTGCTGCTAAATGCTCATAATCTCCAAAAGAAGGTAACAGCACCCAGGGTGCTGTTTTGCTCATGTCAGCTCCTGAACTGTGTCAGGAACCTCTTGGGACAGTGTATTAGGACATATGTTTTTTGAGAAACAAATGTCACATAAGTGACTAGATATACAGAGGTATCTAAATATTAGTATAAAGCGTGTTGAACTTGTTTTGTACATTCTTATATATGTCATACTCACTTGACATCAGATGACATTCAAGAAGGATACATGAGAAGTTGTAAAAAGTTGCGAGGTGGAGTACATTCATTTCAAAGACAACTTGGTTAAACTTTGTTATTTAAATAGCTAAATCCTGACCTCCATTTTGGAACAAAGTAACAAAGCACAAACCCTTTCTTGCTAAAAGTTGTTTTGTTTGTGAAATCTAACATAAAAGGAAAGCTCATAAAGCCTTGATTTAAAAAAAAAAAAAAAAAAAAAAGTTACCCTAGAATTTTTTTTTGGTTACTTGCTTCAAGGAACTTAAAATTCAGGGATCCTGAAGAAGAAAGCAGGTAAAATAAAAAAGAATCAACAGGAATAATTCCAGGCTCTTTGAGAGGAAGAAAACTGGATTAAGTGACAGGATGGGTAGAGGCATGAATTAGGAAAACTGTGTATTCACTGACATTACTACAAAAGTTTAGAAAATCCCTGGTACAAAAGATGAAAACAATGTAAGCACCAGAGAAGAAAATTGTCTCTGCCTTTTTGTTGTCCTGAAGAAATAAATGAACATTTTTTTCTAAGGGAGAAGAGTGAGTTGACTTTCAAGCAAGGAGGACTGGAAGGGCTGTTGCCAGCAGGAGTGTCCTGGAACACCTTCTGGAAGTGTCCTTCCACCCAGTTCAGCACTGGTGAGGCTGTTCCTGAGTACTCTGTTCAGCTTTGGGTCACAAGAAAGATACTGATATTCTTGAGGAGTCCAGTGAAGGGTCACCTGGATGGTCAGGGGGCTTATGTCCTACAAGAAGAGGGTGAGAGAGCTGGGTCCATTCAGCCTGGAAAAAAAGAAGACTTGGGGGAGACTTTCTTGCTGCTTACAACTAAGCCGCTGAAGGACATGGAGGGGACAGAGCCTGATTAGCTAAAAGGAAAAAATACCTAACATGAGAGTAATCAAATACTGGAACAGTATTTGCCTAGAGAGGGTGTGGAAGGAGCCATCTGTGGAGCTGTTCAAGACTCGACCAGAAAGCAGCCTTGAGTAACCTGACTCAACCTGGCTGCTTTCTGACTAAATCTCCCTTGGTCAGCTGGTTGGACTAGATGGTCTCCAGAGGGTCCTTCCAACCTAACTCTTTCTGTAACTGTATGGTAAGTAAAATCACAGTGCTCTTGCTAGAAAATCATATCCACAGCGCCAAAGCAGACAAACAGTACCATAAATGGGGGAAATCAAAAAGGGAGTGTGTGGCAGCATCTTCTGCTGAGGAGCACACGTCCAGCACACCAGAATTGTGCTGCTGTGATAAGAGCCAAAGATTAAAGTGTCAGCTACATCAGGATACCCAGACTCAGACATCTGTGAGTTGGAATTCGTGCAATCCTAGAAATCCATCAGGTAACCATCTACAACTCAGTTAGTTACTTGGATATCTATTATATTCAGTAAGAAAAAATAGGCATTTTTAGTGCAAAATTTTCCTGACTGATTTCAAACATCAGCTTGAATGAGATTTAATACAATGAAAGGAATTTCCCTCTACAAAGGAATTTCTCATCTCTTTCTCTCGTGATGCATAATCCTTTGATGCAGTCAGCTGTTGCCCCCTGAAGTGAAGCTGTCCGTGGTGAGCAGGTCCATGGTCCATGAGTGTCCATCCCAGGAGAATGGCTGGGAGATACTCATGTCCAGCACCTATGAAAATCAAGGTTCAAAATGTCATAGGACAGCATTAAAAGAGCGTGAATAACCTGTGATAGCTTGCACATAAAAACCGTGCATTAGAGTAAGAACAGGTACATCTCTCTACATAAATACACAAGTGATCACTGGATTCTGTGTGCTGCAACTTCGAGCATCTGCCACCTTGCTGCTGCTGCTGTCTTGTATGAAAAGACAGTTGTTCTGGGCAGAGGAGAGATTACAGTGCTTTGTTTTGGTTCAATTCAAATGATCTATTTTTATCCAACAATAGCAGGGCACAAAGGAGATCTAATGAAGTCTGCATCCTACTACACAGTCTACTAGACCAGCTTCACAGTGCTGAAACGTTCTTTGTGGTGCTGCAGATCAGTGCAGTATTATCCCTGGTCAGCATGTAAAACACTGCAGAAAATAAAAAGTCATTGCAATAGAAAATAATTCCTTTTAATAGGAAAGGCATTCAACTAACTACAGTGCTGCTTCATTAGTTTTGTTATGAGCTGAACAAGTATTTAAGAGGCTGTTTCAGCCTATTGGATTCAAAAAGCTCTAAATAATGTGTCCTTGGAAGGTCCTTCATTTTGTCTATCTAATGAAAATCTTCTCTTTTATAAAGCAGTTTGTGGTGTAGCACATCTGCAAATAAAAATCCAGGCTGCTTGTCAGCCAACAATCTGAGCTAGCAAGGTGCGGAGCGCCTTATCCCGTTTAGTTTCTATGGGAACTGAAGGCACTCAGCACAATGCAAGGTGTGCCCAACATCCAACACCTTCAGGATAAGATCTATGTTTCTTAATTGAAAATTCTTACTTCTTCACAGTTGGTACAAGTAGAAGCATGGAATCTCATACAAGATCTCATACAAGACCATTAAAAGCTGGATGTTATTTTGAGTTCCATATACCATAGTGATTGCAGATCAAAGAGAAAAAAAATTGATTGACGGGCTGGGCATTTTTATTGAAGAAACTAATAATTTACCCTTTTGATTGTAAACCCATTGAAATCTCTTGTTCCATTTCAACAATATATAATAATATTTGTCAAAACAAACAAACGAAAACACAACCCGTTGGCATGAACTTATTCTGATTTTCATGACGTGTCACAACGTTAGTGCCAGTAATACATAATGATGAACTTTTGATAGTAAAACCAGAACTTTATTAGTAAGCGACAAAACAGTTGGCAGTGGCAGAAGAACGCTGACCTTCTGCAAACTGGAAAAATTCTGAACATGTAAACTTTGTTCTGCAAATTAAGCATGCTGGGTATCTGACTGGGAATGTCAATATACTTATTAATATCTTGTGGCAATCCCCGAAAGAGAATGATGTGCAATTCTCATGATTCAAAATGACAGTCCTTTCTTGTTTGAACTTTAGGAGATTCACTGTTGCTCGATTGCATTACAGAGCTTTTGGGTTGTTTACTTTCCTTCTAAAAGATGAAAGTGGCACATGGCTCTGCACACACATTCTTTCTCTTACATATGTACATATTTTATTCAGATAAATTGCCATTTCTTCATCCACACATTTTTTTTTCCTTGGAAAGTTCTACTCAGAGAAATCATAGGATCGTTTGGATTTGTTTTTCCCACAGTATAATCTCACTGCAGTGTTATTTTGGGAAAAAAAAAGTGTCTGGGAAATCTCAGAATAACTTTCATTATTTTTTTCAAAGAGGAACAAAAGTATTTTAAAATGAGGTTTTGAAAATCATAGAATCATCGAATCATTAAGGTTGGAAGGGACCTTTAGAGATCGTCTAGTCCAACCCCCCTGCCCCAGAAGGGACACCCAGAGCACATAGCACAGGGTGGCATCCAGGCGGGTTTGGAAGATCTCCAGAGAAGGAGACTCCACAGCCTCTCTGGGCAGCCTGCGCCAGGGCTCTGCCACCAGCACTGTTAAGAAATTTATTGTTAAGTTCCTGTGGAACTTGAAATGCTTCAGTTTGTGAATATTTCCTCTTGTCCTATTGCTGGCCACCACAGAAAGGAGGCTGACCTCATCCTCCTCACACCCTCCCTTAAGGATGGAGTTAATTATTTTCAATTAAATTACTCCGTTATATATTAAAAAATTGTCATGACTTACTTTAATGGCAAAGAATATATTTTGAAATGTTTACATGGAAAAAGTAAACACAGAAATGTATTTTTCTTTTGGTTTTGTGTTTTTTTTCCAAAACTGATATTTAAATTTGATTTTTATTCAAAATCTGGATGAGAAAGAAAAGGAGAGAATGGGATCAAGTGGGATAGAAATTGAAACAATAAGTATGCTATCCATCACTTTGCAATCAGTGTTTTAATAAAGCTTGCTATTGCATTATTTCTTGCCAGAAATCAAAACTTTGAGAAAAAAAAATCAAATCTCTTCCCAAGCATACTAAATGCATAAGAAATCACACAAGAAGTGGCCTTAATGTTAGTCTTAATATTAAGAGACTTAGTGTGAATGGTAGCATCCAGTTTTCACCCAGTAACATCTGTTTGATGGTGTTCATGTTGACTTTAGTCTAAGTATTCCTCAGCAATCTCCTTCCAGAATTTTGTATCCAAACCTTGCTGCTTTGTGAGGAACTCACTAGAAATGGCAGTACAGACAGCAGCTATTAGTCAGGTATGGAAATTCAATTCCTTGGAGTGTGATCCTCTGGCTTAAATTGGCTAATAGCAGACACTGTGAAGCTGCAGAAAAGCAATTTCCAGATATGCCCTTTTCTGCAGAGTGAGCTGCCAAATAATTTCAAAGGGGAATTACAGTAGCTGCAAGAATTACCTGCAGAGTCATGCAGGCTGTTAAGCGGAGTGCAGTAGGCTTAGATGGAAGCACACTCTTACATAATTTAAATGCAGCAAAGGAGTGAGAAACAGCAGAAGATGAAGCTTTTCCCACGTTATTGCCGTACTGCGGGTGTTTTCTCCCTATCAAAACTGCCAAAGAAACACAAATCAAGAACTCAAATAGATTTTTTTTTCTATTAAGAGGAGTCTGTTTAAAGTATCTGTCTCCTGGCAGCTAAATTATTCTTACAAAGGGCAGTGTGTGTGTGTATGGAGGGAGGGGGAAGCAGCAAACCAAACAAAGCAACCTAAAACAGACATGAAATTATCCATAATAATTGTTAGTAATTAAAAAATAAAATATAAATAAATAAATAAATAAAGCAAGTGTTAAATGAAGGCACTTTGAAGATGATCACTAGCTCTTGAGGCAGGGGAATTATTTTAAGACGAAGGGGGAAGGTTCGCTGGTTCATGAGCCTTGTAACCAGCTGAGAAACGCTTGAGTAGAGGACCCCGCAACTACTATTCCCAGCAGATCTGCCTACATCTTTTCCTCCTGAAATAGTCATCCTACGCCATGCACAGCACCAATGTCTTAAGGAGAAAAATATTCCATAGAAAAGAAAACAAATGTGGTTGGTGCTATTAGCCACTCCCACGGGTAGAAAACAGCAGGACTGTGTCCAAATCACATACCTCAGCCACCCTGAAGCGGCTGCCCCTTGGTGCGGTGCAGACATTTTTTACCTTGTCAAAAGCAGAAAAATAGAATCTCCCTTTCAGTTGTGCTCCTGCCTGTCACATCTCTACCACATTCCTGAAAACTGCAGGACACACACATGGGTTCCTGTAAGAAGCTCTAATTCAAATATAAAGTCCAAGGTTTTCTTCAGGGACATCCATAAATGATTAGAGGGCAAGGGCCATTTTCAGATAACCTACAAACTTAATAAATGACAAATTATTTCTGCAAAATACATTTTCTATAAGGAGTAGGTCCACTGCCCTTAACAGTTTCATTAATCCTTCTCCAACTTTTTGTAGACTAGATGGCAATGCATTTGTTTTGAAAAGTATCCCTGTCTCTTTGTCAGATTCTGGACCTAAAGTTAAATACAGGAGAGAGAGTGCCAGCATTCAGAAGTATATGGATTAATCATGCTGTTTCCCTCTACGACTTTATGTATAGATTGAATGAGATGCCATGAAGAAGCCTGTAACCAGGAATCTGGAGAGTGCAAGCACTGTGCTCTGTAAAACCCTGAACCATAGTTGAGGGAAAAAGGACAAAATCTGCCAAGGGTCTTCTCGTTTTTTTCTTTTTCAGCTTATGAAACATACTTGCATGACACATAACTAATAACATTTGCTGCAAAGCTACTGGCATGAAGTTTTTGCCCTCTTGATGTTATGTTCATAAGGAGATTCACAAGACATTTCTGTAAGCTAAGGTTAGGGTGTCCATGTTCCCTGTCTTCTGAGGGCACACACACAAACATCATCAGTGTGATCCTTCCCTTCAAGTGTCCCTTTTAAGAGTATCACTTAGCAACTCATAACTGCTGTAGTGCCATTCAACCTCTGCTGAAAGGGAAGATGGAAGCCTTAAAAAGACAATAATCCACCTGTGAGCTGATCTGCTCAAGAGTAAATGAAAGTCAAGGTGCCACTTTCATCCCCACATTTCAATTCCCCAGCTCCCTAAGACAGAATTTCCTGGGGAGGGATGTGAATGTTGCTGCTGCTTGCTCTTCTCCTACTACTTCCTCAGCAATATGCTGCAGGATATTTTTAGGTGGATGTGAATGAACTGTATGCAACCCACTTTGAATATCAGCATATGTTCTAGCTGCCGTTCACCAGGCACAAGCTGACTTTCGTGTCATATTGCAGGCTCCCAGCTCCTTGCCTTTCAACTGTTTTAGAAGAGCCATTTTCATACATAGTACATTAGATAACTCACCAGGCAGAAACAGGACTGTGGTTTGTTTTCACATATTCATTTTTAGGAAGCCCTCCAGCCCTCTGCCTAGATGAAAGATTATATCTTACTACTGGACCTGCATGTGGTCCTCTCTTTCTCTGCGCATTCTTAAGGGTGGAAAAAAGACAGGCGGCAGAGAATCAACACAATTAATACAGTTTCCAGATCCTGTAGATTTTCTAACACAAATCCATGTAATTTAATGCTAGTAGAAATCTGCCTATGGCTTTTACGTATCATTCAATAGAAGAAAAAGGGAAAAATCATTCCTGCTTAGATATCCCTATCTCACAAGGGATAATTCCTGGTGTGGGGAGCATCTTGAGGGATAGGGTGGGACATGATCTGCCCTGTTTCAAAATTCAGTCATCTTCATGTCAGCCAAAGAGTGGGCCTATGTTTACATGGTATGAGTTTTCAGATGAGTTTTTGCTATTAACTTCTCCTTTAAGATTCCCTTTTTTTTTTTTTTTTTTGGTTAATTTGGCATATATTTCATCACAAGCAGCCCATGCAGATATTGGGAAAGAGTTAAAATGACAAGACCCCTGTGCTGATGTCTTTGAAAAATAGCTTTGGAAATAGTCCAGCTCCTACTTAATAGGAATCCATGCAAGGATAATCAAGCCCAGTAATGAACATGGTGCTCATCAATCTTACCATGTAATGGAAGGATATGAAATATGAACATCTCCTGAAGGCTGTAAATGGTTTACTGAAAGAGGGCAGACACAATGTGAAGAGTCAGCATGGTATGAATTTTTGGCACTGTTGCTTGATGTAATAGAAGATAGGACATAGAAACCACCTAAAATTGGTTTTAAAAACTCAGATTGATTCTGATTGATTGGTGCTATTTCCAAAATTTCAGTAGGGTGAAATTATTTTGGAAATCAATGATTTTCTAAGACAAATTGTTGATATATGTGTTAACTATGAATTGCTTTTCTAATCTTTTAAGAATCTATCATGGAGGATGTGTTTTTGTTTTTAAGTATTGATAAACTGCACACACTACTTAGTGATGAAAAAGGCATTTAGGAGATTCTGGCAGAAGTGTTCTGGAGATTTTGGTAGCTTATTAAGAATCTTTTTAATTTATTTTATTTCATATTATAAAAAGCTTTTTTTTATCCTACAAATAAGAAAGAGGGAAAATCCCTTTTTTTAATTTCATTTCCTAAAAGGTTGTACTCTGGAGATGAATTTTTCAGAGGAGAAAAAATAAATGAGAAGTGGAAGAGGATATGGCATGTCTTTGCTTTGGTAATGATTATAATTTATTTATTTTGTTTTTCTGCAAGGGAATGTTGTCCTTTTAAAATATTGGCAGTCTTGTAGAAAAAAATCAGTTATACACACACACACACACACAAAGATTGTGGCAGAGCAAGCCTTTCCAAGACATCTCCTATATGACTCTTCAAATTAGTGTTTTGTTTACTAGTTTCTTGCCTTCTCTGATGAATGTCTAAATCCTAAAGACAGAAAAGAATCCTGAGAAGGAGATGACCAAAGCTGTAATTTTGTAATATGTTTTGTAAGTTTCACTTTTTTAATGCACAAGTGAACATGAGTTTTCTTAGGACTGTATCCCCAGGGTGATATAAGCCCATCTTTGTTCCATTTAAGAAACTCTAGTATGAATAACTGGTTGGTAAAATTTTTAGTTCAACCTCAGAATTATAAAGCTACAAATCTATTTTTGGTTGTACTTTTGCTGGTATTGCTAAGAGAAGAGTTGCTTGTATTCACTAGTACAATTACTGTAGCCACAATCATTTTGTTTATTAAGAGATGATTTAAATTACAGTGACCTCAAAGCACTTAAAAGTAAAGTGGAACAAACCTTTAATCTCTAGTGCATTATGAAAGGCATTATAAAAGTCATTATTTTTCATAAATGAGTTATCATTCAAGGCCAATCCGCAATATTGCTGCTTATGTTAGCAAATACATCTTCATAGATGGTCCTGTTGTATTTGTTAGCACTATTCCAGACCAAGAAATTATTATAAGTACAAGTTTTTATTAAATCATGCTAAAAATTGAGATTGACTTACCTTCAAAAGAAATACGATGTATTTTACACTAATAAGAAAAGGGCACAATTTCTTCTCACATGACAGGAATTCACATCAATCTTCTGTAACATCCTTTGTAACTAACTAGGTATCCAAAATTTTTTTTCAAAGTAAATGCTGAGTTGGCAGATGGGCAGCATGGAAATCTTTGCTGTCATCTCCCATTCTATTTTTAAACATATTAGTAGTAGTAATAGCAGTAGTAGTAGTAGCAGCAGCAGTTATTTTTTCAGATGAAGTAACAAAGTAATTTCATGAGTAACAAGGCAATACATTATGAAAAAAAACAAATAAGACTTTCACCTAAAGCATTTTAACTTGTGGAACTCACTACTACAGGATCCTGGTAAGAAAAACCTTCCAGGATTCGTAAAGAAAAGAAGATATAGCAATAGATGTGACATTAGGAATTACAAAATTAAATACATCCAGACATTACTAAGAGCAGCAAGAGTAGAAATAAGATATCCCAAAATGTTCACCTAACCTTCCTGAACCCTTTCATGATATGTATGGCTGCAATTCACTATGTTATCTTCAGTTGTCTTAAACTGATGTTGCTAGACCAAGTTAGTCAGGCAGAAACTCTACATGGTCAGTTACAAAACAGGGATCTCTAGAGAACAATTTATTCCACAGGCTAGATGTGCTTCTCTCTCCTTTTATCATCCTTTTTTAATCACTTTTCTTCTGCATCATCCTCCCAATAGTATAGAAATCATTAAATGGAACAAGTAAAGAAGGTCAATTAGACAGATGCTTCCCACCTTACTGGAGTTAGCTGTCTTATCTTGAGTTGCTTTGGGGAATACATGCTTCTCCAGGACTTAATTCCAGGGGATTGTGGCTGTTAGGGTAGTCTGTGGCATACTCTTCAATGTAGTTGTGTTTCAAGAAAGATCTAATGCCTATATGAAGGCTTCTCATATCACTCTCAAAATCACTTTGTCCAGAACAGTGTCAGTTTGTAAAAGGAATAACTGCATAGAGAGGTCTGTTAGTTTTATTAATTCTGTATGGTGGTGCTAAGAGAGCACTTCTCAGGGGTCCTCCTTTGCTTTACTTTACTGGCCCCTAAAGGAAAATCCCATGCCAATACATTATGCTTCTCTCTCTTTTTTTTTTTTCTTAACATTAGCCATCCAAGTACACTATCCAAGTTCTAATTCAAAAGATGCATGTACGAATTACTCTTCTGTATTTCACTTGTCAGAAACAACTATAAACAACCTTATTTTTATATATAAACAAGCTTATTTTTGAGCTCTATATATATACATTATGTTCACCCTCCAGATCAGCTTCACTTAGTCTGACAGATTTAAATCAAAGAATATTGGGACCTTCTCTGTCCATTTAAAGCTTAAAACAATGTCATATGGCAAAATTATATATAGCTGCCTGAAGCTGCAAAATCCTGCCTGCTTTCCAAAAGTTCCTAGGAACATCCCTCTTTTGGCTTGCGTAAGAAGAAAGAAATCTGGGTCATGAAAGTTAGCAGCAAGATACTTAAGGTAGCCCACAGAATTTAAGTGCGAGTAACTCCATTGACTTCACTGAGATTTGTTCTTTTTCCTTTAGTGTTTTGGATAATGTCCAATTGAAGGCACTTTCTCAGTGGTACAGATACAGTGCACCTCATGTTTCTTTCTAATCTCATCTCCGTTTGACTCTCCATCCTGATAAAAATCTGTTTCAGGCTGATGATGTCATGGCCAGATTCAGCTGTGGTCTGGAAAAGGGAGAATGAATTGCTATGGCACGTGACCCAGAGAATACCCTCTGTGTGATGAGCAGGTGACAGACCCCACTATCCTCTCAATGAAAAAAAATGGGTCTGCCAACATCTTGGTTCCATTGCCTTGAGACATTCTCCTCACTTAGCTTTCTCAGTATCATAAAGAAATTTCCCTACTTCAGCCTCATTTTTTCATTGTCATGGAATTAATTTTCCTGTCATGAAGAATATAACAAATAAACTGAATAAGTTACATTTATCGGTTACAGATCCTATCACTAGCTCTTCAATCTATCTGTTTAAGAAACTCAGATTCTATGTGAAAATTTTCACTTACATTTCCTCAAAATCAGTTACAAAATGCTTTTTCTCTAGCTCTAGTTCCTGACACATTGGACTGTAAATTGGGAGAGTCTTTAGCAATTTTTTTTTCATGATGATCTTGTCATAAGGTCCTTTTAAATTTTATTAAAGCTACTGCTGACTTATGATAATCATGATATAATTGACTCAGGTATCTGGTTGGTCTCTCTGGCACTGTGTTGGTCCTTGTTGTCATTTTGAATATATTAAAAGTGACAGCTTGAATCCATTTGAAGTCAGCATTTCCTAAGGTTTATCAAGACACTGTTTTAGATTCATACTATTTTATTTCCTACCTGGATTAGAGGGTCTCTGCCAATGTTATTTGACCAAGGCAATTTCCGTAATTTCATTTTTTTCTAAAGAGATTTTGATTCATTTTAAGGGTGTGCAAAATAGGTTGAGCCAAAGCATGCTTTAACACTACCCACAGTTTTATTTTTGTTTGGGGAAGTTAACTTCCCCTTAGCTTTCCTTTCCATTTGCACAAACACATAGGATAAAGTCTGTAAAGATATACCTCTCGGGAAACGTAAACAGGCAAATGGTTTACAGAAAGTGAATATCTCTTGTGTTTCTGGAACTCTGTTGAATTCCAGGCTGAGTTCTCCCCTAATACTGAACTACTTTTTCCTTTGTGACTGTGATAAGGCCCTAGAGAGTTGTGAGAGGTCTGCTTGCAACTTTTCCTTACAGAAAGCAGAGCAGAGGGGATAAAAATCAGTTTTTCATCTCCTAAGCTATGTTTTATTGTAACAAGAAACCTATCAAATGGAGAAAATTATTTTCAGGGTGAGGTGAGAGAACACATCTGGGATTAAAAAGCATCTCCTATTCCTCTGACAGATGTATCCTCTACGGTACCTCCATCTGTCTCTGGTCTTGACCACCCTAAGTGGCCACAAAATTTACATATTTCTTTCTGGATGTCTAGGAAAATCTTTGCCTACAAAGTTGGCTCAGATTCCTTAACAAATCTGTTCATCTCAAGTATCTCCTGGTTTCTTTTCATTCCCCGGGTTCCCTGCTTGCTCTATCTTGTTTGCATCCCAGGAGTTCCCTGGCTTCCCCTTTCTCCAGGTTTCTCGTCTGGAAGAACCAATGTCTGGAGAAGCCTATGTGGAGGCTCAAGATAAGTTTTAAGGAGGAAACCACACTAAGAATTTTAACAAAGTGTCTAGTAAGAACTAGATATTCAGTCTAAAGGCATATGCAGGCCGATGACATGCATATTGACCATAAAACAGAGTTTTCTTCTTCTAAGTGTTTCCCATTGTTTTTCTTATTTTATCGTTCCTAGGCTAAACAATTTCACCATATGAAATTGCCTAGGTGATATCTTTCACCTATGTTTGTTTGATGAACTTGCTGAGGCCTATCAGTCACAGGCTGCATTACAGTCCTGGAATATATTGATACTTGGATGAATTCCTGAAACATTCCTGAATAGACAGGACTGTCCCAAAGCATCGCTGATAAAAAAGTAGAATTTCTTTCTTATTTATTTTTTTAATCTTCCATTTTTTACTATACTTTTCTAAAGTACCACAAGGATTCTGATTCACAGTACAATAAGAACGTTATGCTTCTTTAACAACAACTTTTTTGTTGTTTTTTAATGAAATTTCATTCACACAGCTGAACAGTCTTGGTAGAAGAGCATGTAACACCTTGTGGTAATCAAAGAATATCCTATCTACTAGAGTGCAAAAAGTTTAGTATGAAACCGTTATACTTCCCTTTAAAATAATATAAATAGATAAATAAAAATCTAATTCTGCCTTAGAATTATTACCACACTGAGCATGAGATCCCTATCACCTAGCGTCAGTCATCTAAAAATCTGCTGTCTGATCTCGCCTTCAGCAAGCTGCTCGTGTTGTCAATGGAGATACACAGACAGACATCACCACATATTATTTTCAGTATCTGCTGTGGGATAGTTCAGATAGATTGCCTCCTCTCTTCACGGCTGACAGGAACATGTAAAAGAGTGCAACACAGTAGTAGGAACGCAAAATGAAGTAAGTGCCTTAAAACTGGTGAGGAGATCTGCAAGCAGGGAAGGCCCTTCAGACTAGTATTGTATCTTGGGTTTTGGCGGGTGGCAAAAATGTTAAAATAGAGTACTAAATGTTTGGAAACTACAGGACTAAACTAAACTAAAAGACTGGACTGTTACAGTTACAGTAGCTATAAATTCAAAAAAAATTGCTTTGATTACATATACATTATTTGGTACTCTACTTATTTCAACTGAAAATGCCTGTGCTCTTATATGCCTTACCTTAGCCACTTGAAAGAGTTACATATTCCATGTTTTCCCCTACCACATGGTGCATTCACTGTGCATGTGCAATAAGACAGATTTCAAAGAATGTGGTGTAGGCCTGTGACTTTCACAGATGCTGTGGGCTTAATGTATGTGTAAGCATTTCAGAACAGGCCTTTTGCACCCAGTGTCCCTGAGAACTGGATATACTCTGCCTGTTCAGTATCCAACTACAGTGAAGAAAATCTGGTGCTCAAAAGAAGTGTCAGTTTTCCTATTCACAGCCAGAAAGATCCATCCTTTTGAATGGGATATCACTGGAGAAGACCATCAAGGGCATAGAGAGATGCTGCTGTTCCTAAGGCATCTCCTCAGGACTATATTCACAGTAACTTCTGAATTGCCTGCAGAAAAAGAGTTGCCAGAACAAGACAGCAGATGACATGTACTGTCCCAGTGAATTGTATGCAGATGTTGGGTCACAGGCTGAAAATGAAGTATCAGACAGAAAATCTCCAAAGCGATTGGAACTTTTTTTTTTCCTCTGCTATTTTTAGAAAAAAAATGATGCAAATGTTTATGTAGCAATAATGCCACATGCAATAACAGAAGCTGTGATAATGGCCCCTCTTTTTTCTTGAGGAAAATTCCATGTATTGCCTAAAGAATATGAAGTGAACCTCATGGCAGTAATAACTGAGATGTGCCGCCATGCCCACAACAACTCTGACAAGTAATCATTCTATATTACATCCAGTAAAGTTCCATTCTACAGCAGCTTTGTATATAGATAAAAACAGATCCACACAAATAACTAGAGAGGTCAGAAAAAAATACGACAAAGCAAATAGATTTCTGGGAGTTCCTCAAAGTGTTATAAATACCACTAATCAGCATTACCCAATTCATTATTGGTCATATTTAATTGGGCAAGGGCACAGAACTCTTCTTCACTGTCAAATGTATCATACTAATTTACGTCATTGAAGCTTGGAGATTGGATGTTTTATGCTGGATAAAATTTTAATTTTCTATTTCCAAGTGCATTATTCTGTAATGCTTACCAAGACCGTCTCTTCTCTACTATTCCCAAGCCATTTATTTCATGCTACTTGCATATAAAAATAAAGTTATGTGGTATCTATGACTTTCAGATCACAAAAGAAACTGCAACACTGTTCAGAGATAGTCTTAACATAGTCATAATTTCATATTTACAATGGGAGTGCAAATGGATTGAGCAGTATGGAATATGGCCAAAATCATATGATGGAATACTGTAAAGATTTGACAAAAATGCTTTCAATAGAAATTCACTATGTGTGTCCACACATTTTTTCCCCTGTAGGGTTAATAACACACCAACCTGCAAAACTATTTGACACCAAGAACATGAGCTGCTGCTTAGCTGCAGTTGGTCCATGGACATTCAGGGTCATGTCAGCTCTTTGGCTGGACTTAGGTCCATATCAGGAAAGACTAAGCGAGCTGGGCCTGTTTAATCTGGGAAAAAGAAGACTGAGAGGAGATTTGATCAACATGTTCAAGTATCTGAGGGGTGATTGTAGGGAGAATGGGGCCAAACTCTTCTCTGTAGTGGCCAGTGATAGGACGAGGGGTAACGGGTGTAAGTGGAAACACAGGCAGTTCCATCTCCATGTGAGTAAGAACTCCTTTCCTGTGAGGGTGACAGAGCCCTGGCACAGGCGGCCCAGGGAGGTTGTCCTTCATCCACCTGGATGCCACTGTGTGCCATGTGCTATAGGTGTCCCTGCTGGAGCAGGGGAGCTGGACTAGATGATCCAACCTTAAGCATTCTGTGATTCCTTGATGTCCTCAACCTCACTGAAGTCAATATGATCCCTCCTAAATGTTAAAGCCTCCATTTGGAAAATAAAACAACAATAAAAAACAAACAAACAAAATCCTTGGATATTCTTGATAGAACCATCTACAGGACATGAAATATATGTCTTATTTTTTCCCTACATTTTGCTAAAAGGCTAGCTGAAGGCAGCAGCCCTGAAAAAAGCTTATCCAGGAGGTGTATTGTAGAGGAATAGCAGTGTTTTTTAAAGTTAGTTCAAACCTTC
>VWPW01022195.1:0-11018 GCA_013389825.1 Crypturellus undulatus | reverse complement strand
AGGCATTCTATGATTCTATGATCTAAGTATCATTTGCAGGTAGTGGAGTTTTATACTTTACAGTCAGTATCTTATTCCAGGAATTGAGTGCAGAGCTCAAAATGGATTTTATTACTATTATTTATTTCTTACAAACATAAGATTTTTGCTAAAAACTTAGAATGTTTTCCATATGTCAGCTATTTTGTGTCAGTTCATTATTCACAATCCTGACATTAATTTTTGTAGATGCTAAACTAAAAGCTGGTTGTGATATTTGGGAGGTCTGGGGCATTGGAAACAAGCACAGTGTTTGTCAAGTAGGCCACATTTACAATCCTAGGGCTGCCCAAGAATAGCCTGGAACACCAGCAGCAGCTGTCATTCCCCCCACCACTGACTTCTCCTTTTCAAGGTGATTTCTTGGGCCCCATGACACATCCTAACAACCTCCCTTGCCTCTGCTTGCCTGCAAGTGCTTGCAAAGAGAATTCAGCTTCCAACAGCAACAACTGGTCTGAGTTGTGGAAGGCTCTATATCCCCAGCTTAGTGCTTTCAGATAATGGTGCTGGCATGAATCAGGAATAATCTGCCATGTGTCAGCTGAACATCACCAGCTCAAAGCAAGAAAAAGACAAATCAAAAACAGGGTCAGTGGCTTTAGTAAAGGTCACAGTGATCAACCAACATCGGGAAGAAACAAGGCAGGAATAATGCTAGGCATCATGAATTCTTAAAATATCTTCCACAGACCTAGCATTGTGTACTGGTGGCAATTTTCAGCCTACCAAATGACAAGAGCAGCTCTTTCCTTTGACCTTTCTCCTCCCAGGGGTGTCCTCATAAAGGCTATCAAAGCAGTGGGAGCAGGGAACCTGGGCAGAGGCCAGGGTAGGAGATGAGAGATTCAGCCCTCCTCCACTTTCCCCTGCCAGTCCAGCCTTGGTTGTGCTCAACCTTCTGCTTAAATAGGTAATTGAATACAGCTTGGCTGACTTAAATAGAAGATCTAGGAAATAACTGCAGTTTTATTATGCAGAAATTATGGGAAATATTGTCAATACATATATCTGCATAATGCTAAACAGCTGTCAGAGCTCAAAAGAAATAATTCCAGAATGACACTGTTATGCAACTCCATACAAGATTCTTTCCCTATAACCATAATTGTTCCTTTATCTATTACACCAGCAGGGAAACATTTTCCCTAGGTGGTGAATTAACTCATTAACATTATTCAAAGCTTTGATTGCTGAGCTGTAGCCAAATTGGTTATTGTCCCACTGCCCCTGGGATGGGCGTGCCAGGCCAGAGCACTGTACAGGAACATGGGAACACTTCTTCCGGGCAGAAGTCACCCCAAGTGCTCCTTGGTGGACCCATGAGCTATGACATGGCCATTGGCTTCTGCGAGGGGGCTCCTATTTAAGGTTTGCTCGCCTGGAGGTGCCTTGATCTCAGCCTGAAATCATCCTTAATTTGAGCCAAGTCATCAAGCAAGTGAACATGCGCAATGTAGTCCTTTCCTGCTCAGTACCATAAAGGACTCAATAAGGAGCCTTTCCAAACTCTGAATCTTACATGGTCTATGACTATATAGACTAGCCCCCACCCATGGTACCAACAGATAAACTAGATTAGTGATGGAAATCAGCATCCTCTCCTGCACCAAGGACTAAACAAACAAGTCACTTGGGTATAACAGTCCACTTGGGAAGGAGTGATCCCAGCTGTTTTTCAGAGGATGGCAATGACAATTATTCTAAGAAACCAAAAACAACCACAACTCCTCTAGCAATAGGCTATAAGCCCTATTTGCCCTTACTGTGAGCCAAAGAAGAACACCAAGAGAAAGAGATGTGTCCATTCACTTTTACTGCCACACAGCTCAGCCTCTAACCAGAGCACTTTGATCTCACAAAAATGAGAACAATGCTAAGGGCCAGCCCTCCTGGTGACTGAACGGTGCACGGGAGGGCACTGGGCTGAGACCAAGCAGGGTTCCCGGCCATGAAAGTGCCAGAAGATGCACTCCACTCAGACCCTTAGGCAGTATTAATGAGAGAGAGGTTGCTATGGGAGCTTATAACTAACACAGAAAACAGTAAAATTACAAATATTGTCTTTCTTTGGATGTCTGACTATATGACTATAGCATGTTAGCCCTAAAAAGCAGCAAGATTTCTTCACACACCAGGCAATGGACACTGAAACCACTAGCAATCATAAAAAAGCTCACCTGCCATTAGGCCAATATTTTATTAACTAAAAATCCTTCTTTTCTCCTCGCGAGACAGTTCTCTGATGCTCACAGATATTCTTGCATTGTCAGCTCATATTTAGTGATCCTTTCCAGGGGACTGAAAGAACCTTATTAGCATGAGATAATTTAGGCTTCTAATATCCTGCTTAAATTGTGACTGTGACATAGCTCAAGGAGCACGAGTACAAGTTGTAAATGCAGAGCAAAAGCCAAGCATGCACAGGTCTCACTGGGTGTCTGCAGAGAGGCATCGTCTACCTCTACCTCAGTGCGAAGGCCTGGGTCCATCGCCCAAGTCATGGCAACTTGTTTTACCCACAGGGGAGGGAGGTTTTCAAGATAGCTGACATCTAATGCTGCCTTTCCACTGTCCGTCTCTTTGCGAGTACAGACACATCCTTATGGTACCTGCCAGCTAGGACTGCTCCAGTAAGAAAGGTTCAGTTTTTAAGAAAAGCGCTAGCCATCACAACTCCAATTTCACCCCAAGATGAGCTTGGCCTCAACCCCTCACTTGTCCCATTCCTGCCCAGTGCCACTCCTGTGTGACTCGCACTATCCCAGATCTAAAATATCAGGGAGATGCTTCTGAGAGGTCAGTAATTTTCTTCTTCCTCTTGCAAATCCCTAGGGCAGCTGCAGACTGCTGTGACACTTCTGCAAGAAAGAGCAAAATGTGCTCATCCAAAAGTCTACAGGTGCTGAAAAGGTTTTCACCTTAAAAATATCCCACTGCTGCCTCTACTGCTGGTAATGGTCATTGCAGCCCTGTGCACAGCCAGCTTTTGACCCTGGTTATAGTTTCTTTTCCCAAGGTCACCTGCAGGAAAAACAGAAATAGGAGCAAGATATCCTGACTCCAAATCTCACACTTTAATCATAAGGCCATTGCCTGCCTCTTTTGCATTTGCCAATTTTATCCTGTCCTGCTTGTAGCAACATTCATGCTCTACAGCACCACTCTCCTCCAAAACAAAAGTCAATAGAAGTCACCACTGATTTAGAAACAAAAGCAAACAAACTTTTCACCAACTCCAAAAATTACTTGGAAAGGACAAAATCACTTCGGATACCTACAAAAAAACAGGTTTCTAGAACCCTAACTATTGTATCAGGACAGCGCTACTTTCCCTTATCATTTCCATTTTTACACAATGAGCTCTTATATCACGCTTTACTTAAGAGCATATCAGGATTTAACACGCTGTACCAGCTCAGGAAAATAGGAGGGGGAATGAAATAGCTGTAACAATCAGCTCTATTTATGTATCAGCCAGACCTATACTGCTGGATAAATATACCATATGAAAATCCCTGGGAGAAGAGCGATTACGTTAAGAGGGGCTTATCTGCATAATATTTGATTAACAGAAAAGGAGCTAAACAAACAGTGATTTCTCTTTGGCAACCTGCCCTACTACCTCCTTGAATGGTAGAATATGAACAGAAGAAAGGCAAAAGGTGACCTGCTTCTGCATCCCAGGTGGTCTCCATCTGCCAAGGATTTGGGGAAGGAGAGTGTTGCTTGCAGGACGCTGCTCGCTCCAGAGCGCAGCAACTCTCCTGTCACCTGGGCAGGTATCCAGCAGGGCCCTCAGAGAGACTCTCCTGGGGAGGGCAAGGGCACGGGGCTCTGCAATTCCTTAGGATCGATCCGTTTTCCCAAGGAGCTCTTCCTGCCAGGCTCCACAATGGGGATGGGCAGAGGCCTCCAGTCCATTCACACAGAGGTGAATCCTTTTTTGAAAAAAAGAAAAAAAAAAGAAAAATGCTCAAGAACATATGATTCTCACCCTTTGAGGCTTTTTTTTTTTTTTTTTTGTTCTTTTGTGGTTAGTTAGTTTTTTGGGGTTTTTTGCTAGAAGTCTGGCAGTAGCGTATGTCTGATGATGAAAATTAGAAAAACTCTGATTTTCAGAAATTAACCATGCAACCCCAAAACATCCCCCTCACTTTCAAGGTATATTTCCTTATAAAGCTGAAACATCCTGTTTGGATGTAGACTATTTTGTAGGCAGCTCCAACATTATATTTTTTAAATCAAGTTGGGCATAACTTCTTGTAGGGAACTCGCACAGACATCTTGGGGGCTTCATTTTTTTTCCTTTTTCTCAAGTTTTCTGTTTGAAAAATCTAGTGTCTTGTTTTTCTCTTTTCTCAGAGAGGAAAAAATGTTCCTGATTCAAAGCAGCACTGAAATACAAGGCTCTGCCAGATGTTACATAAATGATGATGTAATGCTCAAATATTTCATTACACATGCAGCTCTGTTTTTCAGCCCAGCAGTGTTTTATTACATTTTATCAATCCCACCTAATTTTTACATCATTTTTCTTCATGACATTGTTACATTCTCATAGAAGCACATAGAGATAACATCATAACAGTGCAGGCAATGCAGTTAGCATTTTACAAATAATGTTACTAATAAATAAGTATACCAGTGAGGGGGAAATTGTCTGAGAGAGTGAAAAGCAAATTTACCTTTGAATAATCTGATGGGGAAAAGAGGCCATGGTTCCAATAAGAAAACTGAGTTTGTATCCTCTCGGAGCATCTTCTGCCTTCATGCAGAACAGGGAGAAAATGCTGTTCTTTTCTCTTCTTAGTTTAATCTCATATTCTCTTTGTTTTCCTAATGTGCTCTGTGTACTGCCAGCTAGATCTGATACACCAGCTGCTTGGTCAAATAGATTAATCAGCAAGCGCAAAAAGATCAACACTTAAATCTATTTTGACCCTGAAATTATAAAGGCATAGGATATATTAGGTTTTTTTCTAATCTTCCATCAAAGTTTGTTCTAAAAAGCACACCCAGCAATATCACTTTATATACAGAGAAAAAGAATTCCAGAAACTACAGACTGAAAAGATACGAAGGTCATGTCAAAATAATGCGGCAGGAGACTTAAAAGTTGCATTCCTACAGGAAAATGATTAGAGAAAATAACCCTTCTAATGAGCAGAATCGTGTTAGCCGACCAGAGCCGGGAAGTTCTCCTACCTAGCAGTCAGCCATTAACCTGTATCACATAAAATGCTGCCAGGAGCAGATGCAGTTGATAATTTAAAGTTTCCTTGTTCCAAGAAGAGACAAATCCTGTTTTTGCTATGTCACTGGGAAAACCAAATGATCTCCTGTTTTAAATGGTGTTATCCCCTTGGTTCCTGGGGGCTCCACAGGACAACATTTGTTATTCAGTGCTAAGGTGAGGGTCAGGAGAGCATAGCAGTGGCATATACTTACGACTCATTAATTTCAACAGCTAAGATCATGCTCAGAAATTTGGCTAAGCTGGAGGCTCATTCTGCTATTCTTCGTGATATGCTTGGGCTTTATCCTAAAGCCCATTAAAATTTGTCTGGGGCCACCCACTGACTGTGCTGCCTCTTGGATTTCATTGCAGTTATCCAACCTACCCAAAAATGTCAGTGCTCCACAGAGACATGCTTCTACCCTTACAAATAGCTGAGCGTTTCCCAAATCTGGGTGCTGAAACTAAGCGATCCAAAAATGAAATGTTGCTTTCTGCTCCAGGACATCTCTGAGTAGAGGTCTGGTCCAGAGAAAACTCTTGCTTTCTAAAACAAGTAAAGAGATGAGCCTGAGTTTAGTCTGAGTCCTTGCAGAGCTTTCAGACCATTTTGCAATTAATCCTCCTGTTGCTTTCCATCAAGAGCATACAGAGAGAAGAAATGACGGGACCTCAACACCATACAACATCACCGCCACCCTGCACACCCTGCAATCGCACTCACTGCCTCACAGGACTCTGTCTATGAGGAATTTGGGATGGTTTGACTTTAGAAGCTGTCACTGCCCTTTCTTTGGAGGGGAAGGAAGAAAGACTGGATTCCGTTGTTCCAGAAAAACCTAAATAATGACCATGTGGATGGCATGTGGAAACAGAGACAATGTTGGCACAAGAAATGACGGCACACACGAGGATACAGCCCTTGACTCAGTGGGCACAGGCTGCTTCTCTTTTTTTGTTGGAGCCTCCCCCACAAAACGTTATTCTCTAACTAGCCATGAGATTCAAACTGGGGCAAATAGGACTTTGATTTCTTTTCAGATAAAAGAGATGTTACAAATGAGAATTTTATCTTGCATGGAAGCATGACAAAGTATGAGACAGAATCCTTCTCGATTACAATCTTCCATCATTTTGATTTTGATTTTATAATTACTGAATGGAATCAATCAGTTTTCAATTGTTACCTTGTCAAAAGATTAAAACATCATTACTTGTCATACATATTTCACACTTTAGCAAATTTTAATAAACTGAATGCATGAGAAATGACCATATTATCTTTCATGGCACTGGGATGCTAATGACATTTCTATTCATTTTAATTCACATTTGTTGGTCAAAATTACTTGGATTCAGACAAGGCATGGTCTCCCATAATCAACACTAACAAATGAAGACTGCTGAACACTGAAACTAAAATGGAATCATTAATCAGCAATATCATAAAATAATTGCCTATGAGCTAGGGAGGCCTTATCTTCCTAATGATCATTTTTATGATGTATTGATCCGTGTGTAATTTGCACATGGTGGTGATTTCTCCACAGAATGCTAGGCAGGAAGTGCAGAGGCCTCTGGGGCGCCTGGGACAGGCCGGTTCCTGCCATCAGCTGCTGTGTCAGCTCCTCTGAGAGACCGGGCACTGTCCTTGAGGCACCGTCTGAGGCATGAGCACCAAGGGATGTCCCTCTCCTGTGAGTTGAATCCCTTCTTGCCATACTGGCTCCAGACCCACCATCCCTGATCACCTCCGTCCTCGCTCCAACTTGCAGTGACTGTGGAGGAGTCACTGTGACTTGGAAATCCTCTTGCACAAAACCTCCTTGTATCCTTATGCCCTTAGGTCTTGGCACAGCATCTGCCTCAGCCACTGCTGTCCTGCAGGACCAGCGTGGGCACCAGACCTCATGGCAACAGCCCACCAGCATTGAGCAGTGGCACCTCTCCAGTGGACAAAGAGATGGGGAGCAGTCTGGGGACATCTTTGGGAAAACAGCAGCTGAAATCGGCCTTAATCTCGAGCTATTTTACTGCTGTGCTATCTGCGTAGAGCTAAAGACCCCTTGTCTTTGAGCAGGGAGAAGAAAGGTCTCTAGTAAGTTACTACAGGGTCCTAGAGCATGACCTGTCACAGAGTTTCTGTCAGCTTTTTCTCCTGCCTTGCCAAGCTCCTGCTCCATCTCCATCTGGATCTGAATTTTCCCAAAGGCTGGAGCAGTGCAGATCCCAGCTGGGAGAGATGATTAAATACCACAAGGCTACTGCCAAGCACATCTCCATGGGGTAAATCAGAGTGACTCTGCTACTGTTGACTGCTGTGCATGCACGGTGGGCACAGGGCAGAGTTTGTTCACAGCTCCACAGTGGCACCTGCTATGTCTATAACATGCTATCTCCTTTTATTACTTTTTATTATTTTTGTAGTAAGACTATGAGTTCATAAGTTCTCTTGTATTTTCCTAGGTGTCTAACAATCCTGATCTGGGTAGAAAGTCCCAGTCATATTTTTTAATATAAATTACAGAAGGATCTGTTACCCACTAGCCTAAATAACCCCAGCAATTAAGAAAATCAGAGATACTCATACTCAATACTTCTGAACATCAAGCCAAACTGAGACAACAACAGATGCAGAAATTTAACCTGAAGGATCTGGTTTTAAAAATCTAGTCCAACTAGTTCACTTCTTTGCTGAATCATATTTTGTTTTCTGAACTGACACTCATGCTTTCTCTTTCCATTTCTTAGCAAGAGTTAATAGCAAGATGATGTAATTGAATTACTCAGACTTCATTACCATTATCAATACATTACAGAACATTTACTAATATACTCTGAAATGTTATAAATAATTAAAACTTAAATACATTTGTTGAATTAATACAGCACATTTTCTGATACACTTTTTCCTCCTTGTATGGTCCAGTATTGGGATGCTCTTAGCCCACAGGTCTGCAAGCTTTTAAAAATCAACTTACCTCCAAGCCCTTGAGAAGTGCCATTAACACCAATGGAACTAGACACAGTTTTAAAGTGCATGCAGAGATGTTTGCAAGATCAAGATTTAACCTTCTATCCTTTAGCTCCTTTTTCAGTCAGTGGAGTAGATAAGTTCAACATCTTGTAGGGCCATCCAGTAATAGTCTCATGTCTTTGTTGATTTAATGTCTCTATTCACTGATAAGTACAATTCACTGCTTTACAGCGGAATCTCACTAATCACTGAGAGCACTGTCTGATCCTTATTATTACCACCAGAAACCTTCATGCTCCTTCTCCTTAACATCACCAAACATTAACATGGTGGCTTTATGTCTAATAGCAGTAGTGTATGTCATGTCTTTAATGTATGAAATGTAAGACTGTGTGCAGTATCACTCTTAAATAGATCGTGATCCTTCTGGTGGTGTGGTGGTCTTTGTTTCAGAGTCTCCAGCATAGCAATATGGAGGCAGTGCTGCATCTCTTTGGTAAATATAACGATCTGAGATCCAGCTTACCCAGGAGCAAAAGATGCCTATCATCTCCTGTGGCAAACCTCAGAAATCATGGCCCATCCTGTGGCACACTGTGCGCACACGTGTAACAATGAGACATGCTCTGCCCTAAAAACTGGTCACTCATTTGCAATGCATCATACAATATCAGATAAAAAAGGACTATATTTCACATTCACTGCAAATAATTTAACTACATAAAGAAAATGAGAAATATATACTTTGAAAGTAAAATGTGGTATGTTCTGTGATCTATTTCTTCTGGAAACAAAAGACAAATTCCCTGTGCTCCCTCCATTTATAGGGATTTTCTGTGAGAATCTGGTTCCTCTGAGAATTGCCTCTGTACACAGGAGCTAAGACAGAGTCTGAGCCTCACTTTCACCATGTATGATACTGAAGTCCAGAGATACCAGGATGAACCAAGGGGTTCCCTTTAGAGTTCAACTGGGATGAGCAGATGTTTATGGCCAGTGAGGACAGCAAACATAGGGGAAAGGTGCACAAAGCTGAACCAACTGAGAATTTGACTCTGAAGTGTTTTAAAAATGTCAGGAGTGCCTCTCCTTGAGGAGAATGTATATGTACATGCAGGCTTGAGAACCACATTTCAGGGCTGTTCGTATTTGCTTTTCCTGATACTCTTCCTCCTTGTGTAGGATATATCTGCTAGTTTAACAACTAAGGCATTCTCATAAGTAGCAGAATCATTTGAAAAGCCAATACTTATTTTAAAATCTATCTCTAATAAAGATAAAATACAAATAACAGACAGAAAAACTGAGCATGGATTGCAAATACTGACCTTCTGCTCCAGAAGGATAAAATCTGTTTCCCTTGCCCACCCTAACTCCTGATAATGGCAGACACAGCAACCTCAGCTGCCTCAGCAGTAGCACATACTACTCTGCTCTTTCTCACTCCTTAATGCTCAGAAATCGTGTTCCTGCCTTTGCCTTCAGCTTGAGGCCTCAGCCAAACTCTCCTAACAATTTGCTCACATCCATAAATTGAAGAAGTTCTAGCCTCTGAATTTCCTTGGCAACTAGTAAGCAACCAGTAAAACTTCCTCTGATATCAGCTTACAGGATTTTGTGTCCTCCCCATGCATGGGGAGGGGACATGGCACAAGGCACACCAAGTTGCACCAGCTCAGCAGCGTCTCCATCCCAATCATTGCAGCGCCAGAGCAATCAGGATGTCCTTCAAGTCCAAAGGCATGAGAAGAGACACTAAATTTTATCTTGCTAATGATTTGTTGATTAATGGCTTCTTTACAACCTAGGTCACCTACTGCATGTCTGTTATGACTGATATAACATACTGTGGTAATAATCTCAAATCAGAAGGATACCAAAAACGAACCTCTAGGACAGATTTCTAGATTCCTATTCCCACATAGTGACCATTTATAAAGCTTCAACAAGCCTCAAAGTGCACCTTGAAATGCCAGATTTAAACATAGGTGCCTGACTTTCAAAGTAAAATGAATGTAGAAGAATTTACTTGCTATATGTTTTGGTCTTCAGAGGCCTTTTGTGGTATCACTGTTTAAAAAAAATCAATAAAATTATGGCAGTGACACAAAACCAATAAAGCTGATAAATGTAGAGTTGAAGAATCACTCTTAAACTGTATCAGTCCCTAAGAGAATAAAATGTGTTGCTAAACTCAAGCCTCATTAAGATGTCAAGTACTTGGCCTGCTCTCCTGTCCATGGTCACTGGCTACCAGGGCTGCTCTACTCCAATCAGTTCTTCTTTAATGTCATGTTCACAGCAGGTGAAATACTGGCTTTAAGTCAATGTGAGCTTTTCTGAGAGTCAAGATTTCACACTCTAAGCTTATGGTGGCCATAGCTTGGCTGGGAACCCTTTGGGTACTGCACCACCACTCAATCTCCATCCTTCCTATTCCCAAAGCCAAAGCATCAGCAAGAATCTTTGCCCTTCCCTGAGCCCATGACTCATACGTGGATATCTATGGACAGGGATACATATATGTATGCATGTACATCTGCCAGGCAAAGGAAAGAATGATGGAAGGACTGAACTAGAGATTTTGGAGGTGCATGGCTGGGGTCCTCAGGGCTAGGAGGAGCCAAGGGCGAATCCGTCTCTCTCTCCTAAAACTTGTTGATTTTGCCTTTCTCTGTTATAACCATAATACATTCTTAACATCTTTATGGATGTATGTGAAAATGTCAGTTCTGTTGTTGTTATGTATTGCTAAAGAAGCTA
>VWPW01022194.1:0-18241 GCA_013389825.1 Crypturellus undulatus | reverse complement strand
CGGGATGCCCGTGGCAAGCAGCGGCTCGGGTCACGGAGCACAAGGCGTTCGTGAGGCCGCTGTCCGGCTCTGCTCATTACAGTAGGTGCTCACGCCGGGGCAGCTCAGGCATTTAAAGGTCAGTAAGAGCGAAGCTGAGACACCGCTGAGCGCTGCGGGCACATCAGCCTCTGAAGCCAGGCAGGCGTCGCGTGCGTGTGGCTTCGTGCGTGCTCCGCGCTGGGGTTTACAGCCCCCGATGTGCTCCTGGAAACCCTTACGGCAGCTCTGACACGGGAGAAGGGACCAAGTGCTGGCAAACGAGCAAAGCCACGACCGTGCCTGTCTCCGTATCGTGGTGCTGTGAGCAGCCCTTCAGCCCCTGCACTGCTCCAGCTCCTGCTGCTGAACCACAGTTGGAAGTTGCACAGGGAAGGAAGGAGGCCTATGTCCCTGAGGCCACTAAAAGCCTCCTTGAATCTCTTCCTAACAGTCTTCCCCCCTCCATGCACAAACTGCTCCAAAAAGACGTCAAGGTCCTAAGCACTAAGAAGAGCCTGTCTCTGTATCCTCCATAATCTGAACTTAAGTAGAAGAAAACAGTAATTGTAAATTCCCTTTCACTGTCTTGCCTTGAGGCTGAACAAGCCCAACTCCCTCCACCTCTCCGCACACACCATGTGCCCCTTGGCCAACTCAGTGGTCTCCACTGGACTGTCAGTCTGTCTCTTGTCCTGGGGGGCGATCTCCAGGAGTAAAGAAAGAAGTCCCTGAAATTGCAGCTTATAATCATCTCATACAGGGTTCGTATGAGGGCCTAGCCTTGGTCCCTGACTGGTCACTGGTAATAGACCTCAGAAAGGGTGAAAAATATAATGCTGAGATTGCGCTTCACTATGGTTAGCACGGGCTTAGATTGTCTCTACCTGCTCATGAACAGACACCACCAAGAGACCTGAAGGCCACTGATGCACTGAGACAAGGTCTGTGGACTAGATGTTGCCATGTTCCAGTGACACCCACTGCCTCTTATTCAACCTTGGTGATACCTTTTTTTAAAAAATATCTTCTCTTTAATTCTGCTCATGATGTAACTGCCACAAGGAGGGGAACACTGTGTTGGGAAGCTCCATTTTTCAAGGGGGTGTTACCTAGCAGTCTCAGTGAGACCTGACTCTTCTCTATTACAAATATTTGAACATGTCAGTGTCAAAGGGAGATGTCTTAATCTTTCCCAGCAGCGTTAACTGGTAAACGAGGAAGAAATTAATTAATCAAAAGAAAAAAAAAAAAAAACAGATTGAATGTCTGGGAAAATGTCTTGATAGTGGATTGCCTTACAGTAACCTTTTAGGGGCTTGGGGCTGGCTGTACCAGGCATGATGGCTGAAGGTGAGTGTGCACAAAATCACAGAAAAAGCAACAGAGCAATGCACCTGTGCTGGAACATACAGCCTAGAAATGGTAAAAAGGCCTTGCACATCTGTGACACTGCGAGAAGGATAGAGTCAGCCAGCTCAGATTTTGAAAAAAATCCCAATAATGTAAATTCCTTAAGTACGAGCCAAGCCTGTGAATAAGATAAATCTCTTAGTCACTTTGCCAGTGATATCCTTCTAATCTCATCCTTCCTAAACGATGCCGCGCAGAGAGTGAACCACTTTGCATAAACGGTTTGCTGCTCAGAGCAGTCACTCATGCCTCCCACTCAGACCCCAGGATTTGAGAAGTCCCCTGGATTAAGGCTGTTACTATTTTGGGTCCAGAGTGAACCAGATGAGTGAGGCTCAAGGTAATTTTCAAGCAATTGAGAGAGAGAGTGAAAAGTGGGGGCAAAGAGAAGGGCACGACCATCCTAGGGAACAGTACATCCCACACGAGTCTTGAACTGTACAGTGGAGTCTTACTGTCTTTTACAAACAGAAACGAGCCAATAACAGGGAATTAGCGACATACTGATGCCAAAGTGACAGTAACTGAAGGGCCAATCCATCTTTTTCCCAAAATGACCCAGAAGCGGTGAAGCAGTTTTCAGTGGTGCTGTGTATCTTGCTTCGCAGTTGGAAGCAACCTGCTCAAGGTTAAATATTGAGCTGGGAACCAGGGCCAGCTGCCATGACCTCTGTTGTCCCAGGAGTGCGGTAGAGTCATTTACACCCACCAAGGGAGCCTGCTCAACACTGCCAGGTCAGCTTTCCTTACACACTCCAGGTCATTTTATGGAGAGGAAAAATATGATTCTGGATGCCAAGAAGAGGAAAACCAAGTGTATTTATCCAGACCACATCTAGGAATACTAATAACCATTTGCTTTTTGCTTACTATTCCTTTGTAATGCGTGTACATACAACACCTGCCCTCAATACTACTTATGTAGTATATACTGCTAAAAAGCATGTAATCCCTTACAATACAAGAGCTTTCATAATAATCCATGCATTTGTAAATCCCTACGTAGGTTTCCTACTTCTTACCAGTTTTAAGGTAAGGACAGATATACAAATTTTCAGAAGCGCCTGTCACATGCTCCCCACATCTCTCTTTAATCAAAGAGCCCCCCTGTGCCAATGCTCTTCCCTCCCCATGTGATGGCTTCCACCAGGAATTCCAGTCAGATCCTGGAGAGGGAAAATACCAACTCCCTGGGATGCGGGGAAGCCTTGTCATTACCAGCAAACAGGTCAGCTCTGCAGAGCTGAGCCAGGGGAATGCCCGGGGGAGCGCGGGTACGTCACGTGCTGTTTCTGCCTAGCTTAGCACAACCACATCTCCAGGTTTCGCTTAATTAAAACAGAGTTTGTCTTACACGAGTTCTGAACTCTCCCCTTTCTCTCTGAAATACGTGGGGCTGCAGACTCTCCGTCACATCCTGCGTGTCCCTCATGCCAAGACCATATTTGACTCTAAATTATGCATTTTCATTAGGTGTAAGGCCATTATTATTGGTTTTTAGTGAGTCATTTTTCTCTCAGTAATTAGTACATGTCAGTTCAGCTCAGCCCAGTGCTGGTATAACCCTGTGACTTCAAGGATGTGTTTAAAATCTTCTTTCTCCCATACATCAGCTCACTATAAAAAATACCATTTTTCCTGTCTTGCCCACTGGAGCTGGACAGCAATTATTTTGAAAATTCACAATCAGGTGAGAAGCACGTGCCAGTCTGAGCACACAAGGAACTGCCAGACAGGCTAAAAATCTGGTCAAATAAAGGCAACTCACCTCCTCGCCCTCATTTCATTACTATATGCTTCAAATCCTGGCTGTGTCTGTCTCTCTATAGAAATGTCAGACTGTCTCTTACACTCATTTTTGCTCACTGTTTCAGTGTGGCCTTACTTGGCAATGCCTTCCATCTGTTTACTACTCTTCCATGTTCTGCCTGTGTTCCAAAATTACTCTGCTTACAATAATGCTAATGCTCAGTATTCACAGCGCATCGAGCTGTGGAGGGGGTTTTAGGTGTTTTGCAGTCAAGTGAGGATCTCTTACAGCTTTGCTAAGGGGAAGCGAAGGTTTCTAGTCCCACTTCATGGCAGGACAAAAGAGCCCAAGGTATCACTAAGGGGGAAACCAGGTCCTGTATGCAGACGTGGCAGCTATATGTGCATGGGCTATGTGTGTTCCCAGAAAATTGATGGAAAACTAGTCAATACTGTGAGGGGAGCCCGGAGGGTGAGTCAGCTGAGTGAATGTTGGTGTCTGGCTCTGCAGCTCATCTGCCTGTAACAAGGGGCACAGCTCAATTACCTACCTCGAGATGTTTTCAGCTCAGAAACTGTCGCGTGTGCATGAGTCAAGCTCTTGATTTTCACTGCCTAGACACCCGGTCCGCGTGCAGACACCTACGCTGCGGCACTTGCAGTGAGGTGTCTGCGAGCCGGAGCCGAGTGCCGCCTCAATGATGTGCCAAGATCACAGCTTGATTACAACGCTTGGAGGTGAAGCCAACACCTTTGGGTTGCTGCTCATCCTCCTGTACCCATTCGAGCTGGAAGAAGCACCTTCTCTAGCCAAGTTATCACCATGGGGAATAGCTACTTATGTCCTCTGAGAGCCAGCAGCAATGCAAGACCTGAGTTGTTGCCTGGTTGTTACTCAGTGACCGAATTGCTGCCCTGACCCTAATCCTGGGGTTTGCTAACGCTGATCTCTAGGGCAACTCTCATCTGAGTGGCCTCTGCTGCTCAGTTGCCTTCCACCCTTCAGTCTACCTTGTTTTTCTCTAGCAGAAAGGGAGACCCTGACTCCGGAGAAGGCAGAGGTGCTGCTCTCTGTGCACTTGAGAGGACACAATGATGATGCTGTTTGCTGGGAGGTCTCCCCCAGCTTAACAGCTGCCCTGACGAGGAAGGTCTCTTTACCCCTTGCATTCTTCAGCGAGGGTTTGCTACTGATTCACGGAGTCACAGCCCCAACATCCCTGTGCTGGAGGTGCTCACATTTAAAAATCTCTGCACAGAGCGTCACACGGATCCAAAACACTCATTTAAACCTGTAAACTCCTGGGCTCTGAGGCAGAGCCCATCCTCAATCCCCTGCCCAGACAGTTTTCAGGCATTTGCAGAGGCAGTTTCCCTGCCCCAGTTGAATGGCTCTGCACCTTCTTTTCTTCCCTCTTGCCACCAAAAAATCCTCTTTCCTCCCACTGGCAGCTACTGTGCAAAGTTCAGGAAGCAAATAACAGACGAGGCAAATAGGGCTCTGCAGCCTCTTCCCTTTGAGCTTTCCGTTTATACAACTGTGTCATTCTGCAGATACAGATTCTTCTCCCGTGCAAGTGTTTGAGGAAAGGTTCTTAGGAGCCAAAAATATCTTTTCTGGTATGAAAACAGACCTAAGTTCCTGACCATCACATCCTGGATGTTTCCAGGTCAGCCCGCATTGACCAGGTGACTCTCCCAGCCGGCCAGCCAGATAGAAGTGTATTTTCCAATGGACGGACGCACAGCACTGGTGTGGGGATCAAAAAAAGGTACAGGGGCCGGATCAGTGGGCTAGTGGGGTTGAGCCCTGTTGTGGTAAGCTGCAAATCACCAAACTGCGCTGGGCAAGCCATGCTCGCACCATCAGGAGAAACAGCCCAAGCACTGATCTGCCAGTACAAACAGTGAGGAATGGGCACTGGCTGAAGACCCGCTCCTGCTGCAAGCTCAGAGATCACTGGCCAAGTGTCCTGCAACATCCTCAAACCTGCTGCATCTTCTAGACAGCCCAGCTGTGCTCCGTGGCCCCAAGCCACCCTCTGCAGGAAAAGCTGACCCACAAGTGACCATTTAATCTCCTTCTGTATCCAATTTGGCTCAGCCACGTGGCTTCTGCCTTCCACTGCTCTGCCACAAATACGCGCACATTCTGCAGCACCCATATAATTTAAGAGGGGAGCAATGCACAGGAGGCCCCTTCCCCAAATGCTCTGTGCATATCGCAGGGGGAGCAGAACAGCTCAGGGCAATGTAGACATAGCAATTCCAAGGGAAACACATGAAAGATAGTCATGGGTACAGCAGTTGCACAGTAGTTTTGCCATAAACATTTATAGGTAGATACATATCTAGCAAAAAGTGTCCCCATATGATATAAAGCTTAGAAAAGGCTGTTATTCATACTGTGGTCTACCTGTTACTGAGGGACATGGCTGAGGGACATCACTTGTGGCAGTATGGGGTGGTTACCAGACTCTAGCAACACAGTGCTGACAAGGGGGACCCATGGGTTTTATCTCACCCCTAGGAACCAAATAGAACGGAGCAGTTGGAGACAAGGGAATCAGGGTGCATATTTGTCCCAGACATGGATAAGTCAGGTTGAATGGCAGAAATCTGGATGGCTTGACCAATCTCTATGTGTTTGTGCAGCGTCACTTTGACTCATCGGTATCTCCAGCATACAAACAGCTAAGAGCCTTCCAGACTTAGGAGAAGAGACCTTGGCTACTCCTGAGGGCTGGGAAGTATATGAAAATGCAAAACAGCTGTCAGTGGAAGAGAGTTTTGAACTCCAGGTTGTTTCATTTCCAGCTGAGCAAATTTTCTCTTATTTTACAGCATACAGAGAGAACATACTCTCCGGTGCCTAAGGAGCACTCCTTGTCTCTGCAATACAACAGAACAAATAGCCTAATCAGGCCGAAATGCACAGCACACTGGAAAACTGAGAACATTTGGAATGACATTAGAGAAGGTGAAAACCTCTCTTGGAGCCTGGGAAGGGTGATATTGCGGGTGTGAGCACGCTCCATAGGGGCAGAGGATGATCTGGTGAGAAAAGGGAGAGAGCAGCACTGCCCAGGTTTGTCAGGGAGGCATCACCTGCAAAGGGATGAGGGTATAAATCCTGCAGAAGGAGTTGTATGTGTGGGATGAGCAGAGCTGGGAGGGACACAAAGAAGCAAGGAGCAGGGTTGAGGTAGGTCAGTGTTGCTGGGCTCTCGTGGAGGCGATGGGATGGCCTGCAAGAAGCTGAATCAGGTGCAACCCGGCCCTGTGCTGATCGGAGAAGCAGAGCACGTGTTTTCCAGCTTCTGCTCCCCCAGGATCATCTGCCTGCACTGTCTGTTTCACCAGCGAAACCTGATCTCAGTGGCCTCCTCCCATCCATTACAGGGAAAAATAACTGGATCCAACCCAAACACAAAACAGAGCCATGATATGGTCGGAGACCTTCTGCCAGCTTCAGAGGAGATGGCAACACTCACCCCGTGTGTTTCTGATCCTCTTAAACATACACAGAGCAGCTCAGTTACACACACACACACTCATACTCCCTGTGTTAGCAAATAATCTCTGAAGTGGAACCGGTGGCTGCTTTGTGGGAATCTATAAGCCTGTAACGGTGTCTGCGTTCCCCTTGCTTTGCCACGACAGTAATACCCTCCGCAGAGCCCCAGCAGCTTAGTTCACTTTCCCACTTGCAGAGGTCCTTTGACTGCCTCTAATTAGAGTTTGTTCTCTCATTAAGTTGGGTAGGATTATTTCTGATATTCTCCCTGCAATGCATGATCACTTTGGACTACAGTCTGCCTTGATCTACAATCGCTCCCTCAAGTCACCTGGCTCCCTACTGCAGTTGGGTTTGCTGTAGTGATCTAGTGACTGCTCTGTAGGCTTGGGGAAGAGGCACCACCACCACGCAAACTGCTAAATACGTTGATTCATATTTAGAATCAACAGAGAGATTCCTACACGTCTATCTCTGCACCTCCTGTGCTGCTTGAAGAGCAAATGTTATCCTTAGGCTGGGTGCTATCACCCTATTGTGAAGTGTCCTTGGAAAAGGTAGATTGAACTAACACCTCCTCGAGTGTGGTCAGTGGAGAAGACACCAAAACTCTTATCACCTGCTTCCTTGGTTTTCTTAAATGTGCAATTTTCTGAAATCCTAACATACCACATTCAAACGTGCGAGACTCAGGTTCTGCTGAAGATGGATCTTTTTCCAGGCATTTTTTAAAGCAGGAAGATGATGGGGAAAAAGAGTTCTGAGAGCAACTGAGCTAAACAAAGTGTAGCTTCCTCCATCGCTATGTCTGGAGGGTGGCGTCTTTGATTTCTAATGGATTTCTAATACCTCAAATGATAGTTCCCCTACATGGGGTCACTGATTTAATGTGGGGTATGTCCCAATTGGCCACCTGTTTTTATATAACTTATAAGAACTTACAAATTATACAGCCTTTAAATTTTAATCTGCTGCTTAGGGAAGCAAGGTAGAACGGGAAAGAAGAATATTTTTCATTTTTAGTAAAAATACATCTTGAGAGAAGCTCTGAACAACATTCTAGCCAAATTAAGTGAAAGCAGAAAGCTAAAATAGCCTGTGGAAGGGAGAATGACTGTGAGCTTCCAGAAAGCAGCAATTATAACAGAATGCTTTTGTTTGTTATAAAGAAACTAATGGCTGTTTTGGTAGTCATTAGACAATGTGTAATAAATTTCTCCTGTATTGTGTATTTTTAAGGATTCCTAATACTTCAAAGTCTGCTTTTGCAAAATTGAAAGCCTTATTTACAGACCTCTTTTAGATTACCCCTCTGTTCAATTTAAACAGAAACAGTTTCTACTCAGTTAAGCTTTTCTACAGCTATTTTTCCTATAAGATTCAGATTTGAAATAGCATCATCTCTTAGAAAGTTAGTGATAATTGGATCAAGAAGTGTCTGGGCTATAACAAACAGAAATATCTGAGCCTTTACTATTATTAGCAATGTTTGTTCTCATTCTCCAATCTGTATCTGGGCGAAGAGTCTCCCTTGATATTTATGACTTCCATCACAAAAATCTCAGTCTCTGTCCAAATCCACCCTGGGGAGCTACAGCAGACATTCAGTCCTATCCCTTGTACAGTTCCTCCTAAAAATACCATAAAGGGTAACTGGAGATTTTATTGCTGTTTTCAGACACCTCCTGGAAAGGTACAGATGGGGCCAGACTCTTCTCAAAGGGCGAGTGATCATAGTCTAAGAGCCAGAGACGCAGGTTGGGAATTAGGCAATTCTGATTAGAAATCAGGAAAATCTTTTTCATCCTGAGAGTGATCAAGTATTGGCCTAGGGCGCACAGAGGCTAGTGGAATATCCATCCTTGCAGATTTTGAACACTCACCTGGATAGTGGCTTCTAGCAGCCAACCTAGGTGGATCTGTTTTGGGCACTGGCAAGATGANTGTTTTCAGACACCTCCTGGAAAGGTACAGATGGGGCCAGACTCTTCTCAAAGGGCGAGTGATCATAGTCTAAGAGCCAGAGACGCAGGTTGGGAATTAGGCAATTCTGATTAGAAATCAGGAAAATCTTTTTCATCCTGAGAGTGATCAAGTATTGGCCTAGGGCCCACAGAGGCTAGTGGAATATCGATCCTTGCTCACCTGGATAGGGGCTTCTAGCAGCCAACCTAAGTGGATCTGTTTTGGGCACTCGCAAGATGACCTCCAGACACCCCTTCCATCTCAAATTATTCTGTGGTTCTGTGATTTTGCTTGATCTGCGCTATAACACTCAGAATCACCATTTTCCCCTGACATTTGCTTCGTATGCCTGAGCACACCTCCAAGAAGCAGCTCTTGTCCGGTGACACCAAAGGTCAAAGAGGAAATGAACATGTGAGGACTGGAAAGGAGAATGTTGATTCCCTTTTCTCCAAAGGGGAAATCTCATTTGCCAGCTAACCCAAGGGTGACTCCAGTTGGTTTCCAAGAATGCACACACTGTACAGTACTTAATGTGACAGTAAAGACAAATGCTCATACGCAAAGTCAGTTTCAGTTCCCAGTGTCCCCAGTTTGTCCCCTTGGACACTTCAACAGTTTTCCATTGTTGGAGATTTTAAAATCAAGATAAGATATTTCTTCTTTAGTTCTTGCACAGCTATTAAATTTCAAGCAGGAATTTTATTGAAGGATCTTCTTTGCCTGCTATTGTAAAGAGATTCAGACTGCAAAAGCCCAATAACCCTTTCTAGACTTAGATCTTGTAAGAATTCACCATTCTTCAACATTAAGGAAATAGCAGGCTTTTCATGTCCTAGAATGTGAACTCTTTGGGGCAGGAAAAGTCTTATCTTCATTTCTCGGTGCAGTGCTTTACATACTGACACCTTCTAAAGGTTACCCTAGTATTAAAATAGACTAGTCAAGACGGCAGAAGCACCCATCACATTGCTTCTTCCTCTTATGCAAACCATCTCTTTAATTACTTAACTGCTATTTCTCAGCTGATACAATATTTTATTATGACTTACTTTTCTTGAATGTTCAGCTGATCTATCTTAATGTTCTTTTACCATAACTAGGAATGGGCTAATAATCAGTTTACACTTCTCCAGCTCCTTTAATCCTGACAGATCTTAGTGCACTTAACAAGGAGAAAAGGAGAGTGAAAAAGTGCTTCATTCCTCAGATAGGGAAGGTGATACCAGGTGGTAGACCACACAGTTAAAAGTATTGGGGAGTTCACTGGGGTGGTTACAGTCTGTGCCCCTGTAATTGTGGAAAGTGTAACAGCACCCTTAGAGCTCTGGCTCAGCACCCACGTAAAGGTTTGAGGGCAGACACTGATGTGATGGAGGTGANCTGATCTATCTTAATGTTCTTTTACCATAACTAGGAATGGGCTAATAATCAGTTTACACTTCTCCAGCTCCTTTAATCCTGACAGATCTTAGTGCACTTAACAAGGAGAAAAGGAGAGTGAAAAAGTGCTTCCTTCCTCAGATAAGGAAGGTGATACCATATGGTAGACCACACAGTTAAAAGTATTGGGGAGTTCACTAGGGTGGTTACAGCCTGTGCCCCTGTAATTGAAAGTGCTAAACAGCACCCTTGGAGCTCTACTTCAGCGTCCACTTAAAGTTGTCAGGGCAGACACTGATGTGGTGGAGGTGAATGGTCACCAAAATTCCTGCATTTTACTGTATATGTCATATCTACATCAGGCCCCGCCAGAGGGTTTTCTTGGTTCTCTCAAAGTCTGGGGAAAAAAGGGCAAAACTGGGGAGAAGCCACCTTTGGAAGTGCAGGGAATGCAGAAGGGAGGGGAGGTGGATTTGGAAGTTCCAAGGGGAACCACTTCCATCAAAATATCCATTTAATGGGTACCCACTCACATGTAGGTTCTACCTGAACTGAAATAGGACAATGTCCATGTTGGGAAGGCTGGAGAGGAAGGGATCACAGAAAGGAAGGCAAGGCGTGAGGGCTTCAGCAAGTGTTTGTGCTGCCCAGAAGAAAGCCAAAGAGGTTCTAGGCACAGCACGAATACAAATATGGGAAGCAAGAATAAAAAGAGTTCCAGCTGATAGTTGGGTTAATGCCCCAAGTGGGAGTGCAAAGGAAGGCAGAAAAAAGATGGACATGGATGGAAATGGTGGATACCAGAGTCACCTGATACCCGAGAATCTTGCAGTAGAAGGTGTCTGCAAGATAGAAAGAGGTCTGGAGCAGGACTGAAGCAAATTAAGTCTGCAGAACTGACTTTAATGGTCATCTAGTGGAAGAAATGGATGAGATAAAGGTAAGGGTGAAGGGGAAGATGCTTTGTGAGATGTCCATTAGGAAATGGAGGAGGAATCATGAACCACTCAGCCAATGACAGTGTGACTGAAGAAAAGGAAGAAAACAGGTCATGAGAACAAGATTTCAAGCATGAAATCTGAAGGGCTAATCACGGGCTAACCATGGGGTAACCATGGGCTAACCGTGCCAGAAAAAGTCATGTTCAGCCTTGCTGAGAGTGACTTAAACTCGGGTCAAAGAGCAGACACCTGAATTGAAGTAACGAGGATCTCTTTTTCCCTGCTTCCCATGGCTAGATGTGAGCAGTGGCAGGAACAGCTCCAGCCATGCCATAAGCCCGGGGATCCCTCAAGAAAATCCAGGCCTACTCCTCCAGCCTTTTCCTCCTCCATAAGTCAAGACAGAAAAGCTCATGCATGGAATAGAGTAACACCCATTGCAGGCCCACCTGGAAGGAAAAAAGAATGCAACTCAATAGGGAATGTCAACTGCATAGATCCAGGAGGCAGAAAAGTCCTGAAGGACGTGGAGATCATATGATAGCAGGAGCTGAATATGAACCAATAGTCTCAAGGGGTCTTTCCTCTGAAAAAGAGAGAAAAAAGAACAGCTCAATAGAGAGAGGAAGAGAGATAAGGGAGGAAAGGAGAAAGGGAGGAAGGGAGGAGAAAGAGAGAGGAAGGTAGGAATGGACAGCATCTGCTATCTGTTAAAAGAAATCATAATCTCTCTGCAGTGCTCAGTACTGACAAGGAGTCAGCTGGACTATTTTTTCCAAATTCAGACATTGCTTTTATAGAAAAATATGACCAATTGGTAAGAGTACAGGGAAAAAAATCCAGAATGATTATAGGTCTAAAAAGAGTGTCATAAAAGGAAAGATCAAAAGAATTTGTATTGTTTGGCCTAGCAAAGAACAAGGAATGTCATGGCTTCCACTTATGAAGTCCTCAGAGCACCATTTTTCCTTATATTTACATGCAAGTACCTGATGATGCACTCAAGTACTTAATGCTTTTAAAAAGGGAAAGAAAAAGGAAAGAATAACCCGTTCTTCTGATGGAAAGGGCACGAAGTGGGTACCAAATGCAGCAGAAAAGAAAATCAGGTCAGAGATCAGAAGAAACTCATAAACAAGAGGGATCATGAAGTCTCAGAATGAACACAGACCTTTAAGAACTGCTAGGCTGAGCTTCTGCCAGGGCAGGAATTAGCTGTGTAGATTATAGATGCGTGAACTATCTGATCACTTGAGAGTTGAGCATTGACCAGTGCTTGGACAAGATCAGCGCATGGATAAGGAACAGAAACTAAACCCACAGCATATCAGAGGCTATTATAGTAATCACAGGAAACTACTTCAAAGAGATTCCAGTCACAGGGATGTCTCCAGTCACAAGGATGTCTCCATGTCAACATTCCCAGCTACTCAATCCAGGACAGACACACTTTAGCGGTGCTTCTTACACAGAGGTCTTAGATATAGACATGTACATTCTGCATGGAATAGGTAACCTTATGTCTTCGTCTTAAACTTAAACACATTGCCATTTTTTTGGTAGGACTACAGCATGGAACAATCACTCTTGGCAAACTTCTCCTAGTTCAGAACAATATACCACAAAAGCAGTAGCCAGTTTTGGTTCCCACAATAACTGACAGAATGGCAAGTTCATCATCTCTCTCTTGTTCTACAAAGTTGCTCCGTGTCTGGGACCAGCAAGTCTAAAAAGATTTGGGGTTCAAAGATAGCAAGTACGATTGACAATCCTATTCTCCAACCATAATGGAAGTTCTCACTGTAAAGTTCATCTACAGAGGAAAAAAATCTTTCTTAGGAACTAGCTCAAGACTTAATTCCCCAATCCCTTGTTCGGTTTACACCATTTCCTCCCAAGTATAGCTTGGTTTCTCCAACAAACACAAAGCATCAGATGTAGAAAACAACAACAACAACAAAAATTGGTTCAGCATTCCTGATGTGTCTGCTGATTTTAGTCAAGAAGGAGAGAAGGAAGAGAAGGGAAGAGGAGACTGCCAAAGAGTTTAAGACTATGACTGATGAAATGAGGCATGAGGATTGCAGGATCTGAGCCCTGTCACTGGAACCAGTCTGTCCACCAGCATTTTGCCTTATCTCACCACTTGTCACAGAGGGGCATGGGGACACCAGATTTATTACCTACATAAGTTCCCAGTTCTCACTATTTTTTTCCTCACCAGGGGAAAGCCATCACTCATCACTCTCAGCTGCTGACAACATAATCTGTTCTACTGTAACCAGTAGACAACATAATCTGTTCTACTGTAACCAGTGATAAAGCAAAAAAGGGTTGGGGTGCAAGGATGGGGGAAGCTAAGAAAGTCTTCAACGTCAAGCAACTCATTTTAGTCAAGTAACTCCAGTTAACAAGCAAAAATAAGAAAGATAAAAAAGTTAACATGCTATTTTGCAAGTATTATTTTGGTCTAGTTTCCCATGGAAGCTAATTTTTCTCTTGTCTAATAGGATACCAGCTTCTGTTAAAGCTTTTGCTCCTGCTGAAGCTCTGTCGTGCAGGGACTCTCCATGTGCAGGGCAGCTGAGCCAACTGCAATCTTCCCCTCAATAGGACACAATTTTCATGAAACTTGCAGGAATTTAATGCTTCTCCAACTCTCTGCCAAATCTAAAATTGGCCAAAAGGCTTAGAGGAGGGATGAGCGTAAAGCCTAATAGCTAGCACAGTCACGTGGCTTTATTCCTTTAGAAATCAGCTACTAAAAGGGACGGGGTGATCACAGATATGGACCAGTAATTAGAGTCTATCTTACTATCTTACCCCAGGCCTAGGATTGAAGAAAACAGATTATTTTAATCTAGTCCACATCATTAAATCAGCCCTGCGCATGGTTGGTGTTCTCCCGGGAGCTAAGGTGAGATAAGCTACGATGCAGATTGAACCATCTCTTTAGCACAACCTTGTTGCGTCCGCCCTCCCTTCCCAGCAAAGGGAGGATTTTAGGTGTGGGATTGCTGATTAAACTGTAGCTGAATTTTCTCTACCATAAGAAGTTGGGCTGGAGAGCCGCACAACCCCAGAGAACGTGCTTTCCAACTGATGTATTCCTTCGCGCACGCAGGGCATCTCTGCAGGCATAACCTGAAGGGCTGCTCAGCGCTTTCCGCTCCTCATGAAGTGATTCAAGGCCACCCATAAGCCCTGGCCCAAGTCCTGGCCATGGTGGGGTATCCAAGGTTGGAAGCTGTGCACACACTTACCCACATTTCACCACNGATGTATTCCTTCACGCATGCAGGGCATCTCTGCAGGCATAACCTGAAGGGCTGCTCAGCGCTTTCTGCTCCTCATGAAGCAGCTCAAGGACAGCTGCTGCCACCCATAAACCTTGGCCCAAGTCCTGGCGCAGGGAGGGTATCCAAGGCTGGAAGCTGTGCACAGACTTACCCACCTTTCACCACCTTTTTGAGCTAATTGCACAGCAGACATGTAGCGCACGCAGCATCACAAGTGCTACCAGTCATCCAGCTCTTGGCACAACCATATTTCTGGCTCCTGGACCATCCTCGAACAGAAAAGCACCAACACGCACAAGAGGCTGCCACCGAGGAGGCCCTTGCTGTGAATGAATATTTGCTTGATAGACAACCTGAATGCAATTCAGCTTTGTAGGAGCAGAGCCCCTTTGCGGAAATAACAGGGACTCTACAGATGCAAACAATGGAGCTACACGTTTTTGCATTGCTTGTTCTGTCACTAACTGACATCAGCCACTGTTAATCATGGCCTGAAATGTATATCTAAGAAACAGTGACACAAACACAGGCAAGTTCCTTCATGAAGCCTTTTCTATGGGAGGAAGTGAAAGAAAAGAAGAATTGCTCTTTAGGCTAGCTAGTGGCACTGAAATAAATGGGTCAGGCATCAGAGTTTCAGCAGGCATAAAATGTGAAAACCCCATCTCCTGGAGCAATTAGAAGTCAATGGGATTAGCAGCCTTCGCTAATATTTATAGAAACTCTGCTGGGTGCACAACATTATCAAAATACAGGGGTCAAGTCCCTCTCTACCCCTTTGCTGTTAAAGTCAATAGGAGCTTTGCCAATCAACTCTGTGGCAACAGAGTCCAAATCTAAAATAGAGGATACACAGGACTATGTTCAGCTGATGGCTTTTGCTGAAGCCAAAAAAAAGTTCTGTACAGTATAGATCTGATCTTGGGACAGGTAAAACAGAAGAATTAGATATAAAGGTATTAAAAGTGAAAAACAGAAAGGCAGAGAGGTAGACTGAATGCCACAAGAAGCTTCTTGTTTTTCTGTCATAAACTGCAATATTCAGGTTGAAATCTAGGGGGCTGTGTCCCAGCATCTCTTAGTCTTCTGTTGTAGCAGGACTGGCTGTTTTCCAAAGAATGATTCTCCTTCTAACACCAAGCAAATGAATCACGTGGGAATACACACATGAAGAAGGACACGGATGGGACACCTGCACAAGAAGAACTGTTGTTACGTGACTGAATGTGTTTGAAAACAGTGTGCAGATATTCTAGCCAGTTTGGCCAGATCCCACCGAACATCATCTTTTCTTTTGCTGATTTTCTCCAGCTTTTCTACACTCTGGCAGTGTTGGTTCTATAATTGTTTCATCTTCCATTCACTATCAAGCTCCTGTCCTGAATTCTGCCATAGGCTCTCTCCTTTACAGCTAACTCTAGAAACAAGCTACCTGATTCTGCTCTCTCTTTAAAAAAAAAATGAAAATCAGAAAACTGGAATCACTGGAGAGGGGTCTGTAATCCTTTTTATAGAGAGGAGAAGCACCCCAGTGAGCTCCTGCACGCCTGGGTATTCCCGAGAGGGCAGCCTGTGGACGGCTCCTGCCCGAACCCACAGCTGTAACAGGAGAGGAGCTGAGATTCGCACTTGTTTCAAACACCCCGTGCTGCTGCCCAGCCATGAGATGGTACTAATGGTTCATTCCTCCTATGCTGGGGCTCCAGGAATGGCATTTTGATGGAGACTGAGGAATCAGGATCCGTAACGGGAAATAGGAACAGAAAGAGGAACGAGGGCAGAGCTGCCGTGTGTCCAGTCTAGTGCACGGCCACGGCGAGTGGCCAGAGCCAGGTGCTTCAGAGGAAGCATAAGGACTCCGGAGAGGAGCTCTCTTCACATTTAGGACCAAGTTAGCTTTAGGGAGGACCTGGGCACGACGGGTGGCTACACGCTGAAGACATGATGCTACATGTGCACAAAATCCAGACTTTTACATCTAGGGAAATAGCAGCTGAGCTAGAGGGCTATAGCCTGGCCCTCGCGCTCTCCCCATTTGGTGTTACCTTCATCTCTTCTAGCTTGGCTTCAAGTTTGAAACGTGAATCTTACTTTCAGATACATTACCATTAGTTCCAATGGGTCTAGGCATCCTTAATTACCACAGGGTTTTACTATTCTTTATTAAACTTAGTTTAATCTCTTTATCCTGCTAATCTCCTGCAGCGCGGAGCAGCACAGAGTTCCACCACCTAAAGACACATCCCATGGAAATGCACGTCCTGCTGCCACCCATAAGTTGCCTTCTCTTCTGATTTTCTTTAAGGTCTTCGTGTTCTCATATTAAGGAGCTGGCATCCCTAAAATCTGGAGGGGACTTTGAGGTGGGAAGGGTAAATATACTGTCTGTTTTCCAACACTGCTACTGAGCACTGAGCCAAGTTCAAACCTGCAGCCTGAAAGCACAAGTGTCCATAGTCTATTCTCTTTCATCCTCCTTAGCTAACCAACCCTATCTACACTGACTTCTCAAATTCCCATCTTTACAGTAATTTTTTTCTCAGAAAGGAGAAATAAGAGAAACACAGACAGAAAATGACAGATAAAAAAAAATGTACGGGCAATCTAACTGCCAATCTAACAAGCAGTCCTTGAGACACGCTGATTTCTAAATGATCTCCATTTCATTTAAGAATGCTTCGCTATTTATTTTCAGCACAACCAGCACCAACTCCAAGATCCTAAACCCTGCCGTACTGCCAACTTCTCGTGACACGGACAAGCAGTTTATCAGCTGATGTGAAGGGACTTTTCACCTCATGCCTTTTTCCTGCTGCTCTCCACAACACGCTTTCAGCTTGGCTCCCTACCAAGCACTATGGAATGTTTGTGGGAGTGGAGCTCATTACAGCTTCTTTCTCCTGCAGAACATTGTCAAAGATCCAGGAAAGCAGGCAAAATTCGGCAAACGCAGAGCATTAACCAGGCAAAGCATAAACCAGAATAGAAGCGAATACTCAGGATCTTTCTTTCTCACTTTTCCCCCCAAAGCTCTGCCTTTCTGTTCATGGTCTCTGAACCAGCTGACACAATGGACATTTACTCAGTGAGATCTTTGAAAATGCAGAGGAAGCCCCTGAAAGGCAGTGCCATTACCAGCCCATCCATCAGCTTCCATAAAGTTAAGCCCTGGTTTTCAATAAAAGCAGTTGCCTCTTTCAGCTGCCACCCCTGAGCAGACATCGCTCTTCCTGCCCTGGTCTCAGGAGCTCAGACATTCACCTGGTCATCACATCCACTGTTTTCTGCCTGCATTACTGGTCGCTCTTGAGTAACATGCAATGATCAAGACAGTTTTACAATATTGAGCTTTCCTCCTTCCTGCGGTGCTCAGCACATTTTTAAATGAAAGAATCAGCTTACGCATAAGAGTCACAAACAAACACGAGGAGCTTAAGTCAGTAGCCTCGAGTATTCTGCATGTTGGACAGCCATAAATTTAAAGTGAAAATCCATACAGATTTTGTTTTGCATTAGATATTGAATAAAACCCGCCTTCGAAGCCAGATTAGTAATAAACCTTTTGGGCTGTTGTATTTTTTTAAGAAATATCAACACAGGATTAAAACATCTTTTTGAGACTCACTGTCATTTTATCTCGGTAAAAAAGCTTAGAGTCAATTTATAGTGAAGGCTTTTGTTCTCCGTAGTGCAATGCAGCCCTGCAAATTTGCCCACAGCTGCAGCAGTTTCATGTGTTTTTGACAGGTAAAGAAAATGCTGCTCATTTCTGTCATTGCCATTAATCTGCACAGTATGGAATTAGCAATTATATTTTCTGCCCATATGGATACATTTGCATGAGGATCTTGGTAACACTGGAATAGAAGACATGCGTTTAGCACTTCCATGCTTGTGAGGGTCCAAAACATGAAGGGTCTTTGCTCAGCTGTTGCGTTGGAAAATGAATGGGAAAT
>VWPW01022188.1:0-11173 GCA_013389825.1 Crypturellus undulatus | reverse complement strand
CGCAGACACCAGCGACAACGCGGGGGTTTCTCCAAAATATATTTTTAATAGAGACCCGTCTGTACACGCGCCCGCCGCCGAGGGGGCCGCGCCGGGACGCAGTGAGCAAGGGGGGGAAAAGATGAAGAATTTCCCAAAACACTTCCAGTGTCCAAAAAAAAAAAAACAAAAAAGCATAAAAATCTACATGTACAAATGCAGCCTTAATGGTTTAGTGCAAATATGAAAATTAACAGCATAACTCTTAAGGTATTTAAATAAGCTTTAACATAACTGCACTCTTCTCCTATACATGTTTTCCCATCAATAGATGCAAGGGGAAGGGGACACATCGTGTTAGAGATTGTACAAACCCAGCAGCTGGGAAGAAACAGCATAAAATCATTTATTAAATCAGTTATTTATATTTCACTTAAGTTTAATAAAGGGGGATAAGGTGTTTATTAGTGGAAGAGCAAAATATTTATCGATTTATCGATTCTGGAGTCAATAGGTGAGGAGAACGGGAGCGAGAGGGGTCAAGAAACGCTGCCCCTGTCGCGCCGTCGGCACCCACGACGGCTGGTGGCACAAAGGAGCCGGCGGGCCCGAACAAAGAGTTCCTTCTCCTCGAGCCGCGTCAGAAGGTCTCGTCGTCGTTGCAGTTGGTCGTCCAGTGGCCGAAGACCTCGCAGATGTCGCAGTAGGGGCGCTCCTCCTTCCTGCTGCCGTGGTGGACGGAGTGGGGAGGGTCGTCGGACACCTGCGCCTGCGTGGGACAGTCCTCGGTGTCGTGCAGGTCGAAGCAGTCGCAGATGTCGCAGAAGAGACGAGGCTTCTTCTTGGACTGGCTTTCCTCCTCGCTGCCGGGGACGAGCAGCACAAGGTCAGGCAGGGGACTGCTCGGGACGGAAGGAAGACCCTACGCCCCCTCCTCACACAGTGATTGAAAGCAAGAAACCACCACCGTGGTCACCACCACCCCAAGAAACTACAAATGGGCTTCTGAAAAATCTGTAACCTCCCTGCAGTACCCCAGATTCCTCTCTGCTGCAACATTTAGTGAACAAATTGGCTCTTTTTGTGTAGCTATATCCACAACTATAAATATTATTAAAATCAAAGGTAAACAGGGAAAGTGTTTTTTATAGAAGAGATCTGAAGTTAGACTAGTTCAACTCTGCTCGAGTTGTTTTCCACTGAGCTGGATCCCCACATCCCAGTGCAGCTATCAGCACACTAACAGCAAAGACTCTTCTACTGGATCTGGAAAGGGACAACCGAGAGCAAATGAGCAGAAACAGCAGCGCCTGCACGGAACCACGGGGCTTTTCTCACCACCCGGTTCCCAGACCTAACACAGGGCTGAATTCAGGCACCCTAAATTCACAGCAAGTTACATTTGTCCTTCATAGCTGCAGCTGACAGAGCTGACTGCCAGCAACAGCTTCTGAAGCCCAAACCAGTCCTCCCTTTAAGAGTGATACCTGTCGTAAGTAATGAGCTCCTCCTCGTTGCCATTGAGGGCTGCTTCACACATAGTCTGCACCTTCAGCTTCAGCTCTTCGTTCTTCCTCTGCAGATCTACTATCACCGAGTTGAGGAAGTCAATCTGCGATATCCAAGAACAGGGACAGTCAGCGGGTTAGGGCTGCACTTCCAGAAAAAGCAGCAAAGACAGATCCATCCCTACAGCCATTCTGACCCCCGATCAGTGTCTTAAGAGGATGGAGGGAGATGGAGAGAATGGGGGCCGGGGACAGTGAAAACGTCCCAGAGAATCTTTGAGACCCTCCATACAATTTCTGTCCAAGGAACTGACCATTTCCACCCAATGGCCAATGCACCCGACAGGCACCTGTGGGGATCCAATACACTAATTTATTTTTATATTTTTATTTAATATAATGCATTATATATAGGAGCAGGCTGCAAAATCCAGAACAGATCTGTGCTCTTTTGAACCTGCAGTCCTGGCAGCTCCACCAGAGTGACGATGTGGGTCACCTGGAGGGGCAGGGGACACTGCAGCACCCACATTCTCTCCAAGCATCTCCCAAAGCAGGTTGGAGCCACGGGCAGCCGGAGGGCAGGGGGCAGCTCTGCACAAGCACCGCACAGGTCGGCCCAGAGTGGTCGAGGAACGCAGGGGCAAACAGAAAAAATAAAATAAAAGAAGCCGAGAAGCAGAACAAACCATGTGCTGATGGAAGGAAGCGTTGGCAGCAGCGGATGCAAGCGAGGGATGCAGGGAGGAGGGGAAAATAAAAAAAGGAAGAAAACAAACAGGTGGTTAGTCTGTTCCTGCTGCTTCTAATCTCTGCGCACCATGTCCCTAGGAAGGGCATTTTCATGCACGTAACTGACATCCATGAACTAGCAAGAACTTTTACAGTAACACAACCCTGTTCCCTGGGCACTTGTTGCCACAGCCAGCTCGTTCTCAGCAGCTCTCCTTAACGTCTCCTGACATTAATATTTCCCCTCAGAAACAGAAGGGGAAAGGAAACCAGCCCATTACAATTCTGATTTAGAAAATTTGATAGGAATAGATTTTATTTAAAAAAAAAAAAAAACTCTTTTCTTCTGCTTGCTAAAGATACTTGCTGTTTTAATATGCTGATATTTCAGACCAAATACCTGACTCTCCTTTGCACTTTCATCTTGAAGTAGATTAGCAGTAGTGTCACCTAAAAAAAATAAATAAATTAAAAAAAAAAGATATAAATAGGCATTAACCTGAATTCTGAAGCTTACAATGCCTTAATTAGGGACAGAAATAGTGTGAGCTATTTGGGATTTTTTTTTTTGACCACTGCATTACAAAAGCGTATTCAATACTGGACATTATTTATTTAATAACAGAAATAGATGTATTTCTGTACTTCACATATCTGCAAGGAAACTCTCCTTTATGTCGCAAAGAGGAGACCGTAGAGGTCCAGAGTGCACGTGCAGGGAAGGAAAGCTCAGCATAAAGTGCCTAGAATGTTGGATTCCCCGTCCTCGGGTCAAGTAGGCGATTTTGTTGCCGTTCTTGCAAGTTACTTTGCTGCTATGAGAGCAAACAAAGTTGTTCTGAGGAAGCCTCTTAAAGTCTCCACCAGGGAAGGGAAAAATATTTTGGACGGGTTTATGGATATTTCATTTCAGTTCAAGTTGCCCCTGCCAATAGGTTAAGTGAGGTGAACTGGGAATGTCTGTAGCTTTTATGTTTTACAGTTACTCACATTCCCTTCACTCAAACCTTGCACGGGATCCACAGTGGGAAAGGTGTGTTCATGAGGAAGCTGCCTTAGTGAAGCTTCCATTCAACTACCCGGGTAGCAGCTAACATTGAAGATGTGAAAATACAGCAGGAGATTAAAGTTGAACGCGCAGAGCGGGCGAGCGGCGCTCTCACCTGCGGAGCTCGTCACAGTTAAAGGCTGTTTCTTGTTTTCCTTGAGTTTTTGCTCCAGGTTCTTCACCTTTTCCTCGAGCTTCAACTTATCAGACTCCAGTGACTTCACTACTGACTGCAACGTTTTGGCAGAAGCATTTTCTCCTCGGAGCACTGTGATCTGCAAGGATTATTTGTGAATATTTAGGCCTGTCCAGAGCCAAGTCAGGACCCCAGGGGAACATTCTTAGTAGTAAGGGCCAAATAGTCACCCTAAACCCGAACTAGACCCAGGTGACTTTAGGTTTATCTCAAAGAAGTAACTATATTCAAATAAAAAAAATTATTAACCAACTCTTCAGCAGGACTCGCACAAAACCAGACACTTACATCCCCTTTTTTAACCCCAAATTAAAGTATTTGGCTATTCAAAGCATTGACTTCTGAAAATGCCATGAAAGGCTACCGAGATGCAACATCTCTTTACAAAGGAAGAAAAAAACCCCAAAATCTAAGCCAACACCTATGCACAGATTTAAAATATGAGCTTTAGGTGCAAAGTTTAGAATCATCCTAAAGCAACAGGCTTCCAAAAACATAACATCTAGCAGGCTCAACACTGCATTTGCCAAACTCTACCTCATTTCTGAGTTTTTCCAGTTCTTCATCCTTCTGTGTGATCAAGGCACTAGTAACACTGATGGATTTTTGTAAAGATGCTCTCTCTTCATCAATTTCTTTTTGTAATGTCGATTCTCTAAAAGAAAATCAAATACAATCAGAAGTCACGTAAAGAAAGGTTTGCTGTCGTTGCCTAAAGAAGTCTAATTTTAAATTTAAATATTAAACTACTGTAAAAAGTGGTTCTTAAAATCAGAATTAAATTCTGTACATGACTAGGATTTTATATATATATAAACATTTCATGTTTTACAACTGTGTAAACAAAGCAAAAAGTTTACCTAGGTAGTACATGCCAGAATCTGCATGTCATCGTATCCATTTGAATTTAAGCAAACAAGTTAATCGACTGGGGAGATATAGGATAAACAAACATTTCTCACAGAATGTTCCACAAAACCTAACTTCCGAGTTTTGTTACTTCTTGAAAGTTACTAACAAGCAACAAAACACACATGCAAAGCTCATCGTACAAGTTGTCATGCAAAGCATTGATGATGCTGGAAATATCAGCTGGTCCTCACTAATTTCGGTAGCATCGTGATTGCTGGAGACGTTACTTTGAGAGCTCCTGGGCCTTCAACAGCTACTGTTTCAGCAGAAAACTATTGGGAATTTGTTTTACTTCAAAAAAGAAGGCAGCTTTAAAAAGAAATCCTCCAAATCACACCGAGCTCTCCCTGGGTCCAACCAATTTTGTCTATTTTCCCAACTCTTTCAGCTGATCCCGTAGAGCCCTGAGTCCTGCCTCGAATTGGGATCCTTGCGGCACCAGCGCTCCCACGCAGCCGGCACTAGGGAAGCTCCGGACACCTCCTGCGTTCGGGAGGCTACTGGGCTCTGTGAGCGCCGCCCCGGCGGCACCGCGGGCACCGGATCCCGGGATGGGAAGTTGGGATGGGGATGAGGCCGCCATCCGGCTACGGACTCCTCACTAGTGCCAGAGTCTTCCCTCCAGGTCGCAAGGGACACGTGCGTGTCCCCTGACACCAGGGCTATCGCTACGCCAGCTCCTGATGAGCTGGAAGGTTTCTGGGTCTTGAATTGTTGCTTTTTTGTGTGTTTTTTTTTTTTCCATTTAGTTTTATTGCGAATTCTGCTTCCTTATCTAGCGAGTTTCACGCACCCCAGCTCAGCAGGGCAGGTCGCTGCCCCAGGACTCGGCTGCTCCTCCTTCCTCCTAGTTCTGGGGGGGCTGCGGATGAACCGGCCCCACAGGACGTACGTCCAGGACAAAACACGAAGCGGGAAGTGGCTGGTAATTCCGACACAAACGGCCCAGGGATTTCACCCAAGCAGCCAAAGGAAACTCCAATCTCCCAGGACTGTTCGAGAGATCAAGAACACGTCCCTGTGTGCGGTGCACTGCGGGTCGGGAGAGCTGCGAGGCCCAAACGGAGAAGTTTTCCTAATATCTAGAGTTAGTGAGAGCCACGATACCCAGCCCATGAAGCACAACAACCCGAGCGACTCGAGAGAAACCAGAAACTCAACAATGAGAGCGCAGGGAGCGTAATTCTTTCATTGTTAAGGTTGTACTCAGGAATGGAAGCAGCAAGTGGAGAATCTGGGGTTTAGAGACGCCGGTGCGGCCGCCACACAAGAGGGCAAAGGTTGGTTTTGCTTTCGGGGTGTTTTTACAATGAGAGAATTAATATAAACAGAAACACGACAGACTGCGGACTGCACAACCTTGCCTCCGAACACAAGCTTATAGTCCTGTTAACAAAAAGGGCAACAACATTTAGTCAACCTCCTCGTTATCCTTTGCCAATCCCGATTCAACAGAGCACTCGAGCACAGGAGCGATCCCGTTTCCTCCGTGTTATGGCCTGACCCACGTGTTCCAAACACTCGGTTACGCTGGGTCAAAGCTCAGAGGAGTAAACTGGTGCGGGAAGGAGCCATCGCAGGGCGTCGAGGCCGGGGCGGAAGCGGCTCCCGTTCCGGCAGAGCTGCAGCTCCCAACACGGAGAGCCGGGAGCTCATCCCAAGGCTGCTCCCGAGCTCTGCCAAGTCCCTCTCTGCTTTCAGGCAGCTCTGGAAGGGCAGGAGGGGCCCCAGCGCCCGGGCTCGTGCGCAGGAGGTTGTTGCTCAGCCCAGGTCTGATCTTGGAGATCCAGACCAGGGACGGTTTCTTTGCACGGGAATGGTCAGTTTGCCATGCATTGGCTTCGGCAAAAAGGAGGCACCACCTGTGTGTGAACCACATCGAGGTGGTTCAAAAGGGCAAAGCAGTTTGAGCACGTACACATAAATATTTACAAATGCTGCAGGAGTCTGGAATACGGTAACACAAGGAGAGAGAAACAAGAAAGAAGGGAAAACAAGAGGCAAGGGGGAAGGTGCCTGTTTTGCAGCATTCTTCCTCTCTTATGGGACATTCCCTATAGAAATGAAGCTTCAAACCCCGCATTCCAGAGCACCTCCGAGCAGAGCTGTGGCTCCCAGCTAGGAAACCTGGGAAGCGCCAGCCCAAAGGGAAGGAGCTAAATGCTATCAACTTGCAGGAAAAAAATCTCAGGGAAAGCAATTGTGTTATCGAGAGAAAANAAAAAAAAAAAAAAAAAAAAAAAAAAAAGAAAATCAGAAGTGTGAACTTAACCTTTCCCCTGCCAATTCATGCCTAAAACTCGTGCCCATCCGAAGGAATTAAAAACAAAACAGACGAAACACCCACACTATTTTATCATTTCACATTCAATTTCAAAATTCTACTTTCATGAGGAGGTTAAACCATATTTTGAAAAGTTCATGTAAGTCATAGAAAACCATTATTGTTTTTAACCCTTTAAAAAATTACCCAGATTCTTCCCTTACCACAAAAATAAGAAATTCTAAGAATGAAGCAAATACCTTAAAGTGTTACTGGGCAAGCTTTAAAAATGCAAGATAACAAGAACCACGTTAGAAACATGGAAGAGAAATGCAAAATATCGCAAGGAAGAACTAAATTTACACCAAGGGGCTTTCTTGTCTTAGTAAAAAAATATAGATTATATTTTTTTATATATATATATATAATATATACCGCTGAATATTTTACAAAACAAAAGCAAGACACCGAGGGACAAAGGCAGCCAAAATATGTACAACAACTTTACTTAAATAAAAAAAAAAATTATTTATTGTAACGTGGATAGACTTTCTTGAGTCTTACCATTAAAGACACACAGATATAGCAAAGGAAGCAAGGGCAGGAAAGGGAAGAGAGAGGAATGAGATGAGTATCGATAAGTAGCGCAAGCTCAAAGACAGTCAGACAGTCAGCAACCCACAATGACTCTAATGAGCTGAAGTAACACGGAATCCCCTTAGGTTCATATATATTAACCACTCATCGTTCCTAGCTGGACTATTTCCTAGAGAAAGTCTGCAAAAATAAAAGGGGACAATTTTTGTGGTGGACGGAAATGGGAGAATTGCTGTTTGAGACTTGACCTAATAAAAAACAAAGGATGTTGATTGTCTTAAAAGTCTGAGATACTGAAACAAAGAAGGCACAGCTCATCCTCACTGCTGGGGGAGCCTGCAACACACTTCATTTACTCATTTAGCTCTTTATTCAGGGAAACTTTCTCGTTAGCAGCAATGTCACACGTAACATGCATATTTTGACACCCAGGGGCCTGTGGTCTGTGCCAGTGAAGCCGAATGTTCCTGCTCCTTGTTTTACCCTATTGGAGTTTATCCAACACTGTTGAGAAACTTGTCACCAGGCAGCGCGAGCAGCCGTGGGCACCTCAGTGTAACCGACTGCACGGGAGCAAGGGCCTCGCACGACCCAGAACGGGACGTGAGGATTTGCCTTAACACAGGGATCTGGGTTTGTTCCAGGCAGCTCGCACAGGGCACAGACATACACAGAATTAACAAATAAGTGTGTTCAGTGTGGACACGAAAAACCCAACTCAGGAGAAGGGACACCAGAGCTACAGACCTGGCTTTTTATAGCTTGCTGCAGAGCTTGAGTTTAAAATATACACCAGGAAATACAACTGCTAGCAACTAATGAGGCAGTCCGGAGGCCCATTCCCTCCATCCTTTCCTTATGGTAAAGGTTAGGAGTTATGCTCCTTAAAATAACACCTTTAAAAATATTCTGAATGGCTGAGAGTTAAATAATGGCTATAAACAGCTGCAAAGCTGTCAGCAGCACTAACATCAACCTCCTTTTTGCTCTTTTCCTCCATTTCAGCTATTCTGGAGATAATCCTTGGTGTAAACTTGATTTCTGTGCATGCCAAAAGGTCTGTGGTAATTAACATGAGCTTAAGACTTTTCATCTATTTTCTACACCTCTTCTTAAAAAGGAAAAATGACACACACTGCCCTGCAGCTGAACTGAGTGATCCTGTTCAAAAGGCTGGTTAAAATTAGACTTTCAACAGTTTTGCATAATTTCTAACATAATTTCTACTTATGACAACTGATTAAACTTATGTTCTCCGAGGAAGCTTTAGCTTTTGTAATACCCCATGTGCACCGTGGCCTTTGGGAGTGTGATATCTGGTAATCCGAGCCATCTCCAAATATCAAATTATTAGGGAATAAAGTCCTGAATAGCTACGGATGTGTGAGGTGCCACTCACTGTTCTCTGCCCTATCATTACTGATACAGGGAGTTATAAACAGCGATCTGTTTGTTTCTTTTATTAAAAACTCAGCCTCATGGAGTGCTGCATCTTTTTCTTAATAATCCATATGAAATCTTTCATTTTTAAAGTGTTTAGCCAATTAGCTTTCCCTACATACAGCAGAAAGACAGCACATTTTCTAATTGGGATTATTTTTTAACAGTGGAGTTTACAGAGGGATGCCCCAGTCGCCCAGCTCAAATCTCCTGGTATTTAAAAACAGTGCTGAATGAACTGCAATACCTACTGCTGCAGGAGTATCTCAAAACTATAAAACAAAAAGTTGAATATTCAAAGCTGACTAACTACTGGTGGGGTGGCAGAGAATTTCTCTCCTTTTTTTAAATAACAAACCACTAAAAATTTCCATTAATTCGCAAGCACTTGGCTGGGGGGTCTGCACGTTTCTCACATTGAGGGGCAATGCAATACTCCAGGGCAGACCAAACCAAACACTAAGCTGGTTACAGAAAACGAAGAGGAACTAGCATAACGCAAGAAGTGCACAACTAAATAAGAAGAAAGGGTAAACACTGCTTCTTACTCTGTTCTTATATTAATACAGATACAATTTCATTTCACTTTTAGTAAAGCAAGTGCAGAGAATACCATCTATACAATCTCAAGACTTTCAAATATAAAAGAACTGCTCTTTTTTAGTACCATTTTCATATTATGTTTTCTCATGTTTTCTGTAGGAGTGTGTAGTTAAAGGCATATCAGAAGAACTTACCTCTTTTTCATCTCTAATAACTGGTTATTGAGTACTGATCTTTCCTCTTCCAGCTAAAACACAAAGACGAAAAGAGAGCATAGAGTGAGAACATTACGAATTGCTTGCTCAGTTTAACATATCACAGCACCATCATTAAAAAACAAACTTGGAAGATGTTATGGAGCCTAAATTTTTTCTGCCAATTTTCTCCTGAAACAACACAAGCACAAATTGTTCATCGAGCAGGAATACTGGCTAGTAAAACTTCCAATTGAAAATACTGTTTCAAACCTACATGTCCTGATGAAAAAGAAAATAAAAAAGGCATGGGAAAGTGAGAAATGTTTCATTTGCAAATCCCAACACGTTCTGTTTTCTCTTGACGCACACGAGGCAGCGATGTGCACATCCACCCTCCAGCCCGCTCTCGCTGAGAGCTGGCATTTGGCTGTCCCCTCTCCTCCCTCAGACTCACATTCTAGTCTCTTGTGCATCACTATTTTCCAATGATTTCTTTCCCCCTGGACTAATTCTCCTCTATCAGCACTTGCATTTCGCTGTGGCCACACCGTGCATCTTTATCCTGGCACTCGCAAACTGGAGTCCACAAAATAAACTGCTTCATTTCAGCCCCAGACAGTGGAACTTGATGTCATTTGCGCTCCCGATTGCTGCTTGCGGTTGGAAAACCCTCTCACGGCCACTCTTCCTGCTTCGCTCCCCAGGGGTGATGCCCACTGTGCTCCAAGATTCCCTCTCCCCAGCACAAACCCCTTCTCTTTCACGTCAGCCTCTTTCAGGAAAACAGGGCGAGCAGAGAAGCTGCTTCTGGGCTCATTTCTCTCTGAAACGCTTCAACATCTGTAGAATGCTCCACGATGGGGATCATTAGCCCTGGGTTTCACCCCTGTTAGTCTCCTGGTTGGTTGGGATGAACCAGCCAAGCAATTTTGGCCAAGCTAGGAGTGGGTTTAAGAAAGAAAACTAAAAGGAGAACAAGACGTTAAGGAAGATGTGGAGCTTCCAAACCACTTTGCGGCTGTGTCCGGTCGTGGCTCAAGCCTGGAGCAGGGGTAGGAAAGGCTCCCTCGTCTGATCCGTGTGTCTCCAGCAACCTGCTCACTCTTTTCTACATTCTTTCCACTGAAATTAAAAGAGAGGGGCAGGTCTGGGGCTCCCCCAAATATTGCAACAGATAGTTCGAAGCCGGAAGAGCTCCCCAAGCTGAGTATCTGACTGGGAGCCTAACTAATTACAAACAGCTAATTATTTTAACATCAATATAGATTAAACCCTCCTCAGCATCTTTACTATGAGACACTTTAACCTTTAGATGTCAGGATAGATCATTCATGAAACAGTATTCATTAATTTGGTAAAGTGTGTCACAGGCAGCCACAGATTCACTAACCCAATTGACTAACACACTTTGCTAGAATTTATATAGTTACCATAGCGACTGCTCAAAATACTTAAAACATATGCCCGTTACCTTGCTCGCTGCATCTCAACAGGCACACGCACCCGAATGTCACACAGACCGGGATACTGCTGCGTCCTTGTGCCTTCCTCCCTGCTGCATTTTCCAACGCCCACTGTGTAAAATGCAGCTCCACGAGCAGCTCTGCTCCAGGTTAAACTTCCTCACAGTTAGGGTGGATGTTTGAGCTCTAAAGCCACATGGAGCCATTCTGCACGGCAACATTTTTCCTAGACGTTTCCCCCCGCACATCCCGAGCTGTGATCCAGGCGCACGCTGTAATTTAGTGCCCAATGTGC
>VWPW01022184.1:0-14450 GCA_013389825.1 Crypturellus undulatus | reverse complement strand
TGTTTCTTCACCTGTCTCCCATGGGTAGCCTGAGAATTATGTCTTGCTTGGTTCTTTCATGAGGAGAAGCGTTGGGTGGCCAATTAGGTGGCCATGTGCTGCTCCGAATTCCCTTTAGGCTATGAGTNCTGTTTCTTCACCTGTCTCCCATGGGTATCCCGAGAATTATATGTCTTGCTTGGCTTTTTCATGAGGCATTGGGTGGCCGATCAGGTGGCCATGTGCTGCTCTTAATTCCCTTTAGGCATTGGATCTACGAGCAAGTAGATAGCTGGAGTCAGCAAACCCTTTCAGCCGAGGTGGCTTTAGAGAGAAATCGCCTGGTACAGGTAGCTAAATGCAGGGCATGGTCCTGGGGAAGGAGATTTCTTTCTGACTGTCAGATAGAGAACATGGACCTGGAGCGTGGGTCACAGTATGGGGTGAGGAGCACATGCTCCATGGCACCTGGTGAGGAGATAGCAGCACCCAGGGACTCTGCTTAGCGTTGGAACCTGTTCATCCAGACCAGGAAATCCTGAGATTGATCCAGGCCATGGGATTTAACTACTGCTGGGGTGGTCTGGGGATTATGGCCCAACTGAGGACCATTTCCAAAGGCAGTTCTCTATGGCCACCTTGTTTTCAGCTAAGAGATTAGGGATACTAACATCAGCTGAGACATTAGGGATACTAACCAGCAGACATCCACCACCACCATGTTTAATTTACTAAATTAAATTTCTAAATAGAGCTTTGAAGTTCAGGACCAGGGAACCGCGTTGTTCCTACTTCCTACCCGCTCCCCAGATCCCACCACTGATCTGTTCATGCCAACTCCTTCCCCCTGGAGAACACAGGGGCTGCTCTCACTGNTGAGACATTAGGGATACTAACCAGCAGACATCCACCACCACCATGTTTAATTTACTAAATTAAATTAAATTGCTAAATAGAGCTTGGAAGTTCAGGACCAGGGAACCGAGTTGTTCCTGCTTCCTACCCTCTCCCCAGATCCCACAGATCCGTTCATTCCAACTCCTTCCCCCTGCAGAACATAGGGGCTACTCTCACTGCCCCAGCAGATCCCCCATCTGACACTGCTGTTCCTTTTGGTTTCCCAAACCATCCATTTCCCCTCCATCTTCCTTGTCAGCTTCCAAGTGCCCCTTTCCCAACCATTTGCTTCCTCCCTCTTTGCCGCCTTTTCCTTCAAGCTCGTCCTAAAAGTCCAGGTCTACCAAGAGGCTTTCCCATCTGCCCTGAGTTCCTGTCTCATGTCAGGTCCTGTCTCTCTCGGACTGTAAGCCTTTTCTGTGCCTGTACTGTGCTATAAAACTCACTGTTTAGAATAAACAATATCTATCGACTGCCCTTTCTCTCTCTCTTTTCTTTCTATGGCTTCAGTAGCTGTGTCCTGTCCGCAAGTGCGTTGTGTGTCTGTCCTCGTTGCCACTTCTGCAGTTGATCTTGCTGCCACGGCTCTATCCGTGGTCTTTTGGGGATGGCCCTGTGCTTGTTTTTGTTCCCCAGTGCCCTTCTTTGTTTCTTACAGCCACGGAGACAAGTTTCGCTGCCTAAATAGGAGCTGAGCACATCTACAGCTACAGGATCTCCTGTCCTTTGCGATTCTGGTGCATCTGATACAAGGTTGGCCTTTCTCCAGCTTCGTGCAGAGATGTCCTGGCAAGTGGCTGAACTAATGCAGCAACTGAGGAGAACAAGGGAGGAACCTTGCAGCCAAGAGTGGAAGTGACTGATGGTAAAAGATCTGCATTTCCTAGTGCAGCACAACGAAACAGAAATACAGAAATGCAATACCGAAATGGGCAGAAATGCGTCATTGAAAATCCAAGCAGAGGTACCTTCGAGAGGAAGGCACAGAAGTTGGCTTAACAACAGGACACGCTTGGATGGATGCCCAGGAGACTTCTACAGTTTGAGAAGGTGCCCTGACCATGTCCACCCCTTGCTAGGACTAGACCTGTGCACAATCCTTTCATCCTGTGAGCACAGCAGGGACCCAGTTCTGACTGACCGAGGCCCAGGTGGGTCCTAATTCCTTCCTGAAGTCATTCTCAGCCATTCTTGTCCTAATTTTTTGCTTAAATCTGCCATCCTGGTGTGTGTTTTTGGCACTATCAGTGTGTACATTCACATGGCACTGTCAGTGGTGACTGGGCTGCTCCACGCTCACGTGGGAGTTACAGGACGAGCTCAGTTTCTCCGGCCTTATTGTGACCCTCACTGCAAGTGGTGCAGGACTACCCTGCCAGAAAGCAAAGGAGACTCCTTTCCATGCTGAATGAGCAGCTAAATTAACATTGTTTTCATGGGACATTTGGGAAAGTTAGGTCTGGAGACAAAGATAAGGCCAAATTGTGGCTTGTTGGTAGACAAGGAGGATCAAACAGCTCTCAATCCCGTGGCTTTTCCGCAGGGATGCCCTTGGGTGTGCAGAAGTAGACAGAAGAGAGGGAATACATGTGGAAGGCTGGCCCTCCTCCATGAGGAAACTGGAATTTTCATCAAAGACCAGTGAGACTTGTTGCTGGGTTGTACTTAACATCTCTGGGCTCTAATGATTTGAGTGCAGATACTGTGGAAAGAAGTGGGAAAGAGGGTCACATTGTGTAGGTAGAGGCTTTTATCCCTTTCTAAGTGTCACCACAAGCTGTTCCCACCCAACACGCTTCCATGGTGCCTCCTTCTTCTGCAAACTTATTCTAGCATCCAAGAGTGAAAAAGCAGTAAAGCAACCTAAAATAACACCCCAAACCTCTACTGCAGAGTGTTAAGAATTGAATAATATATAAGACAAGACTCCTGAATGCCACTGGTGTCCCTTGCTGACCTTGAAGATGCCTTGAAGTCTTTTATCATCTAGCAAAATCTAAGTATTTGTGTGTCTGCTGCTTGGCAGATGGACAGTTTTGAGGTTCTGAAGTGCTGAGCTGCTTGTTGCCCATCTGAGGTCTAAATTGGGTTAGATTTTGCTACCAAACTTCCTTCTCCTTAGGCTCTTATTGGCTTCAAGCTAGTGCACATTTCCAGGATATATCCAGTCTATGCAAGACCTAACAACCTCTCTGCTTGCTACGATCAGAACCAGGCTGAAAACCTACATTTTTCCAAATTTCAGGCTTGCCAACCTCATGGGAATGCACTAATTCCTCACATCTTTTTGGAAGGCACGAGACTACAGCCATAATGTACTGCTTTCATTTTTTAATGCTGTTGCCTTTTCCAAGAAATAGAATTGAGAATAATTTCTGAGTAAAATGTTAAGGCCATTTACCAGGGCAAGAAGACTTTGGTGCACAAAGGGCAATAATGTACTCAGAAGAAAGAAGTGACTGAGCGTATCCTACAACTTAATAGTTAAGACATTTTCCAAGGAATCGATGAGTTCATATCTTCCGAGGAAGGTGAACCTGGATTCTGAGTGAGGGTCCCATTCTTTCAAGGAGAACAGCCACGTCCTCACTTGAATTTCATGGAAAAGGACAAAATTCTCTTTTTCCTTTCTGAAAAATGGTCTTTCTCTTGGACTTTGAAGCTAAGAAGTCTAACAAGGGCTGGGTTGCTTTTCCTGAGCTATTAGAAAAAAAAATTCTACTGCTTTTAGTTGCTCTTGAAGGCAACTTTTTACTTTCTTATGCCAGGAGTTGGCCTGGTTTACTGTGGTTCAGAGGAGCTCCCAAATAGTTAAACTAATTTGAATGAAGATATTTTTGCACAGAAGGGTAAATATTATCAGCCCTATTTTGATAAGAGGTCACCAAAAAGCAGAACCCAAAATCCACAGAGGAACTTGGATGAGACATGAGCAGATCCTGGATATCTGTGTGGAATAGAATAAACACTGCTGAGGCCTGTTACCATCAGAGGCAGGGGTTTTTTTTTGCAAAATAAATCAGACCACTGATGAATTTCTTATCATGACTCTTTCCGCAATCCTCTCTCAGCTGCAACCTGGGTAATGATCTGTCGCCTCCAATCCATCTGCTCTCCATTTTTCGCCTTGTCACGGTGCATAATTAACCTCTCCTGACCTGAGTTTTATCAAGACAATGATTTGCCACCAAGGATCTCTTTCTAAAGCTCTACAAACTCATGCTTCGTCTGGTTAAGACAACAATTTGTAAACACTGTCACTTCTGTGCTAATCTTTCCATTACAGGATCCATCTTTCCATTACAGGATCCGTCTTTCCATCCNTGTCACTTCTGTGCTAATCTTTCCATTATAGGATCCATCTTTCCATTACAGGATCTGTCTGATTTCCCTGGCAATAGATGCTGGGTCCTCCCAGCTCATTTTGCTGCTGAGCTGCTCAGCCAGGGGCAGCTGGGGCTGCTCCTTTCCTGCGATGCTGCTTTGTCCCTGGGCTTTCAGGGGAAAAAATAGCATAATTACTTCCCACTCACCCCTTCCAGCTTAAAACAGGTTCTGAATGCGCTGTGCTGGGAAGGACAATGACATGATTATCTTCAGCCTGATCTTGAGATGCAAACAAAGAGGAAGCCAAAGAGGACGGGATGGCATCAGCTTCCTTCTGCTCCAAGAGGCCGTCTCCTATCCAGGCTGCAGGACGTGGTTGAAGGATGCGCTCGTAAGAAAAGAGCCTGCGGATTAAAACGAGGACGTATCCGTCGTTCAAACACACCAGCTATCGTGGCTGTGGCTGTGTATCGTGGCTGCTGAAGGAGGAGCTGTCCTGAATTTTCCCCTAATCTCCTGGATCTGCGATGCTGGGGACACCTCCTTCCCAGGGACAGGAACCAGTAGGTAGGAAGAACTCAACTCTTTTTTCTGCACAACTTATCTCCACAACTTACCTTGACCTCTGCCAACAGCTTCTGGCAGCAAATCCTCACTATAAGCAGGAAAGATGAGGGTGAGTATTTGAGCAAAAGCTGTCCTGCTGTGGCTCTCTGCACTGTCCTGTCTCATGAGCATTTCAACAAGGAAGGTTAATCTCACGTGTCTGGGTTGCCCGTGTTTTACAAGCCAGGGGAATGGTACCTTGCATCTGTTCTGCTCAGGCTGTCACGCTGTGACAGAATTTACCCCTGTCCTTTAAGCTCTGAGCTCGAGTCATCCCTGACGCAATGCCAAGGCCAGGTTAAGGGAAGAAAGTCATCTCCACAGCCCCTTCATGCGTTTGCCATGCAAAGCTGCCATTTGAAAGCCGAGCGGGTTTCTCCTGCTTCTCCACCTGCTTTCGGCAGCTTTACGCATCCTTCTCCATCCATCACAGTCCTCAGCCCTGGAGATCCTCCTTCTCTTTCCATCACCTAATGAAGGTGGATTCCTTCACAATCCACAGACCTCTCTTTCCTGCTCTCTGCTGCACTTCAATAAGACCCAACACTCCAACACTCGTGCAGAGACCCTCCTAAGAGCACCCTGACTCTAGGACCATGTCCTGCTGCGCTTGTGCCCAAGCCTAGAGCAAATCCACTCTCCAGGAGTTGTAGTTTCCCTGTAGCACGTGAAACTAGATCCTCAGCAACTGAAATGTGATGCTTACACTGATGAACTTCTGTTTACCCTAAGAGAACAAGCCCCAGAGCTGATCCCAACAGAGATCCAAAGCTTTGGTTCCACCATCACCTCGTGGTGTCTCCTGGGGACACTGAGCAGGAGGGATGCTCTTAAGGGAGACCTCAACATGTATTAGCTGGGCTCTCTGTCACCCTGCTTGCTTTAATGGTCCCTGGGCATTTCTTGGGCATCTCTTGGGTTGTAGGGCTGCCTTGAGGGACACCAACTGCTTCTTCTTGAGACAATTTTACAGCAAGGTGCTCTTCCAATGCAGGTTATAATCAATTGGCAAACATTTATCATAACTGACCAGTGGGCCTGGGCCTGGTCCCAGATGAACCAGGGGCTGAGGAAAAAGAGCTTCAACCCTCTGAATTCTGTGGCCTTCAGCCCAATGACTTCCATTGGTTTCAGACCTGCTCCTTACGGGGACCAGAACCAGGCTCATTGGTCCTCCTGAGAACGCACGAACACATATGGGCTGCGTGGGGAGCATTCCTCAAACCGAGACGCCACGGGGCAAATCCTGACTCGGGAGATGCGTTTTTGCTGCCTTACACCATCTAGTTGCTCTAACAGCTTTGCAATGATGCTCTTTCTCTGCTTACAGAACCCCCGAGAAACCCACTGGTGCTATAGACCAAGAGCCGAGGACCTTAGAGCAGGAGCAGCGCACGTGAAGTCGAGCGTTTTCTTCGGAGCGACGGTTGGCACAAACGTATAGTCTGCATGAAATGTGTATCGTCCGGCCGGCATCCAATAAAGCTGATGAGCAGAGTCGAACAATATTTTCTCTTGTCTCAAGCGCTGAGAAAGTTACTGGCACCTGGATGTGTATGATGTTAGCATGACTGTGCCTTGATTCCTTGATTTATATCCAGTAAAGTCAGATAAAGAAAATGGGTCCTTTTATTCATAGCTGGGAATTGCGACCGATTTCAACGGTCTCTCAGTGGGAACAGGGAGATCAGATTCATGCCCTTAACTCATGGAAGTATCAAACTGGACTCCAGAGGTTATCCTGGATGCCTAACTGATAGGATCAACAGCTCTTTTCAAAATCCTTGGAATATTTACATGCTCTCTAATTAACCACTGCCAGGAACACACATTTGGATGGGACCAAGTTAAACATGCCCCGTGCAACACTTGGCAAAGAAACTGGTCTCCTTGTCTTCGTATGGTAGCTAAGAGCATGTCGGGCATTTTTTTTTTCCCTGAGATTTTTAATAGTCAATTTGTTCTGCCGCTTAAAGCAAATCCCAGGCAAGGCACCAAACCCTAATGGAAAGTTGGCATTTCTCCTCCAGGTTTTTCAAAATGCTTGGTTGAAAAATTACATAGGACAAACTGGAAATGTCACAGGGGTAACGCAGCCAATTCCTGGGATTAGTTACTCTGGTTATTTTATATCCTCATCCTTTTTTTTCTGAGGGAAGCTTCCTATGTCCATGTGTATGCAGCACATTGTGGAAGATGTGGTCCAACCCTGCTGTCCCTTCCCTGTAGATGGACACAGGCATGAGGGATGCCTGAAGTTCTAGCAAAGCACTCTCCCTGCACACTCCAATATACATTTCTCCTTTTATTTTGAAGTGTTGTAACACTTAGTACAGGGATTCACTTCTGCTAACGCTAAGCAGAAAGCTACTTTTCTTCCCAAATCATTTACCCAAGTCAGCTCCTGTATCAAGTTGAGGAGAGCTGGGCAGCTTCCATGGAATATGGTGGGACCCAAAGCCAGAGGGTTTGGTTTTTCAGGTCTAGTTTATAAGGAAATTACCCTGAGCCTGGAGAAATTCCAAGTATTTCCATGGACCTGATATATACTCCCTTCCTATACATGTATTCCTCACATACACATTCCTGATGGATACAGGGGAAAAATGAGAGTGATTCCAACCATGACGACCATTGAAAAATGAGTGCATCCCTTGCAGAGACCCTTGGTTATTGTCTCCATGTGCTTTTCATCTTGTATCATTGCTAAATCACCCAGTGATGGCCAGGGCAAACATACTGAATCCCACCCATGGCGTGGACTGTGAAACCAAAGTAGGAATCCCGCAAAATCCCTCAATTTTTGGCAATTGCAATGCAGTGCTTTCTCTTTGGCAATGGGGAGGGTGGAAAGAATCTCATCTTCTCGTAAAAGAGATAAAATACAGCGCAATATTCGTAATGACAGAGTCTGAACAAGCCAAGAAGAAATTAGAACAAATCCAATCACTGAACCATTGCAAAGCACCTCCGAGAAGATGTGAATAGCAGCTAATGAAATATTCAATACAAAGCGGAGTAGATTACATGCCTGTGAATAATTGGACCGAGTCTGTGCCTAGCTCAGTAGCTAAAGGGTCTTCGTTACACATGATTAAGTAATTAATGTTTTTTGTGTGCATAATTACTGCAATTGCATAATTATTAGAAAGGACCCCAGCGCAGAGCTCCAGATGTTTGTGGTCTGCAGAGGTCCTGGCCAAATGGGACCTTGTGGCTTCTCTGATGTCTTGATGGACTAGTAGATATCTACAGCTCTACTCATGCTCCTGAGCAATCCTGGATCGAGATTTTTTCCTGCTGCTGCCAGCTCTTAGATTATCTTAACCATNATGTCTTGATGGACCTGTAGGTATCTACAGCTCTACTCATGCTCCTGAGCAATCCTGGATCGAGATCTTTTCCTGTTCAGCTCCCAAAGCAGCTCAGCACAAGGAATAAGTGTCCAGGGCAGGAGCATAAGTGGGACTGTGCATTTGGGCTGCTGCCAGCTCTTAGATTAGCTTAACCATCTCACCAAAAATCACAGCCTAATAAAAAGCCTCCAAGAAGCCAGAAAGTGCAGCGCTCTGCATCTTTTAAAAATGCAGGCCTTGCATTTGGGCCAAAAAATAATAAAAAAAAATCCTAGAGTTTGTATGGATTAAAAAGACCTGTGAAATTAGAGGGCAGTTAAAACGGGGAGGAAATGTTTCCAAAAGAGGAATGTGAAATTTCACAGAGATTGGTTTTGAAACAGCAAGGTTGATTTCAGCGCTGATCTTGCTCAAAGCAGAAGATTCCCAGTTTAGAAAATATACATGTAACTCATGACCACTTTTATTTTAAAGTAATCTGGTCAAAATGTTTCAGACTGATCAAAGTGATTTTTTTTCTTTTTTTTTCATATAAAAAATACATCTTCAGATTTCACTTAACATCTCCCCCTTCTCATTCCTGTTTTGTCACTTTGCCACAAGCTGGAGTATTTACTGTTTATTAAGAGATGCTAATAAATCTCAGTATCTTCATAGCTTCTGCATTGCTAATATCCAATACCTCCTCCTCCCTAATTCATCAGCTGCCCTCTGATTCCTGCTGCCTTTTGTGTCTCTCTCAATTTAGCCTTTCTTCCCTTCTAATTCCTCGCATTCAAATTCCTCCTATTCTCCCAAATAATCATATTATCAGCCATGGTAATGCCCACCCTGGGTATTGTACATGATTTCTTATCTTTCCCACTAACCCTCTAATATAAATGGCCCATGATACAAAATGTGCAGGAGGAGCTTTGCCCGCGGGAGGCACAGGCTGCATTAACATCGATTAATGCTGCAAAGCTCCTCATGTGACAGGTTATTTCCATTTAATGAGGTAGCAACCGAAGGAGCTCAGTGGTTGGGGACGGCCCTCCAAGCCCCTGAGCATCAGCAGACCTGGTGCCTGGTGGTCTGAACCAAGGGGAGACGCAAACAGGGTTTGAGACCAGAAAGTTCCTTGGGAAAAAGGGGGAAAAACTACTAGAGTTTTGTGTGTATGGTTGATTTCTAATTTGCATTATTTTTTTTTGTTTATTTTTTTCCCAGAAACTCCTCAGTTTCTCGGCTTACGCTGCCTTGTTTCAAGACTCTTAGAAAATCCTGATCTGAATTATTTAACCTCCATTCACTCCCTCTTTCCTTCATTGTCTTTCCTCTTTTGCCTGCTTTGCCTTGATCTGTTTATCACCCACTCTGTCATTCCAGTCACTTAATTTCTCCTTCCATCCTCATGCATCTTTCATAGTTTTCCTCTCTTTGCTCCAGCAAGGGGCAAGATTTCCTATTTGGTGGCAATCAGGTTTTGTGACATATCTGGGTTACTGTCAGGACGCCTGTCTGTGTAAAACAATCTTTCATTTTTTATGAATCTGCTTTAATAATTTATCCCCCATCAATGATTTAGAATGAAACCACCGTCCTGAAATGGCTTTTCTATGTCGAGGTAATGGAAGAGAGGTGGGCTGGAAGGCTGTATTCCCAGATGGGATTTTGATGTAAGATAAGTCACAAATAGATGAGAAGACCTACAGAAACCCTATAGTTTAGTGCCTGGGTCAGCACTGAAAGGGATGGAGTTGCTCCTCATTTACCTACAATGAAAAAAATCAGGAATTGAGTGCACTGAGTCATGATATTCTCCCTGGTGACATCAGATTTTGGCTCAGAAGAAGAGGTATTTATCAATCCAACTGAGCCCAGCAGCTGAAAAAATAAAAGGTTCCTTAAAATTAAATTCCCAATTTGCCCTAAACAAAAAAAGAATACTTCTACATGGAAGTAAAGGCAAAGGGATGCCTCTTTTACACCTGGTTCCTTAGCATTTATTATCTGAATATTTAAATCTTTGCAGAAGTCATTAAGTAAAACAGCTCAAGGAAACATAATTGATTTCCCTTTGTCCCCTGTGGAGCACATTTCTGGTTTATTATTCCTCACTTATATATTTTATGGAAAAAATGAAGATGAATGTATGTTCCTGATACATAAAACTACAAAATCACAGCAGTTTTTCCAAAGGTGAGTTAATTTTATACCAATCATGAAGGAATTACATAGGACACTTGTGATATCCGTGACTGTCTATTAGGAATTACCATGATTATGAAAAACCTACTCAATTTTTAATTCATGTCTAGCAGAGATATGATAAACCAATTATTTGATTTAGAAAAAAAAAAAAAAAAAAAAANAAGCAAAAACAAACAAACAAAAAAAAACGTCTCAAACCAATGCAAACTAATAAAAAACTAACAAAGGTCGTGGCAAGATGGGTGCATTTCAGGAGGAAAATTTCTGCAGAAATCCCTTTAAACTTTAATGATCCTTGTGGCTTGTTACAGAAGAGATGGAATCATCTTCTCTGGGTCAAATAAACCATTCATATAAACAAAGCTAAAATCTGTGCTCAAATGCCAAATAAAGCGCTTTCAGGGACATGAAATTCCTGAAGAAGTTTTGAGAATGGTCCTTAGTGAAGCATTTAAACCACTTTTTGACCCATTCACACTATCCCTTCACCTCAGTCTTTCCTACTGATTCCTGCACTCTATCCCCATTCCTCCTGCTTAAGCAGGTGCCATCAGGAAGGGCTGAGGTCAAGAAAATGACCCAAAATCACATTTATTCCAAGTCTTCTAGGCTTCCATTGACACTCAACAAGCTCCTTTGTGGATCCAGCACATCCCACCTGCATTTTGCTTTGATTTCAGCTGTTGCACGTAGTGATGGAGTCAGATTTCCTGTAACAGCAAAGTGTAGACCTTTCATGTCCAAATTTACCTCCTTCCCCAGCCATGAATGATGCCAGGGCTCTTCATGAAGATGTGAACGCAGTATTGGACCACCTGCCCTCATCTTGACGAAAAGCAAAATACTTCTTTTTTGTTGGCTTGTTTGCAAGTAAGAAGCCGAAGTACGAGAATCTTACTATCTTTTTCCTGACAATTTTGTGATTGATTCACAAAATCAATTTGTGATTCAAATTTGTTTTGAAACNGAACGCAGTATTGGACCACCTGCCCTCATCTTGACGAAAAGCAAAATACTTCTTTTTTGTTGGCTTATTTGCAAGTAAGAAGCTGAGGTACGAGAATCTTAGTATCTTTTTCCTGACAATTTTGTGATTTTGAAACTGTAGCATGTCTGAAAATCCAGCATTAGTCATGAGACACCTTATCTCAGGAATTATTTATTTTTTTGTCTTCAGAAATGCACAGTTGTCCTCCCAAATGCAACCCAGCAGCTCGGAAATGGATGACTGATGGATTTCTTGCTTCTGTTTAGACACACACACACATTATTCTTAATTCCTTCGGTGGCATTTCCATTTGTCTTAATTTGGGTGAGCATAATGAAAATCACATGATGAATTTTCCAGGGAAAAGCACAAGGGAAAAGGTAAAGTGAAGCTTTGCTTCAAAGCAAGACTAAGCAGGTTGGGAAGAACGAGGTGCTCCTTAGGAATCCGTATTCTCCAGGTTGTCCACCGCTTTTTTTGTGATAGACTTTAGAGTCACGACATTAGAGGACCCCCAAACATCATCTTGGCTACAAAAATATATATTCTAGCTTTAATTAGCATAGTTTATCTTTTTTTAAAGACTGTTCTCAAAGACTTCCAAGATAGAGGTTAGTAAGTCGCTTCCTTTCATTATAGACTATTATTGGAACATCCTTTCTAGGCAGTTTTCCCCCTAGTTTCCTCTGAAATGGCAGGTGTTAATCATTAAAGGAGTGACAGTGGAAAAGAAAGGCAATCCCATCATTTCTAGCATTAAAATTTATGTTTCTTTCATAGTGGGTTTATAACTACTTGAAATCTCTCATGATTTTTACCTAAAACAGAAGGCAAATGGGATGCTGGATTTTTGGAGTAGGGTGAGGACAACCCACTTCTTCTTTATTGCATATGAAATCCACATTTTCTGCCTAGATATTTGGATTTCACATTGAAAGGGTGAGGGAAGAAGACCTTGTCCACAACGCACTGTGCTTTAACAAGGTCCTGGTCGTCTACAGGATGTGATCATCCAGCCTTGGATGCATCCCTGCATTGATGGATTATTTCTTGATCATTGTTCGTTTGTGGTTGAATTGGTGTCTCCATTATAAAACTTGACCCCTGCAACCCTGAGCTCCTCCAGCTCAATAGAATTGTTCTGCATGGAAAATCCTTGATCCTGAGAGTTAAATAGACTAGGAAAATGCTGCTCTCTCTCTATCTCCACCATGTCCCCTTCTCCGTCACCTTCTGACTGGATCGCTGCAGAACATGATGCCTGGAAGGGCAGGAAAACTTTAGTTTATACAGGGCATGGATTCTTTATTAAGGGCAGCCTGGGTCTGGCATAAAGAATATATAAAAATGGGCAGATTTCAATGGGTTTATCCTGTGAAGGAGACTCCAGACCTTCTACTAGTCCTGCTGTCCCAAGGGTAAGAACAGGGTGCAGAATCATCCTGTAGCTTTTGCTGTCTCTCCCCTGCTCCCTCCAGGACTGTCCCCATCGCACCAGGACACTGAAGAGATGCCCAGTTATTCCGTTAATGCAAACCATTTTCCCTGTCCCTAAGGAGACATCAAGAGAGCAGAGCTCCATCACCCAACTGGATCCCTAGATGCAGGTGCAATAGCCACAAAACCAAAGCCTTGGTGCCAGAATTCACCCTCCTGAGGGGTTCTCCTGCTCTAGCAGTGGTAACGTTTCTCCTTGTACGAAGAACGATTGGTGAAAGAAGAGGAACCTGCTCTGCTTTGTGCAACAGGGCTCAGATGTTGGAACCGTTACATAAGGAGGACACATGGTGAGTGGGCGAGAGCACTTGTGGTTCAGCATTCCAGCCAAGGAGGAGTGAAATTAGGTTAGTGGGTAAGCAGGAGCAGGAGGCTTCCTGCACGCCCACGGATCCTGATGGATCTCTCTTTGGACAGGGCTCTTTGGTCCAGGCTTTTCCACCCCTCCAGTGATGGCGATGATCCATCCAGGAAGGCATCCCATATTCATCTGGATGGACCAGGAGTCAGAGGAGCCCTACATTGCTTTATTACATCCAAAAATAAACAGTTTGTTAGAATATCTAGGATCTTTATTCATGTCAATGTTTTCCCCTGTTCAAGGATGGCCCCAGTCTGTTTCCCTCAGAAAATCCCATAGATTTTCTATCATCTATGATAATCCCACAAACCGATTCAGAACCCCCATTCCTCAGAGATCATTGCTCAACCCCAGACCATGATCTCCTGCACTGACCATATCCTGACTTTGCATTTAGTGGCATTACTCCGCGTTTTGGCTGTGTGGCCCCAGGCAACCCAGATTGCTCCGTGTGACTCATCACGGTTTTATGCAGGTTGTCTTGTGGCTGTCCGCCCGTTATGTCAGCAATGATTTTATATTTATTTCCAGATCATTGAGGAAAATGATGGACAGCATCAAGCCTTGTGGCAGTCTCTGCCTGAGAGACCCACAGGCCACTATTTTTCATGGCTCTGTCCCATTGGCACCTGCTAAACGAAGCCTGTCAGTCACTTGTACCATTGACTAACATCTCCTTTTGTTACCGATGAACTAAAAATATTTTGTCATTGTCAGGTAGGAGAAATACAACATCCAGAGCATTCAGCGTGAGACTTTAAAGGTTTAAAAGAGCCATCTCCATGGCTCTCACCCATTTCTAGAATTTCTCCTTTCCCATCGCCGCTCTTTGTTATCCTTTTCTCAGTCATCTTGGATTTTTCCTTACGGTTTTCATCTTCATTTTCTGACACTTTTTTTTTTGCCACTGTGCATAATAACTAACTATCTTTTTTACCATTGCTTTTTGTGTTTCTAATTGTTGACGCTCAAGAGAAAAAGCTTTGACCAAGGGCAGTTCCCTTCTGTGTTACAAAATACAGCGTTTTAGACATTTTGTTAGATCTTCCTGAAAAGCTCCCAAATATTATCCACTTTTCCCAAGCTGAATTTTTCCTCTTGGTTCATCTCATTAACCCTGTTTTTCTATGTGGAGAAAGGAGGCATTTCAGAATGCTAAGACAGAGAAGAAAAAAAAAGGCAAATTGCTTAAAATTGGGATGAATTTAGTGATGCTAATGTGCTCAAAAATCCATGACAACAATTT
>VWPW01022175.1:0-16151 GCA_013389825.1 Crypturellus undulatus | reverse complement strand
CGCAGCAGCCGCGTGAAACGGATGTGAAACGAGCGCGCGGCAGTTCATTTCTTCATGAGGTAAAATGCATTCTCCAGGACATCATAGGCATCAGTGCTATTTTGTACATATGAAAGACATTTATTGTGTATAGGAGTATAATTAGGATTTTAAAATCTTACAATAGTTTCTTTTCCATCATAAAGTTACTTTTGTCTTGAATTTCTTATACAGGAAAACCACAAAGGCAGAAAGTTTAGTTTTGGCATAAAAATGACCATATAGCAGTCCAGCTTCATTCATTCAACAGAAAAAGATGCACAATTCACTTGTATAAACTTTGTAGTGTAAAATTTATAAGTTAAAAGCTGCACGGATTTTTAGATCCATAAAACAGACTAAAGATACAGGTTTTTCAGTAGACATCAGAAAACCAGTGAGATCTAGGCAAAACTTGTGCATTAAAATATTACTTTTTTGTTTGTATATTCCTAGTAAGCGAAAGGAATAAAAAAAAAAATACAGAAGTTGCATGCTTATGTACCAGAAATCAAGCTACTTCATTGTCATCCCTGCACTCTGCCTCTTCTCTACGTGTCTTGTTACTTCAGGTTTAGTCATTTATGTAGCACTTTCTTTAGCTTGTGCTATTCATGTATTCCAGCCCAAACCATTTCTGCATTTTGGGCTAGAAACAGATTCAACATGGCAGTAATACATATTGTTCAATTTGCAGTATTTTTGGACTAACAAAGAATGCAACTCTGGTTTAGCTCTGGTGTTAAGTGTCCTCCTACTTAAACTTATTTCTGTACTATGCATGTGCATGCTTTATCAACAACTACATCCACGATTAATATACACCTAAGCAAAACTGAGTTAAATAAGTTATAATGCAAGTTAAAGATTGTTTCCTATTTGCTATTTACAGTGTCTAATGCAACAGGACTTCAACTCTTAGTGAAGCTAGTGCAGGCTACCATTTTAAATATTTAATTGTATGCATTGATGCAATTTTTAGATACAATAGTATATATATCCATACATAGTCTCTAGTCTGTATAGACTAAACATAAATGCACATACTGAGAATTCTAATTATGAGATATCATTATTTTTCACATGTCTATTTATGCTGACTGAAAAATACTATATTGCATTTGAGAAAAATAGCCTGATACTATACATTAAGATTACCATGCTGCATTTGACAAGCAGGTGCTGAAAGAAAGTCAAATAAAATTAACCACCTTTTCTGTCTTTGGAATTTAATAAAATTTACAAGATCTTACATCAAGCTATTAGTTACAATTTGTCCATTAACTCATGGGCAGAAAGGAAAATTTTTAGACACTTAAGCAACTTTGTCAATTAGATATTTAATGAATTAAGATGAACTCAGAAGCACTTTTAACTGGCATCTGTTGCTAAAGGAGAAGTATCTACATTTCTGAAAGTTGCAAGTGTCACTAAATAGTACTCTATTAGGACTAATTTAATTTGTTCGGTTAAGATCCAATTTGTGGCTGTGATACTCTCCAGGAGTTGCATAGCAAGTCTCTAAGCAAAACTTTTAGTTCTGTTGTTGTAAAAATTTAGTATACATTAGCTACATTTTTATGAGATTGCTTTTCTTTTTTCCTCAAACATACTCTGGTTAATCACATTCATTATTGAAAATGTTTGAAATTGATGGACTAATACATTTCTTTTAATATCAGGCATATAAATACTTTGTGTTATAGTGCTTTAAGACATGTCCTTATTACTTTTAGAATGCCTCTATGCTAATCCTGATGTTGTGTACTTCCTGCAGATGTAAACAAATGTGAAGCTGAACCCTGCAAGAATGGTGGAATTTGTACAGACCTCGTTGCCAACTATTCCTGTGAATGTCCGGGTGAATTTATGGGAAGAAACTGCCAACACAGTGAGTATCACAATGATTGTACAGCTCTTTTTTAAATGTTTATGTTTTTTTCTATAGAAACAATCACATAATGCGTAGAAATATTTTTGTATTCTGCAGTAGATGATGCTTAAGAGCCATGATTTTCTTTTCAAGATGAAAAAAAATTAAGATACCCAATTTATCACATGTTGTTCCTGAGCTTTACATGTTATTTACTGAGTACCTCAAAAAAGACTATTGTAGTTCATTTGTCTTCACGTAAACTTTGACTTCATGTAAACCTTTCTTGTTCACAATGCATTCTGAGTGGGAATACCATCGGGTACTTACCCTATACATGGAAGTAAAACAAGTTCTTTTGGTTTGATGCTGATTCTTACTCAACATCGTTTGATGTCAAGTCGAGGAAACATTTGATCATTTTGTTATATGCTGTTGAGCATGTAAGGAACTGGCCTAATGGGAGGATAAAAATGGCCATGTGGAAGGTGGACTCCCAGGAGAAATCTTGCATGGTTTTGCTAATAACTTGGATTATGAATGGATTGTAAAGATCTGATTCCCATAGTTAGAAGGCATTGTAAATACAGAGGAGTACATGTGAAAGACTGGAACCAGAATAATAGAATAAAATGCTATGGAACAAAGTGCAAGGTATCAGAACTTAAAAGTTAATGACTGAAGAAAGTGTTTCCCGAATTCAAAAGAATATGCAGAAGAAAGCCTATGTATGTGTTTTAGTTTATCCAAGAGCAATTGTTTATTGCTTATATGATGTAGTTGTGGAAAAGGCAAATGTCGTGGCAAGATATGTCAGCCCTCGTACCTCATAGAGAAAAGGGAAAATATTTGTGCTATTATACCAGATACCACATTAAAAATACCTGAAATTTTGTAGTCATCCACAAAGAGGATGATTTCAAATAAGAGCAGGTTCGAAAAGATCTAATAAGTATAGCAGGAAAATCTAGATTGTGTTGCAACTTGAATACTAAATGAATTATGTAGTGGTTAGCAAACTGTAACAAAGGTGAAGGATATAATTTACTTTTCTATGTTCACATTGTAGATGCATGGGGAAGCAGAGAAAAGAAAGTGTGCATCATTAACCACAAAGATAGGCTAAGAATTTTTTCAAGTAGCTTCAGTGAGTTCCCAGATTTACAGCAGGCAAACTGAAGCATCCAACATAAAGTATACAAAACTGTAGAGAGAAATCATAGGTTACAGTTCGATTTGAGATGTTTTACATGCCTAGATGTCTACCTTACAGAATTTGTATGCTATACTTAGAATCATAGAATGCCTAAGGTTGGAAGGGACCTCTAGAGGTCATCTAGTCCAACCCCCCTGCACACGCAGGGCCACATAGAGCATGTGGCACAGGACTGCATCCAAGTGGGTCTTGAAGATCTCCAGAGAAGGAGACTCCACAACCTCTCTGGGCAGCCTGTTCCAGTGCTCTGTCACCCTCACCGTCAAGAAGTTCTTCCTTAAGTTCCCGTGGAACTTTTTATGCTTCAATTTGTGGCCATTTCCTCTGGTTCTGTCAGTGACCACCAATGAAAAGAGGCCAGCCCCATCCTCCTCACTGCCTCCCTTGAGGCACTTATAGACACAGATCAGGTCCCCTCTCAGCCTTCTCTTCTCCAGGCTGAACAGGCCCAGCTCCCTCAGCCTCTCCTCATAGGGCAGATGTTCCAGGCCCCTGATCATCCTCGTGGCCCTGCGCTGGACTCTCTCCAGCAGCTCCACATCCCTCTTGTACTGGGGGGCCCAGAACTGGACACAGTACTCCAGATGTGGCCTCACCAGGGCTGAGTAGAGGGGCAAGATCACCTCCCTCGACCTGCTGGAGATGCTCCTCTTAATGCATCCCAGGATGCCATTGGCCTTCTTGGCCACGAGGGCACACTGCTGCCTCATGGTCAACCTGTCGTCCACCATGACGCCCAGGTCCTTCTCTGCAGAGCTGCTCTCCAGCAGGTCGGTCCCCAGCCTGTACTGGTGTCTGGGGTTATTTCTGCCCAGGTGCAGGACCGTGCACTTGGCCTTGTTGAACTTCATGAGGTTTTTGACCGCCCAGTTGTCTAGTCTGTCCAGGTCCCTCTGGATGGCAGCACAGCCCTCTGGAGTATCTGCTACTCCTCCCAGCTTCGTATCATCTGCAAACTTGCTGAGGGAGCACTCCGTGCCTTCATCCAGGTCGTTGATGAATAAATTGAACAGGACTGGATAAATTAAACAGGACTGGATACTTAGTCACAAAACCTGATTCAGGAACTTTATGATATAAAAAGATGAACATCTATTAAACTTTTACATAAAAGCTGTTGATGGATTTTTTTTTTTTTTTATGCACTTCATTTATTTTGAGGGCAATTGAAATGTTATTTGGAATTCTGCCAGGAATCATATCCATCTCTAAGATTTATCCCTTCTGGTTTTTGGATGATGCAAAATTACAGAAAAATCATTATTAAAATCGCTCAGGTTATACATCATATGAGACCAATTTGCTCTTTTACTGAAAATGGATAGTCAGAACTATACAAAGTATAAGTTCCAAGTATACTGAACTCGCTAAAGAATTCTTCTAGGGTCAGTAAAGCATTATTGAATTGCAAGATAAGTGCCTACACCCTATCTTTTAGGGCTCTCAGTGAGAGGCTTTATATTGGGAAATAAATCATCCTATTAAGTGATCCTACCTATTTTCACTAGAAGTGTTCCATTGATAAGTGTTCACAAGTGTCACCTAGGACTCCATCATCTACTCTGTAGAGCAAAACACAAGATATTTGAAAGGATAATATTCTTGGGTATCAACTTTTTTTTTTTTTAATTATAATAAGTATAGTATTTTAAACAGCAGTCAGAGTGCTTTGGTACAGATATTGCTGCAGGTAACAAGAACAGTGGTTATTAAATGTGCTAGACAGTAACAATTTGTTATCTCTGGGGTGTGTGTGGCTTGGTCATTGTGGGTATGACAATACTAGAGTGCAATAGTAAAAGGATTGTGTTCCTTGCTTTCTTTGGCTAATGAACAGGCATATGGAATTACCAGCTACCAGGTATCTGAAGGACATGGAAAAAAATGTAAAATCAGCTGTGTTATAAAGAACTGAGAGAGAAGTAATATAGTACTTATATAAGTAATTATAAAAATTTGCAAAATGTAGGTATTTGAATACTTCAATTATACCCCTCCATACTCATACTATTCTGGTAAATCTATGAAAAGTTATAAATAAATAACAGATAAATAAGGATGGAAATAAAGGTTGTACTCACTGTACATCATTACTGAATTATCCCCATGGTGAAGCTGTATCACATTCTTCCTCTACTTTAGCACTATTCACAGACTTTTAGCATTCACTGCTTTTGAGCTAGCCTTAACACAGATGACTTAAAAATGTTAACTGTTAAAATGTTAACCAATTTATTATTGTGCACTATACCAGCTCCTATAGCCAGGGGTGTATATATCCATTTTTTGAGAAGTTTTATGCCATTACACCTAATTATGTAATTACATGTAGTTATAACACATTCTAATTATACCATTAGAGTATTATACATCTTTAATCATATAATTAAATACTGTTACACTAATTATGTAAATGGATGATTGCTATTTCAGAATTACCTCACACTGCTCAAGGATTGCAAAGCCATATCACAAAATATGTGAAATGCTGTAGATAGATAGAAAAAAGAAAAGACAAATTATATTATACAGTCTATTTTTTCCATCATTGCAAATCTGTTCTCTAGCAAGCACTTTCTAGTATTATGGAGGAACAGGAGGAAATGTTCGCCAGGGATGAAAATAATGACCTGATTACTTGATGGATTAAAGGATTTTCTGAGGCCAACCATTAGATGTTAGCAAGGATCACCTGGGAAAGGATCACCTATGGGGCTGTTAGGTTGTTGTCTGTTCCATGCCCTNNNCCCCCCCCCCCCCATAGTATTACATGTAGGTTGATGTATCACAAATAATGTTGCTTTGTAATATTGACTTGTCATGTTACTCATCAGCTTAAGGTAGTTGGATGTCAGGGAGTTTTTCCTAATGTTCATAATGAATTTTGTGTGTCTCTTGTTTGTTTCTTAAACTTCCCCCCATTTCTTTTAGTTAGTCTCCTAAATATTTCCTTTCACTTTTGTGTCATGTTTAACACTTTACATATTTGTGAAAATTGTTATACCTGGATTCTCAAAGTTTGGTGAAACACTCACCTACTATTCTTATGACATCCCAAGAGTCTGTCTGAATAACTAACACAGTTCAAGTGGGAGAGAAAGGCTCGTAGACTTGTCTGGAACTGAGTAGTGAGAGGTTTCTTACCCCTCAGCTCCTTTTGTTGGCTATAAAGAGTAGACAGCCCTAACACTAAAATGCCTCATAAACTTGAAAGACTATACCATATTTGAACCACTATGACTATCATCTGTATCTCTTTCCAAAGTGGATGAAATTTGAGGTTCCTTTCTGAGGGCTCAGCCATGAAGTTCTCAGAAGATAGAGGAGATGGGATCTCCTGGCCAGTTAGTGTAACACGTGCTCCAACCATGCTCCTGTTCCTTTTGGACTTGCTTATGTTTTATTTGTGTATTTTCTCATTTTGAAGCACTGTCCTATCCACTTCTTTGTTTTTCAGGATAGATTTAAATTCTGTCGTCTTTCTTATTAGATACTGTTTGCTGTACCCACTCAGGGATTATCTGATACTAAAATCAGTTGCTTCTCATTTTTAGAAAGCATGAGATGAGGCACAGTAATGTGGAGTACAAGAGCAGTGGTGGCTTCTGGAAATATTCAATTATTCTATGCCGAGGGTTTTCCCCGAGGAGTATAGAGACAAGACACGCAGCCAGTCTCCAGAGAAGGAGACTCCACAACCTCTCTGGGCAGCCTGTTCCAGTGCTCTGTCACCCTCACTGTAAAAATTTCCACCTCCCATACATGCTATCCTATGATCTGTAGAGGTCAATCTATTGTAATGAAGGACCCAAACAGCGTTTTCACAGCAATATCAACCATACCTCGTGTCAGCATCATTATACAAGAGATACAACACATAACACAGACAAACATAGCAAATAGAAATAATAGCCCTAATAACAATTTCTGTCCTCATTTAAAGCATTACAGTTCTGGTTGCGGGGGCACATCCTCCCCGTCTCTTTCTCAGGCTGTAAGGTCAGGGATGGTGGTAAAGGCACCGGTGTTCCTCCCCCAGGGTCTTCTGTAGGGTCCTGGGGGTCAGTGGGCAACGCAGGCTCTCATGGTTTAGTGTCAGAGTCATTCCCCAGCAAAGAAACCCCCTTGCCAGCAGGAACACCGGCCGGCGTCTCGGGGATCTGCGCGTCTGTTTTTGGTGGGTCCCTGGACTTTGGGAGCGGCGGATATAACTCCGCCTTAGCTGGGCTAGGGTTAGCCGGGACGTCAGTTGGTTGCAGTACTAGCAGAGAGGGGTTGTTACCCACGGGAACAAAAGTCTCTCCAGTCCGAGGATGGACCATCGGCTCTGTCTGTCGCGCAACTTCCAAGCCGCTTGCCGGGGCAGTCGGCGGTGCCGACGGGGGCGGGGAGTACTCCACCGGCACAGGAGGCGCAGAGGGCACAGTAAATGGTGAAAACATTGCGGGTGCAGTAGCCATGTATGCTGCTCGCGCCACGCTTCTCTCTGCCTTTAAGTCCCCCAGTACTCCGGACACTAATTTCCAAGTTGTTGGCAATTTGCTGACCCCCTTTTCGCCCTGCACGACAGCATCCCATAAGTCTTTCCCGATCTTTTCCCAAGTGTCCTCCTCGAAGACCGCACCAAAGCTCCCGAAATGTCCCTTCTCCTTAGCCCAGTGCAATAGCTGTTTTAACGCACCTTCCTCGTACTTGATCCTTCTCTTAGAGAGAATATGTTGGAGGAGTTTCACCACTGCCGCCTAGGCCGCCGACAGTGATGACCCCATCTCCCCCTCCAGCCGCCTAGAGTGCCCTGTTACCTTTTACTCCAGGATTTCTTTTCCGCCGGCCCCAGGGCAGCACGTTCGACTGGCTTCCCTCAATGTCCTCCTGACCGCATCTAGTCTGGCTTCTACGGTCGAGAACCTCTCCAGGCGCCTTCTTTCGAGCAGTCTTTCCAGGTCCTCTTTCGGGTCTTCTTTCTGGTTCTCTTTCTGGTCTCTGTTCGTCGTCCCTGTTCAGGCACCACTTGCCGAGGGTTTTCCCCGAGGGCTATAGAGACAAGACACGCAGCCAATATGGTTGATCAGCAAGTCTCATTTTATTGCCCGAATAGCGCATATTTATCCAGTAATATTATCTGATAACAATAGCATTACCTAACCTTGTTAACCATGTAGCTTACTATTTTACTAGATAGCAAAGCATTACCTGATAACACCTGCTCGTTAACTATGTAGCTTATTATCCTACTAGATAGCAAAGCACTACCTAATAACACCTGTTCATTAACTATGTAGCTTCCTAGCAATTATTGTCTGATCATAAAGATATATCCAACTGGTTGCTCCTCAGTCCCACTGCTCCTTCATTAAGGATGAGCAGCTTTTTTGTTCATTCAGTGAAGATGAACAGACCCTTTATTTTTTCATTGGGATCTTAACCCTTAGTTAGCAATCTCACCCTGCTCTCTCACCCAGGTCTGGTTCGCTCACAACATGGCCACGGGCCTCTAGAAATCCCACAGTTCTTGAATAAACTTATCAATCTTTTAGAGATTCTTCAGTGAGCATCTGGTATTTACAAATTTATCTGCAGATATTTAGTAAACACAGGATAGAGAGAGCATCTTTTCCCATCCCATGAAAGTAAAAATTACCTATATTGTTTGCATATTACTTTCCAGATTTCTTAAGTCCTCAGCATTTCCTAGATGGAGAAGAAAAACCTACTGTTCTTGCACTCTCTGAACCTATTTCTTGCTTCCTTGCTGAGTTCAAGCTATCAGTGATGATCACCTCCATTACAGCTTTCCTGTAAATTACTGATTATTATGACAAAAAAAATCTTTAGGAATATGGAAAAGCATATTGAATGAAAGCACTAATGATTATAAATATATGAAAAGAAGAATTTACAGCTGCAGTAGGCTCAAAAAAGCTCCCACTAGCCAAGTCCAATTAGAATATATACTTTTAAAGGTTTATTGTTTATAGATAATTTATTTCATGACATAAATTCAGCACAGAGGGTTTGCCATTTGAGTCAGCTGAATCTAGTCTGTCGTGACACTTCAGTGGACATAAAAATGACAAAAAATAAAAAACATCTCTAGGATCATATATACCTCTTATGATCAAACTACCATGGTGTTTGCTATAGCAAACAATGGAGAAAAGGGTAAAATTCCACTTTACATAAGGTAGAAGCTTGAAAGTTGATTCACATTTTGGAGATTCATTTGAACTCAAAATTCAAGGCAAGCTGAGAAGGGTGGAAATCCCTATTAACTAAAAAGAAAATGGAACAAAACATGGTTCCTTAAGCCCTAAATGAACTAAAATCTCCAAACTCTGCCCAGCCACCTGCAGTTTTCAGAAGAAGGAAATACAATATGTTCAGTGATCAACTGCCTGCTGAGGCAAAATTCACAACTCCTGCTGCTTTGAACAGACATAGAGTCCAGCAATGCTCACATGACTCTGGTGCAGTCATGTGCAAGATACCTAGGAGAGGAATGAAATGCTAGTACTTTATATCCATTTTCATCCCTGACCACCACTATGCTCATTTGTTGCATTCCATTAGATAATCTGAGGTCTTAAAAAAAAACTCCAGCATCTAATCATTGATTTTATATATATATATATATATATATATAAATAAAAAATAAAGCTGCATGTAGTTCATCACAACTTAGTCTGCTTTTTAGCCTTTTTGGGTTCAGAATTGGAAAGACAGTCACTCCTTGCCCGTCAGATCTGAGGGAAATGGCATACTTGGGTGGCTGCAGACTGCTGCATGAACAGTGGCCTTCAGCCTAAAAGCTGCTTAGGATGGGTGAACCGCTGCAGCTTGGCAGATCAGCAGCCACAGTGTTATTTAGGCAAGGCTGTCACTGCTTGAAAATAAATGAAAAGTTGAACAGATATGAAAAAATCTACAGCAGCACAATACTGAAAAAAGACTTTATGTCTTTCTGATGTGCTGTATGTAAACTGAGACTCAGAATGAGGCAAGTAAGTTTTCTTTGAGAAATGTAATTAAAACTTACAGATTTTTTACAACTATCATAAAGGATTATTACTTTGCTGAGAGAATCTGCTGGAATTGCTGAGTTCAAGCCCTTTTAATTTATGTTGGTGATTGTTTTCCAATATTAAAGATAAATGCTATTTAAACTTTTGAGTTTTTGCAGTTACTTAGAAATTTTGTTTACAAAATAAATAAATAAATAAATAAATAAAAAGTAAAACTCTTAACTCGTTAAAAATGGTGATCCATTTCTGATCCACTGAAGCTGTTTGCTAAGGAAATAAAATTAGTCAAGTTTACCCACAAATATATTTTTCTTTTTCAGAGACTTCCTGGCAAATCTCTGATAGTAATGTTACATGCCTTCGCTGAATATAAGTTTCAGTGTGTAGTTTATAATATTATATCTATTGTTATTCTGGTTATATCTCTATCCCAGTTTATGCTCATGTTACTGAATTCTAATTTTCCTAATTAGTGTGTTCCTGTTTTTATGCAGTGCATTTTTACACATCCATGTTTTGAAATTTCAGCTTAAGCACAGCATAAAGAGTAACCATATTGTAATTCTCATTGCATCAGTTAGAGAAAAGCAAAAATTTATTTCTAAGTATTCTGTTGACTTTGTAAGCAAATTTGTATCCTCATCCCACAGGGTCAAATATGATTATAACTTTTTCTGCAAGGTTTCTAAAACATGTCACTTGTCTTCTGGATAGCAGTAAAACTTCCATACAGGAAGTTACAGATTTTGTGCTTACTGAAACCTTTTCCTCTTCTCTTCTTACTGTACTTCCCATCTGTGAAAATGTAAGCGGAGATAGTACAAAAGGGCACTTCCTTACAGGGAAACAGACAGGTTACTGCACGTGTCCTACATATGGGGCCTAGGGAAAAGCAGGTTCTGGCCCCAGAGGTAATTAGTGGTTTTTTTTTGTCGTTGTTGTTGGGGTTGGGTTTTTTTTTTTTGCTGTTTGTTTTTTTTTTGTTGTTGTTTGGTTGTTTTTTCATTTTTTAATGCATAGTAGAGCATCCTCATGAGAAGACAGTGTGAGAACCCCACTCCGTAATGTCTGGGGCATTCTATGAGGTTATGGATAATGTGTTATTTCAAATTTGATCAGATAAGGAAATCTGAATCATTCTCTTGCACATATTATTCCTCTTTACCTATACTTGGATCTCCTGATACCCTCAACTCAAGTTGCTCTATTCTCCAGCTTCATCTTATTCTTCTTGATTTTGTCAAATACATGTGCATGCTAGCAGAAGAGATACTGCATTTAAGTGCACCCATTCTATCTTGCACTGGGTTTTGTTTTGTATCACACAGATTTGATGCTCTTGTGCAAGACAAAGTTGAGAAGCACAGAAGTTTCAGTTGTTTTTCAGTCCTGTTGTTAAGTTTTATGTAGAAGATCAGCATCATTCAGTGCTACCAGTATTGCAATCCCATGGTACATATTTATACAAAAGTTTTCAATTCATGCAAAATTTTACATGAGGAAATTACTCTAGAAATATAGGTAACTTCTCCTTTGCCTTTATACCATTTTGTGAATACATCGCTTTACATAGTCATAATTGGAAGTTGTTAGGTCAATCTAAAACTTTTTAAACGTCTCGACTTTTTTTTTTATTATTATTATTGGAAGAAACAGGAAAATGTTAAAAGGTTTGAATTTTGGTGACAGGGTGTTGTTGTGTGCCATGTCCTATCTCTTTTCTAAACAGCTACAGTAGAAAAGTGACAACTTTCTAGTGCCTTTATTGACAGTGCTTATTTTAGAGAATTTTCAGGACAGGGAGTATATGTCAGATTAAAAATACTATGCTTTTCTTGGCAATCTTGTAGCAGACATTATTAATTCCATCTAATATTAAATTACTGGATAAATGAGTTTCCTACAGAATTCTGATTAAAGACATAACTAACTATATATAGCTATAAACTTTATTAAGAGATGCCTTCTGATGTTTTTTCAAGTCTAGTTTCCATTCCTAATCGAACTGCTGTACTTATTCATTATGTATGCAATGTGTTTTATTGGAGAGTCATTTTTAAATAGGCTATTAACATGTTAACATGAATAACATAATGCATTCCTGACTAGATTTCACTAGCATTTTATTGCTAATTTCATAAGAACATAAAAAACGTCATATTGGGTCAGACAATTCAACAGTCTGTCTGGGCTGTAATCCTGGCTCTTGACAGTGGCAATAACAAATGCAATTTAAGGAGAGCATGTGCTCTCTTGACCACTTTCTTCCATTTATTCTTTTTGTATCTATTCCAGGTTCACGTTTTTTCTATTAAGAATATTGGAGGATATACCCTTGACTGTTCTATTTAGTATAATCTGTGTACCTATTGCATGTCAGTTTGTCTAATCCATTTTTGAACCTGTTGAATATACATGCAAAACTTCTTGTGTCAGGGCAGGAGGCTTCAGAGGCTCACTACCCACTGTGCAAAGAAGTATTTTCTTCTGTGTTTATAACGTAACTATAAAGTTATGAAGAGAGTATTTGGTAATGAGAGCACATGATGGTCACTTAGCAGTAATAGCACCATCGAGAAGTAGAACATAATATTCAATTTCTTTAAATTTGATTAGTTCAGAAAGACATTGCTTGCACATATGAAGCGTGTCGACCAATATAACAGAATAATGTATTGCTGTTTGTTGAGATCCTACATCAGCACAGAAACATTTAATATGTTGAGGCATATCAGCAAATAAGTAGCAATTCTTCCCATTACTATCTGAAAAGCTGTCTTCTGTTGCATGGAACATAACTAATCACTTAATTTTCATGTCAGCTCCTAGAGATTTGAAGCTTAATATAACATCATTTGAAAAGTTTGCTTGTCTGGAAATGTCTGTGTGCTTATTAGTTGCAGCCGATGCAAATTGGTAAAGATGTTGCCTTTGACATACACTATTTTATGTAGAGATGTGAAATGAGATTAATCATTTTCTTCACCTTGGTGCCAAGTACCACATTAGCTACTAACATAGTTTAAATCATACTTCTGAAATAATAGCAATGATAATTCAGGTATTTGTAGGTCAGGAAAACACATTTTGTTTTGTTTTAATTCTGTGAAGCAAGTTTATGGCAATAAATGCTTTGTGTGCTATTAATCAGAGTTCAGAACACAATGGCTCTACAAACACACCATGGCCAGGCAAAAATGGGCTATTCCATTATCTAATTAAGAGTTGCATGGAAGTTATAAGCCCCCTGACTTTACATTTTTATCTGCAATCTGAAACAATATCTGACATGGTGTGTCTACTGGAGTAGGCTTTTATACTAGTCTTCAGTCTAGTAAAGTAAGGTTTTGTACATTAATTTCTGTGGTTTTATTTCACATTGTGATGAACTAGAAAGAAGACACATGGTTTGTTCTATGTCTGAGAGGAGGTATGATTAATTTTAAATTCCTTAGGGGAAACACATATATTGATTTGATCTTGCCCATGGGATTAGTTTTCAAAAAAAATTAACAGGAGTTGCTACAACCACATCACTCAGTATCACTGAAATTGTAAGGCCTATGAAGGGTTAACAGGGTAGCGTTCTGTAAAACGCTTTCTGCTTCTGTAAAAAGCTTGCACACTACTGAAGTATAAAGGTATAGGCTACGTAATCTACAGTTAACCTTGCCATCTGCTTCTGTAAATATAGCTTGCTACAGTCAAGGATGAGAACTAACATGATACCATATCCTACTCCTTGCGACCTTGAGATAAGATTCTGAACTTGCCAAACAGAATTGTGAAGGGAGAATTAGTTGTAAATAATGGTAGTTGTAGATAATGTTTAATGAAGAAAGTTGCAGTCATCTATAAAAACACAAACCTCTCCTCAGGCAGCACGGATCTCAGGACCAACTGTAAGAGGTCTGCCACTGGCCGGCTAATAAAGCTTGCTTTTAAAATCACCAGGTTGAGCGTGCGGGTGATTACTGGGATTACGGACTAACATTTTGGGGGCTCGTCCGGGATCCCATAATCACCAGGCCCTCCCTGGCTGGGAAGGGCCGCCCAACTCATTTCGCCAGGGGAACGCTTCCAGGGGGAGCGCTACCTGACGACGTTCCAGGTCCCCGGATCTCATAACTTCAAGGTAAGGGATCGTATGATCCATNGGGGCTCGTCCGGGATCCCGTAATCACCAGGCCCTCCCTGGCTGGGAAGGGCCGCCCAACTCATTTCGCCAGGGGAACGCTTCCAGGGGGAGCGCTACCTGACGACGTTCCAGGTCCACGGATCTCGCCTTCCCTTGGCAACTGGGTGGCACTTCGCAAGCTTAGGAGGTCCGGGGGGAGCACTACCTGACGACGTTCCAGGTCCCCGGATCTCGTAACCTCGAGGTAAGGGATCGTATCATCCATAAGGGTAAGGGGCACCCTGATTTGGTGGTGGACTGCGGGAGGTCTGACAAGACAATAACTCCCTGCCACCAGCATGCACTGGGACGCCACTGCGTTGCCCTGGATACAGATTTAGGTTTAACAGGTTTAGTTTTTTTCCGTGCACCAGGTTTTTCGTGGTTCTTGTTCTTTGTGACTTCTTGTGTCCCTTTGTTTTTGTCTGTTGTGCTTTGTTTGTTTTATTTGTTCCTTGAATCCGGATGGAATGGGACAGTCGAGTTCCATTCCCGAAGGACCTTTGAATTTTTTTCTGTCTAATTTTCCAAAATTTAGGAAATGGGTCCTTTTAAATTATGGGTTCAGTATAAAATCTGATAAATTAAAATTATTTTGCAGTATGGAATGGCCCACTTTGGGCATCGGATGGCCCTGAGGGGTCCTTCAACCCTGAAATAGTTCAAAAAGCGTTCTTTCCATGGAATGACATTTTAAAGGACCCCCCCATTTGGTTACAGAGCTGCATAGTGAAATGTGGAAACGAGTACAAAATTTTAGCAACAAAAATGGGACAAAATGAGCCCCCCCACTCCATCAGCACCTAAATTACCTGTCCTGCAAGAGCCGACAGAGGATCCAATTTCACCACTTTATAGCCCCCGAGAGCCACAAAGCCCCTCTGTGGCGCCAGATGAACATGAGATCCCGGCTCAGGACCCCTTGTCCCCATCTCACACTAGAGCAGGGCAGGTTTATGGCCCACAGAGAACTGGAGCGGCCATTTTCCCAGACTCCACTGCCCCCGCCCCTCCCCGTACCAATACTACCACTCAGACAGGTCCCTGGAGGAAGCGGGAGTGCATGCATGTATGTACCCTTCTCCACCATGGACCTGTATAATTGGAAGCAGCAGAACCCTCCCTTTTCGCAAGACCCTGGGAGCATGAGATCCCTTCTCAAATTTCTGTGTAGTTACTAGCCAGCGTGGGATGATTGTCAGCAGCTCCTCCATGCATTATTTACATTAGAAGAAAAGGAGATAATTTTAAGAGGAGCTAGAGAATCAATACTTGGAATAAAGGATTTGACCGAGCACGGTTGTAGAAACATTCAAGATGAACATGTGCCCCTCCAACGACCGGAGTGGGATTGTCATGCGGTGGACAGACGAGGGTCCACCGAATTGTACCGCCAATATCTGCTACAAAGGCTTCAAAGGGCGGCACAAAAACCTACAGACTTGTCAAAAGTAGCAGAAATTAAACAAGGTCCCTCTGAATTTCCAACTANGGCCACAATAGCCACAGTGGCAGCCCTCCAGGCCCCTCCTCGCCATCCCTTAGATAGAAAGTTTTTGCAGGAACAGGGAAAAAGGGGTGTCCTAGGAAGAACCCCCAGGCGATTAGCCCTAGAGAGGGATCAATGTGCAATTTGGAAGGAGAAGGGACATTGGAAAAATGAGTGTCCTTACCGAAATGCGCCAGCAAATTCACGAGAAATTTTGTCTATGAGAGAAGAAAATGACTGACGGGGCCGGAGTTCTGTCGGCCCCCAAGAGCCCAGGGTAACTTTGAAGGTTCGGGGGCAACCCGTGTCGTTCCTTCTTGACACTGGAACGTCACACTCAGTACTTAAAGAACCAC
>VWPW01022171.1:0-32530 GCA_013389825.1 Crypturellus undulatus | reverse complement strand
CGTAGGCAGCTGGGAGCCGGGATGCCGCGTGCGCAACCTGCATGCCCGGAGCTTGTGCTTTTGCAGAGGATTCTCCTGTGCTTTTGCTTTGTCTTTTCCGCAGACCTAAAGCNGGGGCCGGGAGCTTCGGAGATCCCGTGGGATTGCGGCTCCGTAGGCAGCTGGGAGCCGGGATGCCGGGTACGCAACCTGCACGCCCGGAGCTTGTGCTTTTGCAGAGGTCCCTTTGGACAACCTTGTGTCTCCACAAACCTAAAGCTGCAGCCCTGGGTGGCAGGGCAGGGAAATAGGCTGCAAGTTGTCCTTTTTGGATCGTTTCATGATTTACACCTCATTCCCATTGTAAACTGAATTGCAAGCAAGGCGCCTGAGTGCTGAGCAGAAATGGCCGCAGAAAAATGTGTTATTTAATGCTTTTTTTCTCTTTCCTGAGCCTTTCTGGGTTTGCCCAATATGTATTTTGTTTCCTAACCTGTTGGCACCCGGTGCTGCCTTGTAAGAAGTGAAGATTCAGCAGCCACTGCCACCACGTAGGTGACTTGTGTCCCTTTCCACCGAGGCCTCCGCAGACATCTGTGTCTGAAAAACGCAGGCACTAACTGCTCCTCACCTTTTCAATATATATATTTTTTTCATTAACGCATCACTCCTACTAAAAATTTTACATTCATAGCATTTATTTTATTTTTACCCCTGAGGCTTTTTCGGGTTTGCTTTATTGAAACCGAATGGTGACCAGCCCCACATCAGGCCTGGGATTATTTCTCCTCTTGGTGCGCGTTCACACCACAACTGGTTCCTATTTTGCAAAAGCCGATGGCCCAGGACCGGGGAGCCGGTGCCTGTGTGAGCTCCGGAACGTGCTCCGAGACGTTGGATGGGTGGAAAAATCCAGGTCATCCGGGATTTTGCAATCCGCCCAGCCTTGGCTTGCAGTGACACCGAGTAGCCAACCCAAGTTAAATATTTTACTGCAGATGTTGCTAAGAGCTTAGAGTTACTCAAATTATGGGCTTTAATGAGGCAAAGAAAGTAGCTGCAGAAAGATATAAATCAGAGGAGCCGCCGATGTGTTCCAGCGTGGTGTCGAGCTGATCGGATATGACATCCCCTTTGCTTTTTCCCTGCGTTTTCCCTATGCCTGCGGATGTGGTTGTGCCCTTCGCTTTTCGCTTTAAAAGGAAAAGAGGAGTTTGAGTCACTTTTGGGATTGAAATAGCAGCGCATTTGGGGACTGCAATCCCGATCCAGCTTTTGCAGCTGGCTGCGCCGAATCCAAATTGGTCGAACCAAAACCTTGGATTTGCAAGGGATTCGTAATAGAGATCCCATTCCCGCCTGTCAGGACTGTCTGCAGTGCAGCCCTCCCATCTACATGGATTCCAAGGAGCAGTGTTTGCCCCATACACTATCTTTAATATCACCTTAATCCAAATTTTACCAAGACCTGGACAAATCCTGTGCAAAACGGCCTCGATCACAACAGATTTCTTTCTGATGCATTCTCCTTCTCTAATGGGCTTTGCTCTTACTTTGGCAATTGTCGAGATTCATCTAAATATTACTGAAAAAAGTGAATTTCAAAGGAGCCTGCAGTAACTGTATGTGCAAGGGGAATTGAGGTACTTTAGCCAGAAGTATCTTAGCGTTCTCGTAATCAAGGAACATAAACAGTTCCATAAACAGTTCCAACAGTTCCAGACGGAGCCCAGATTTGAGAGACCAGGGTTTAATTCATATCATTTTTTGCAGAGGGAATTTTGAACCTACGTGTTTTTCGCCCTAATCAGTAGACAAAAAGGGTCTCTCCCTGTCTAGCCTTAATACCATTCTACTTTGTACTGATAATCATTGCTAATTAAATAATCACCTACAATCCACTCTCCTGAGTGGAGCTCTGGATTTTGCCATAATAGCTGTAAGCTGTAGTGATTTGTGAGCAAATTACTGCTTTGTTCCTATTTACAGATTGCTTTTGGGATGGGATAGAGCCCAAACCCTGATAATTTCTACTAGGGTGAAAAATGCTTTTGCCAAATAATTTTTTAACCCACAATATAAAAAAAAATATTAAAAATATATATAAAAAAGTGTAACTAACTTGTTTGTTTTTGTGACAGTTTTATAACCCCAAATTTGCACCTTGTGGAAAACTACAACGGTTGGTGCTGAATTGCCATGTTGGAATTTTTCTTATGATGCTTTAATATCTGAGTACATAGCAAAGCTCAGCAGAGAGGAGAAATAAAAACCTGCACAAAACGCTCCCAGAACAGCTTGACGAGGCAACTATTGCCCAGTCCAGCTAGCGCTCTCCAAAAGACACGGCTATATTTAGTATTATTTTTATAAGCCGTAATGCTATTTACTAGGTGTCTAGCTCAAATCTGAAACCAGCTTGAAAGGAAGCTCTGAAACTTGCTCTTCATGAGTGCATTCTTAAAGGATTTTTTGGTAAGAAAGTTGCTTTTAATGTTATAGACTGGGTGCGAAGCATTAGCCAAGGCAGAGAAGAGCTCTCGCCTGAGCTCTGCTGCTGTTTTGCTCTGAAAATACTTAAAAATCAGACAAGGGAGTGGGGCTGGAGGGTCCCTATAGCCCAGAGGAGGTTGGAGGAGTCTCTGGCCTGACCCTGTTGCTGTTGTTGCAAGAAGGAAAAGAATGCAAAATGATAACCCTGAGCAGACCCATATCCAGGGTTTGCTGCTATCCTGCAAAACAGAGTGATTATTGAACGGTGCTGACCCGGATCCAGGCTGGGAGCCGGGTCCTTCCTAGGAGAAACAGGACAAGAAGCTTCTCCAGGACATGGGAGCAGGAGCTGCTCAGAACTAGGCCTGTCCCAGGCAATATTTCTACAAATTCTCAAATTCCCATTGGAAAAACCTTCTTTCCAGCCTGCCCTTGCAGCGGGGGTGCAGATGGAAGGCAGGACCTGCCATCTCTCCCATGCACATGGCTTGGGTCTCCTTCCAGCACGATCCCACTGGAGATCCCACCGAAGCAGGGGGACTCTAACTCTTTCACTCTCCTTTTGCTATAAAAAGTGCTTTTAATGAGCCGGATGGAGCTGGTTAGTGAAACGCTTGCACCGTTAATAGATGTAGAAACTTTTTAATATGCTGTTTGCCTTTCTTGATGAAACGAGCTAATTGGAGCGAGCACTGCTATTGCGTTGGGTGAAGAAATCCAGGTGTGTTTTGGAGTAACAACCTGCTCTGCCATGACCCTGGTGTCCCGTGCATGGATCCTACGGCATTTTGCAAGCGAGGGGTTCAAAGCTCTCTAAAAAACAGCCCTGTCGAGGCTGGGGTGTCGGAGGGAGAGTGGGAGGGCTGCAGGATCCTCAGGAATGCCGCGAAGGACCAAGGTGCGCTGAGGTTTGGGTTGCCATCTGCATCCTTCCCGCTGCTCCTGGCTTCGCAGAAAATTCCACGGTCCCTTTTACGACCGTGAGTAATCAGGAGCTTGGTTTTACATCCCATTTCGAAGTCCACGCAAGGCCCCGTAATTACATGCTGATATATTTTTCTCGGGCCGGAATGAGGGCCAGGTTCTGATCTCATGCTGGTGCGGACAGAGGAGGCTGCTCGCTCTGGGATGTTCTGCTTCCTCCTGCTGCAGCCTCTCCCGAGACAGTCGTCTTGGTGCTGATGTGCAAAGTCTTCTGCTAATGGTTGTTGTATTGACTAATCTGGCTCCAAGGTGCCTTTTGGGGAGCAATCACAGCTGCTCCAGGCTTCTCCTGCAGGAATGAGCTCTGCGGAGGGGATAATCTGTGGTCCTTCCTTGGGACAACAAGTCTCTCCCTGGAGAAACTCTGTATCCCGACCTAAAACACTAAATCTTACCTCAAAAATGGTCGAGGAGACCTTCCATCTCCAACTCCATCTCCTACCATCTCTACTTTATATAATAGGCCCTCCACTAAAGTCAACTTTTGGAGCAAATGAGAGTAAAACCAAGAAAAAAGGATCTCCAAGTGGTCCCGCTATAAGATGCTGCGGAGAAGCTCACTGAGATTCACTGGTCTCTGCTTATTGGCCTTTAGTTTAAGAAAAAAAAAATTGAAAGGTTTTTGCTATTAAGTATATCTGTGACAGCTTCTCCCTTTAGGATGTAACTCTACCGTCAAGGATGGAAAGATGTTGATAATTCAGAACAGAGTAGCAAAGAATTCCTTCCTTCTGTAAAATTATTCTTTCATTTTATATTGTTCCAACGCTTACATAAACAGTCCTTCAGCAGTTATTTAGCCTGTAATATATTAATGTGGAACACTGTAGCCTCTAGCAAAAGAGTCAATGGATCAAGCAACACCGAGAGGTATTTTACATAACAAAGCTGCAGAGCAGAATAAATGTGTCAAAGTCGGTAATTCGAGGACATCTCCCAGCTCCGAAGGAGCAGGACGGGAGGAGTCAGCTTGTATTTCAGACCCAGAGCAAGCAACTGATCCTAAATTCACACACAATGGTTCAGTAATTGAGTTAAATGTATAAAATTTCCTGGAATAGAAATACTGGCTCTGAGTTCTTGTGCTACATGATAAAAAAAAGGGAGAGAGAGAGAAAAAGAAGCTGAATTTAACCCTTTTAGCACCAGACTTTTATCACAGTGTGGATGAGGAGGTAGAATCGAGCTTGGGCCTCGTGTCGGGAAACTTGCAGCAGACCCTGGACCATAAATAAGCATGGGGACTCTTAGAGAAAAGGAGTTTGGTTGAAAAACGACATATAAAAAAACAAATTCTGGTGGTCGAATTAAAATAATCTCCCCGTGGGAAGCCTCTGGACTGCTTAAATTCCCACCTGATCCCTAAAGGGGTCTTGTGATGCCTACGCTGAGGACAGTAGTGGATGTAGACAGCCCTGGAGCAGTGAAGACCACCCTTTCCATCTCCTCCTCCCAAATTTGCTCTTTGTTTTTGGTCTTTTGGGATTTTGCGTGTGTTTTACAGACCCTGAGGACTTCACAGTGTTGGATCAGGCCCTTCCTGAGCATCGTGTTTCCCAGCCCAGCCGGTTCTGGGTATTTGGAGCGGCCACCATCCTCGCAGGGCTTCCCTGACCGCTAATCGCTGCAGATCAGGTTCAATTCCAAAGTGTGAGGTTCTTGGAAGGTTAAATATAATAATTTCTCTTTCTTGCTTCTCCTTAAAATATTTTCCATCGAAAAACTGGAAGTTGTGCTTTATCCATCGAAATGCTCCTTGGTGAAATCCCCTCGTCTGTGGGAACTGCAGTAGGTGGTTCATATAACTCCAAATTAGAACTGAGCAAAGATTGAAACGTTTATACTGCTTCACATTGCAATCAAGAACAAATGTCGTATGTAACGGGAATGGAAAGGTTGGGTTTCCCAATTGCTTTAGCACAATTCTGTTTGTAACTTTAGACCAGGTGCTTAGGCTGAGGATTGCAAACTCCTTACGGGGCAATTTGTAGCATGTCAAAATCTGACCCAGCTCAAGAACAAGTTTTAGGGAAGATTTCGGTGCAATTGCATTTGTGCCCCTCGTTATTTTGCGCCTCAATATTCCTATTATATGTTTGTAAGTTTGGGGGAGTTTCTAGCCATGTGGGTGTTTGCAAATATTATAAATGCACTTCTGATTTTTAGAGGGTAAATAAGGATGTGTTAATGTAGCTTGTGAAGCCTTCAATCACAGTTGTACAGGAAAACAAAAATTTTTATACAGCATGTCAATTAGAAAATGCTCCAAATTCTAGCTATCGTTTTCTGTCTCCAAATCTATCAATTATGTATATTTAATCATCGTAGAACAAACGGCCTCTAACTAGAGGTGCACAGCACCTGTGCAAGGGACTTTATTAAAATCATAGAATCCTAAAATCATTAAGGTTGGAAGGGACCTCTAGAGATCAAAAATACCTGTTATCTGGGCATCTCATAGTTCATTATTTACTTATTTCTGGATTCTGATGTGGGTTCTCTCCTGTCATCTCGTGGGAAGGAAATACTCAGCCCTTGACCATGAAATCGTGTTCAGGATATCGAATTTGGGTGATTTTGTGGCTTTTCAGCCACCCCTGTTCTGAGGGAGTGGGGTAGGTGTCCTGCTACCTGGCAGGGAAACCTTGGGGCAAGCAGCACCTATGGGAGGGATGTCTGGGATGGTCTTGACCTTGGGTGTTCTGCTAGCACGTAAGGGATGGAAATAAAGGAGTTTTCTGTCTGTTTACAGCAGAAAAAAATCCTTTGATTTGTATATTATATCTTGATTGTCAGCTTTTGGGTGCTGCAAAAGCAAAAGCAGATTGTGTTTAAGGAAAAATACAGCAATGCACGTGGGCTGCTCGTCGTAATGGGTATTAAGTTGAGATCGGCTAATTCACTCGGCGTTCGAAAGCAAACTCAAGTCAAACCATGTGCTTGCCTCAAACCTCCCCTTTGCGCCCTTTTCTCCTGGTACTTCCAAGAGCTTTCTGAATTTCTGTGGGATTCAGATAACTATTTTATCTACTGTATAAAACAGAGCAGATAAAAACAATTTTATCTACTGTATAAAACAGAGCGTAACTATTTTATCTACTATGTAAAAGGGAGCAAGTGGACAGAGGTAATTGTTTTCCTATGGATTATTCTGCACTAAATAGCTCTGCAAAACAGAGATTAAATTCTCATGCAAATGTTGAGCTAAGAAGTTAACAGGAGGCTAAATTAATAATAGGGGAAAATTGGATGTTCTTGCTGTTGTCATTTAATGGGAATTTTTTGCCCGTGCCTACAATAACTTTTGGGAAAAACTACATCTATAAGTATTTTTCAAACTGAAACCAGATGGGGGTAGGATAGCCTGTTTTCCTTTGTGGGAGGCTGCGTTTTCATGGTACGCGAGTAACTGGAGTCCCATTAAAATCCAGTTTGGCTTTTGGGGCTTGTCCTTCCTATCTCTTGCAGGAAGGACCGACTCCTGATGCTGGAGTTTCGGCTCGTCGGATGGGTAGGGAGTTCTTGGAGGTGAGATGCAGGTTTGGGAGGAGGAGGGATGACTCGTGGACCAAAACCACAGCAATTTCTGTGCACTGAAGAAAGCAGCAATTTTCTCTGGAGAGATCCAGCCCACATACATGGCACAGAAGCGCAGGGTGATGGAGCCTTCCCAAGCAGCACTTTTGCTTTCAATTCCGATGGCATCAACGTGCCATCCCCATCCATCACCCTAGGCCACCGGCCAGACAGTCCTGGCTCCCTCTGCTTGAGGACCAGGGCTGCTTGGGGTCATTTCCAAGCTCATCCTGCTCTGCAGTTGCCACCAGAAAGGTCCTTTCTCAGCAAGGGGCAGTCTCTGGGCTGGGGTCCGTGCCATTAGCTCCGTGTAGCTGCAGAGCAGCGTTGTCACGTGCAGGATGGACGGGGATGGGGACCAGATGGTCCTACTAGACCTAGTGATGCAGCCAGTAGCACCAGTGAACACCCACACGGGCTCCTTGATAACCTGGCTCCTTCCCTCCCGCTCTTCCTTCATAAAGATCCATAAGGAACAGTCCAAAAGGCAGAATTCCTCTCTGGTGACACATAAAGTGAACCGAGGAGACCCCAGTGTGTCTCCTTGGGGATCTGTGGTGGAAAGGTCCCCGTGTGACAGGTACTGGTGGTCTGAGAACGCACAGATGAGACGTTTTCCCTTTTCCCCAACTTCCCCTAGCATGACGTGAGTAGGAGTTTGTTTATTTTGTGAACAAAGAATAATCAAAGAATCTTTTTTTCTACTTGTTTTTTCCTTTTTTTTTTTAATGATAACTGTGGTCTCTCGTTTATCTTGAAATGATTAGTGACCTTTTTGTAAGAGTCACGACTAAAGAGTCGCATGTGACGAGGCTGTTGGTATAATTAATACCAGTAATAAAGCAGGATGACCTCAACCATGAGTAGGGATGAGCTGGAGCAAACGGAGCTGGATCCTTCCAAGTCATCCGAGCCGGAGGGAATCCATCTGGGGCTCCCAAAAAGAGGAATCTTGTCAGCCCTAGTGATGTCTTTGGGAACTTGGAGAATGTGGATGAAGGAATGAAAGAGTAGAGAAGAGCTAGGGAAGTACCTGGCCTCTAAAGAGGGGGAAAAGGGGGAAAATGGGAGATTCTAAGGCCATTGCTGGAAAAATACTACAAAAAATGCTCAGGCACGTAAAAATCTCAAAGGAAAACCAAGGGGATGACTATGGCCATCGTGGGTTGGCCAAGAGCAAGCTGTATAAAAGCGATCTGTAGTTCATTGACAAAGCAAGGCACATGAATAGAGGATAAACAATATGTGCTTTTAGTGAGGCTTCTGAAACCATTTCACACAAAATCTCCTAAACAACCTGAGAAAACAGGGCCCATAAATAGTAGGAAATGGGACCCAGAGGATGAAAGTGGATGGAAAACTCTATTCAGTAGCTATAGGTGGCTGTCAAGGGGAAGGATTTATCGAAGGGGCTTCCATAGGGTCTTTCTGGCGATATTCAGGGTTTTCCGTAAAATCGTGGAATTAGATAATGCCTGTTAAATTAGCAGACCATGTGAAGGCAGAAGGAATGGGCAGTATATTGGAGCATGTAGTGCGAATTCAAAATAATCCTGACAAACTGGAGGTCTAGCATAAAAAAATAACATAAAAAAGCAAAATTGGGTCCAAAGGGCTGTGTGATGCATTGCGCTTGCACAGTGCATTGCAGGGTGCAGGAGGGAATCCTTGGACAACCCTGGCTAAAAGCAAATTGCTTCAGGAAAGCCATGGACTCGAGAACACCCGGAGACCAACGGGAGCTGCCCGAGATGTGGAGAATCCAGGGATGCTTCACAAGGGAAGGTGGAATCAACGGGGCTGGATGCATCAGGAAGAGGCAGTGGACCAAAGGAGAGAGAAGAGATCAGCCTGTCTTGATGCAGTGAGCAGAGAACATCCTGGAAANGGGCTGTGTGATGCATTGCGCTTGCACAGTGCATTGCAGGGTGCAGGAGGGAATCCTTGGACAACCCTGGCTAAAAGCAAATTGCTTCAGGAAAGCCATGGACTCGAGAACACCCGGAGACCAACGGGAGCTGCCCGAGATGTGGAGAATCCAGGGATGCTTCACAAGGGAAGGTGGAATCAACGGGGCTGGATGCATCGGGAAGAGGCAGTGGAGAGAGAAGAGACCAGCCTGTCTTGATGCAGTGAGCAGAAAACGTCCTGGAAATAAATTACAAAGGAGAGGAAATTGATTTGCACCCTAATTTGGGGTTCTTGTTGCAAATTGTGCCTTAATTTGGGCTTTTTGTTGCAAATTGCATAATATCAGAGTGCTCCGACGCCCCGCGATGGGCACGTCCCTGTGATCCGAGCTAGCCCAGGAGCTCGCAGCCGGCCCTGGGCCGCGTTTGAGGCTTTACAGCCCATTGTTGTCGCTCCTGTTGGACAAATATAGAGTCTGCTGCAAAGAATATGAGCTCCTGGTACCTACTGTGTGTTTGTAACAACCTGTGATTTGGAAAATAAAACCCAGGCAAACAAAGAGGTCTAACCTGTAAAAAAGTTATGGGTGTAGGTGCCCGTTTTCTGACAGAGGGGTTTGGTAACGGTGCAGGGGACAGAAATGTAAGGAATAATTGTTTTTGGGCCTAGAACCAGGAAAACTACTTTTCCAAATTAATCCAGTGAGAGCCATGAATCCACAGTATTTCATATCACACTTCATAAAACTCCAGTCATAATCCATAAAACTGACATTATTAGATTAAAAACCTCAGTTCCTCCTATAAGGAGCTCGCTCATTAGACATGCTGTAGTTTTATAACCTTAAAGTTCCTACCCAATTACCGTGATTAATACTGTGCTTTAATAAAAAATTTTTAAAAATCACCGCAGGGGTTGATACCATCTGTTTGTTATAATTGTGTATTTAAATATTGTTCAGCAGCAGAGAGACACTTAGTAGGTGCAGAGCGTGACCAAGCGCGGGCAGAGGGCAGAGCGCGCTGGCCCGGAGGTGACACGGGACATGCGGGTGACATTGGTGTCACCATCAGCTCCAGGCTGGGCATGGTGCAAAGGTTGGTGCCTTTGGTTCTGAAATTGTCACTCGGTGCAAAATTTGGTGTTTTTCCCCAAATCCCTGGTGTCTCCCCAGCACGGTTATCTAGCGTGAGGTTGTGCGAGGTCTTGGTGCTGGTGACCACGGGCTGAACCGCGCTGGGAAACGGGCGTCATCCGAAATGAGCTGGGAAATCGGCGTCATCCAGGAGCAACGAGGAACTTCCCCAGGAGAGGAGCCACACGAAGACCCTGCAGTTTCCAAGGGAAAAAAGAAGGATTTTGGGCAACGTGTACCAGCAACCAAGTCCTGCCTCGCCAGGGATGCCCTGGCCATGCCCGGAGCATCACCAGGTACCTCCGTCCCAAACCCTGCGCCGTTGCCAGCGATGACCACAGAGCCACTTGCCAAGACACCCACGTGTCACCTCCTTGGATGAACTGTCCACCCTGCTGCTAATGGACTGCAAACAGGAGCTCCAGGGAGGTTTATTTCTGCAAGCTCAGCCTTCCGCAGTGTTCATACCCCTCTCCTTCCCAAGGATGATCTGGATCCTTCTAGGATTTGCTCCTCGGTGCCTGCTCAGCAATCCCGTTGGCCGGCGAGATTCAGCTGCAATAACCGAAGCTAAAAATGTGTCAGGTTCGTGATTCCACCCGCAGAGCAGAAAGCGCCAAACTTGTATTATTTTTGAATCCCCTGATTTTCGAGGCTGGTGGAAATTAGATAGCTTTGCTTCTGACTTCCAAGCAATAAAGAGAGGTGAATCACTGCTGAAAAAAAAAAGGAAAAAGAAATCTAACGGACCACCCAGTCGCTCCTTATAAAGCTGTAAAATGATCCGCTGCAGAAGTGGTAAAGTGCAGAATTATTTTCTTAATATTACTGCAATTGCACAAGGCAAATCAAATCAAAACAGGCTCAGAGTTTGCTAACAAAACAGCGAAGCGAGAAGTGTGTTAATGAATACAGGCCGATTAACATGCATTGAACCCAAAGCTGCAGCACACATGGGTTGGACGGGGAGCTCCAAATGTATTTACTGCTTTGAGTACAGCGTGTTATGCTCAAGGACCTAACATGTGTGTGTAATTCAGATTTAAATACTTTTTCCCCTCATAATTCTGGGTAATTATCCAACTCTGGATAAGTAAATATTTTTTTTTTTTTTTTCCTTTTTACTAAATAGTAGTTAGGACTTTGGTTACTAACTGTGATTAGTCCAATCGCCCTTCTTTATGATTCTGTGACTCTGCTACTTAAGTGTCCTGCCAGCATTTTTGAAAATTATAACTTGCAAATCACTGTATTTAAAAAAAAAGTGCTAATTTCAGACACTTTTGTTGTGCTTTTGACATTTACTTGCTGTTTTTTAGTGAGAAAATGCATGTCCTTTTCAAGTGAAAGCTGCTTGGAAGCCCTCAGATCAGGTTTCCATGGAAGCCCCTTTTGCTCCAGGGGTCCCCACAGGAGACCAAATGTAGGAAAATGGGAACTTTGCTGGGAAGTAAAAGGTCCTGGAAGAGTGAGGGCATTTCAGGATAACCCAGAGCGAAACTCCCGGGCCTGGCATTTGGGCACACAGATATTCCCAGAGCAGGGAGTGTAGCTCAGACGTTGGATTTACAGTTGGGAAATGTGGGTCCTATTTCTGGCTCTGCCGCAAGAGGATGCACAATTCTGAATAAACGTCTTTAAGGCCATATCCTCAGAGGGCACCTTTGAATCAGGTAGGAATTAGGTACCAAATCCTCCTGTTCTCTGCCCATTGCGGCGTGCAGAGGGGCATCCTCCTCCTCCCCTGCCCCTGCAGTGTCCACTGGGATTTTCTCTTCGCTTGGGACACATTTTTTTGCTGTTCATTGTGGCTTTTTTTATGCACCAGAGAGGTGCATGAGCTTTGCATAGGTTTGTGATGGCCTCGGGATGCCCATGAATTTGTTGCATTTGTTGCTGCCCACATTGGGGCTGCGTTTCCCCTATTGATGCCCTTGGGTACAACATGGCACGAGGGGCCCACGGGTGCTAAAAACTGTGAGTAACCAGTTCACAGGACGATAAAGTTATATGCGAGAATAATGAAGTGTCTGCTAAAAATAGTAGTGGGACCAAACAAGGTTACAGCTTTGAACCCAGCTGGAATGGGGGGAAATTCTCCTTAGTTGGCGTCAGGTCCGAAAATAAATAACTTGGTTACATCAGAGCATTATTCTTCAACGTGTAATACGTTAAGTCAGCTTTATAACCTCATTTTTATGGGTAAGATGGTGAAACCACTTTGTTTCCCTTTTCTTTTTTCATCCTTTTTTTTTTTCTTTTAATGTGTCCAAGGAACAGCTAGTTAATTAGTAAAACTAGAGCTAAATCATAAGGAATATGACTAACGGGACAAGAATTCCTATCAGTCTCAGAAATCAAACAGTCCTGAACAGGAATCAGCTGCTTTTCTTTCCTAGGCTTTTTTTTCCCCCTTTTTTTTGACGGATTCCTCTGCATTGTGCTATGTCCTGCTCCTGCCATCACGGAACAACCAAGCGCTCTGGTTCGGTTAAAATTGGGGTTGGAAACCACCCGCTTTGCGCGTGGAAGCGGCGCAGAGCGATGCCGAGCGCTGCCCCCAGCCTCTCGCGGCCTTTCCCGGGTATTCCCGCTCCGTAGGCTTGCAGGTTTGCCGCTTTATCTGCTTCACATATGCAAAATGTTCGGACAAACAGGCAGCAAGAGCAAAAATTTAAAAAATAAAACTTAAAGCCACAACCCTGTATGGAAGAGCTGCTCTTTAAGTAGAAAATCCGATATTTCCCCTGGAAGGGTTTTCCAGGCGTGCTGGAAACCCCTCGGCTGCGCTTCTGTCCCACCGAGGTCCCACTGTGGGGCTAGGACACCTTCGGGCCGGTGGCCTGACCGGGGAGGAAGGCTCCTCATCATCCCTGCAGCCTCGAGTAGGAGGAGAGGCTGTGGGCAAGCGGGCAGCACTGGAGCAGGCAAGGATCCATGTGGGATCGTTCCGGAGCTGGTTTTAGTGGGGCGTTTAGTAAATTACGTGGAGCTGGAGCCGCTTCGGCCCAAGGAGCCTCCCCGGAGCCGCTGCTGCCGGAGCCGAGGCCGCTGCCTTGCGGTCGGCACAGGGGGACCGCGGTGGCCACGGAGCAGCTGGCCGCGGCCTTTGCTGCTCCTGTTTCCTTTGTTCCCAAACTCATTTCAGCAGGAATTCTTGCTGCCACTCATGCTTATTTTTAGGGAGAAAACTCGCCTGATTTGGGCGGAAAAGGTGGGATTTCCTTTCCTGCTGCAGATAAACCCCATGGAGAGCTCCGTGCCGGAGAGCTGACCGGACACCCGCTCTTGTCTCCTCCGTAGGTGCTGCTGATCGCGAGCGGCAACCTGAGCTTCCTCAACTGGCTCACCGTGGTGCCCGGCATCGCCTGCTTCGACGACGCCAGCCTGGCCTTCCTCTTCGGCACCCGCGCCAAGGAGCGGCTGGCGCGGCTGCAGGACGGGCGCGCGCGGCTCCCGCTCCGATACGGTGAGTTCCCGCTGCCCGGAGCAAGCCGCAGCCACCGCGGCGGAGTGCAACCTGCTCCGAAAACACGAAAATTGCAAAAAAAATCCCCCAAAACGCCCAGAAACACAAAAAGCAGGAAAAAGGCGCGAAAAATGGCAAAAAAACGCGAAAAAATGAAAAAAACACAAAATCACCAACCTCCCCCCAAAATGCCCCAAAATGCAAAAAACAGAAAAATAAGATAAAGAACATAAAAACAGGCACCAAAAGTGCCACAAAAATGAGAAATCTCAAAAGAGTGAAAAATGGCGAAAAATCGCAAAAAATGAAAAAAAAACACAAAATTGCCAAAACTCTCCCAAAATGCCCTGAAACATAAAAAGCAGAAAAAATAACATAAAGCACATAAAACAGGCACCAAAAACGCCACAAAAATGAGAAAATCTCAAAAGCGTGAAAAATGGCAAAAAAATGGCGAAAAATTGTGAAAAAATGAAAAAAAACACAAAAATCGCCACCCCCAAAATGCCCAGAAACACAAAAAGCAGAAAAAAATAACATAAAGCACATAAAACAGGCACCAAAAACGCCACAAAAATGAGAAAATCCCAAAAGCGTGAAAAATGGGGAAAAATTGCGAATAAATGAAAAAAACATGAAAATCGCCAAAACACCCCCAAAACACCCCAGAACACCCCAAAACACGAAAAGCCAAAAAAATAACATAAAGCACATAAAAACAGGCACCAAAACCGCCGCAAAAATGAGAAAATCCCAAAAGCATGAAAAATGGCGAAAAAATGAAAAAACCCACCAAAATCGCCAAACCTCCCCTAAACACCCCAAAACACAAAAAGCAGAAAAAAAATAACATAAAGCACATAAAAGCAGGCACCAAAAGTCCACAAAAAAGCCCTCGTCTTCCCCTGTTGGGGCAAACGTGGCCGGGAGAGGAGCTGAGTGCCCCTGCGTGCCCCTTCGCTGCGGTTTGCAGGGGGCTGGCCCCCGCGCCGATGACACGAGCGCAGAAACAGTAGCTGATTTAGAAAGATCTGTCACGCTGGTGCCACTAGAGGGCACGTCGCTGGTCCCGGTGTATTTATTTTGGAACGGGCAAGTCTCTGGAGCGAAAATTCTGACATCTTTGCTCCTGAGAGTTAGTATTCATCGCGTTCGCTTCGGCGAGTGTCAAACTCCAAGCCTAAGTAAGCAATGTGGAGCTGCATAATTTATCCAGCGATTTTTTACCAAATATTTTGACTGTTTAAAAGGCAGGAATGAGACACCCAGTGTGGCTTGGGGTGAGGGTTTCGTGTTTGCTTGGGCTGAGCCCTCTCCCGTCCCCCGGGACGTGGTCGTGCTCCAGCCCCTGGCACGTGGCTCCCTGCTTGAGGAAGGAGCTGGACGAGAGGCCAGAATTCCACAGGGATCAAAATTGGTTTTCAATCTGCCGTGATTTCCAATTTACTGCCTGGAAAGGAGACCCGGCTCCTGGTCTTGCTGCGCTCAGCAGCTGCTTGGGGAAGGCAAGAGGAGCCCTCGTGGCCACCAAATGGCACGGTTATTTGGGGAGCAATGAGATGAACTCATGTATTCCCATTATAATGTGGGAAAGCAAAGGCAAGGGTTTGTTTTCAGGGACGAGAAGGGGTTGCTGTGGCTGCTGTCCCACTCTGGAGTGATTCTGCAAGCCGCCCTGTTTGCAGGGATTGTCTGCACAAGCAGCAGCATCGCTCTGCTTTTCCTAGGGCTGCAGAACAGATGTACAGTTGTATTCTTACAAACCACATTTCAGCAGCAAATTGACTAAAATATCAACAGCAATTACAGATGCTGATTTTTAAATATACTAAACATCTGTCGGAGTAGTGCAAAACATCAACAAGATGCACATCTATCCCTGGTCCTTTCTCATCTACCAAGAAATGCAGTTTCCCAAGCAGAAGTGTTAATTCCTCGCAAGAGCAAGGCTGCTGCAATGCCATTAAACTTGCTGTGTGTCCCATCCTGCATATTTTGCTGAAAGGCGAGATCTTTAGCAGCTTTCCAGTTCTGGTGCCTCTCCAAAGGCGAGAGGCTTTTCCTGTTGGTGCCAGGGGCTTGGTCCTGATCCTGATGACTTATGTCCCAGGACTGGGAAGGTGCTGAGAGCTCGTGGGCTGGATCCCTGAATCCAGAGCTCAAGGTCATGGTCTTTGGAGGAGTTAAAGGATGGGCAGCCCGTGCATGGCCATGAGCAGCCTCCGGAGCCTCTGTGCTCTTGGTGAGGGGGTTCAGCCCATCTAGAAGATCCCCAAGGCCCTGCCGGGCTCCTGCGTCGCGTGTCCTGGTCGCAGGGGACGAGGAGCCGCGTCCCATGGAGCTCCCGTCCAAACCACACGATTCTCCAGCAGCGTCCTCAGACTAAACAATTATTAATAGCTTCTGAGAGGGGTTCAAACAAACATCGCTCTCCTGCAGAGATAAGGGGAAGGCTGCGTGCGATCGCTTTGAATCTGATCCTTTGGCTGTTAATGTTAAACAAATTAAAAGCGGGCAGAAGCACAAGAACTCTTCAGAGGTCGCCTGTGCTTATTTGTTCCATTGCAGTCGGGCTCTCTTGGGACTGGGAGGGCACCTAAGTGCAGCACAGCCCTGTGCTGGCCCGCAGAGGCTCTTCCTGCAGCTCTGCATTGGGAAGGACAGGGATAGGAGGGCAGATCGGAGCGGGGAGATGGGAGAGTTGGATAGAGCAAGGACGAGGGCAGGAATCTGCAGGCCCCCGGGGCTTGGAGCCACGGAGGGTAGTTGTGATCGAGGTACAAATACCAACTGCATTTCAACCCCTTCTACTAACACAACCCTTCCCTCTGCTCTGCTTCTGTGTCCCGTGCAGGCTGCTACGTCCGCAGGGTGGTGAACGTCTCCTTCGGGCTCCTCATCGCCTACCTGAGCGTCCCCGTCGTGGTCAACCTGCTCAGCTCCAGGCAGGTCATGAACACCTCCTTCCACCCGCTCCGCATCGTCAACACCTACGGGGCTTTCGGAAGGTACCGTCCGTTCACGAGCACATCATACAGCTCAACCTGGCCCCCCACAGCAACAAATACAGGCAGAGGGACAGTCTGTAAGCCTGAAATGAGGCAGAAATCCCTTCAGATGAGCTAGACTTGACATAGACTTCGGGTAGACTTGACATAGACTTTGGGTAGACTTGGGATAGACTTTGGGTAGACTTGGAACAGACTTTGGGTAGACTTGGGATAGACATGGGGTGGACCCAGCAGGTAGACTTGTTTATGAGAGGGGAAGGAAAGAGCAGGCGTCTTTCATACTAAATTAAAAAATTGTTTTCCTTGAGGTGTTTTTAATTAGCTTGTTATATTGATGCAGCAAACAGAGCAGCAGGATGAAAATAGCCCTGGCCAAGGTCACCCGGAGGATGGTCTTCAGCATCACCAGCAGCCTTTATTTATGGTGCACTCCTCTTCCCGTGCGCGCACTTGTTCTCCCTCGTGTAAATATCCGTGTAAGCCATTGGGGAGCAGGTCTAAGGCCAACAAGAAAAGGGCTTTTTCCAACCGGTGGCTCGGGGAATTCATTGCCACAGGAAGCTGTGGAGACTGGAGTGTAAATGGGAGAACAAGAGGGGTTCAGAGGTCTGGCTGCTGCCTTGAGCGCAGGAAGCCTTGTGCAGGGCAGGAAGGAGGGAACTGAGCATCCAGGGCTGGATTTGGAAGCGCTGGAGGCTGAGGCTTCTGGAGGAGGGTTCCAGGTCTGACCCAGGATGCCTCTACTTGTCCCTCTCAGGCTCTTCCTGACCACGACATGTGGGAACAGGTTGGGTTTTCTCCATGGAGCAGGGCTGGAGAAGTCTCCGCATGCCCCGTGCAGGGTTTCCTGGTGCTGGTGGGGATGCTGCAGAGCCGGGAGGCCGCATTCCACCCACAAGCTGCTCTTGGAAAAGCATCCCCTATCCTGAAAAGCTGCGAGAGGCCCGGGGAAAGGCAGAGGAGGGAAACCACAGCAGGAGGAGCGAAACAGCCGTTTCCAGCCCCACGTTTAATCCCAGTGCCAGCTGATACCACCAAGGGTCTGCTCCTTGCTCAACGCATTGCTCTTTGAGTGGCATCTGCCAGTGCTAGGGATTGACCCCTGCCAAAATCAGGGAACGAGGGGGCTCCAGCAGGACATGCTGCTCTGTACCCAGCAGCGGCGCTGGTTTTCCCTACAAAACCCCTGGTTTTGGCCACCCCACGACCTGGCTGCAGTGGCCACGAGTGTCCCCCAGGAGGTGGCCCAGGCTCCTGGTGACGCAGCGGCGTCTGCACGTGGTCCCGTAGGAGGAGGTCGCTGGAATTAAGTAGGTTTTATAGGAAAAGGATCAGGTTGGCTGGTGAAAACCCAGCAGAGCAGCTGGCCGGAGGGGAGGAGCGGGTCTCTGGAGATGCAGAGCACACCTAGAGCCATCAAAGTCACTCGCCCAGTATTTCAAACAGCAAATATGTTTTATGAAAGTGAAAACTTAGTGAAAACATGATTAAAAGCACCAGCACTATAAAAGTGCGAAACAGTGAAGTTTCTCCTTTTTTTTCAGAGAAGGAAAAATAACCCCTGAACCTCTCTGAATGCTGCAGTGCTGAAGCTACGGGAGGTTGTTTTCTTTGGGTTGTTGTTCTTCTTTTGCTGCTTCAGTCTATGGTTTCTGTTTCAACAGTTAGCAGAACCTAAAGAGCATGTGATGAAATGCTGCTGTAATATGTTTGTAATTCCAGCCTATGTAAACCAATAAAAAGAGGATTGCAGCTTATAATGAATATACGATTATGTGAAACTTGACATATTTTGAATCACACAGTAGGAACATACTTTTATTAGTAATTTGCTGTCCCTGATTTACAGTGTGTTTCTAACCATTGGGCAGCTAGCCATGGCTCATAACTCAGCCCAGCATATAATATGGAACTTGGCTGGAGGATGCAGAAATCTATTAAACGGAGGTAACAATTATAAGCCGAGACGCAGAGCGTTCCTCGAGCTGTGAGCATCTATCGCGGGAAGTCATTGGGGCAGGAGGAGGCTCCAAGCTGCAAATTTTTGGTTTCTTGGGTTGAAGGAGTAGGGAGGAATATAGTAAGAAACATAAAATGTGTGTGGAGCGGTTTTGACAGGCAGGGTTATGCTGTTTTGCATTAGTTGTGCAAAGCAGCTCTGCGGTGCAGAGGAGCGTCCCTGATGGTCGTGTTTGCACCTGGGTGTTCAGAGTTTGCTCCCTGCTGCTCCCCTTGCTGAGCAGAAAGCAGAGCCCGAGCAGCAGCCCAGCAGCCTGGTGACCCGTCATGGGGCTGGGCTTTTGTAGCCCCCTTTCTGCACGTGTTGGAGGTGTGAGGGGTCTCCTGTGGTTTCCTCCTGTGTTTCCCTTGGCTCGGTTTGCGGTGGCTCGTGCGTCACCTCCGTCCCCTGCTGAGCAGCAGCTCGGTAGGACCTGCCATCTGGGCACATCTAGACCTGGATGCTCCAAGGGGCAGAACCCAGGGGTGCCCTGCCTGGAGGTGACGAGTGTACACGGTCACACAGGTCTCACCACAAGCAAATCCATGGGAAACTCCATGCAAACGCCCTTTGGGGCAGCGCACGTGCAAGCGTCTATTTTTTGCCAAACCAGGGTGAATGTTGGTGCCTTTTGTGACCATCTTTTATCTCTGCCATCTCCCATCATGGATAGTGCATGTCCTCAGGGAGCTCTTGCACCACGGCAGGCATTTTCCATCATCGCTCTAACAGAAATGAAGCTTTTCCTTGGAAATTCGCAACCGGTTGGTCCGGGGGGCAGATGCTCATGTGGGACTTGCCCATCGTGTTCTCTCGGCACCTTGGGTAGGGTCAGGCCCCGGTCTGGAGGGGCAGAAGGATGTCTGAGACCCACAGATTTCCATAGGCAGCATCTTGCTGCCCTCGGGCTGCCTGGGAATGGCACCGAGTTGCCCTGTCAGTCGCTGCCCATCAGGATCCAACCCTTACTAGGTTGTTGCCTTGTTGACTCTTGAGTAACAATATTGTGCCGTGTCCCGCAGCATCACCAAGGAGAGGACGGAGATCATCATCCAGGGAACGTCCAGCGAGGATCCCCACGATCCCGCGGCCGTCTGGGAGGAGTACGAGTTCAAATGCAAGCCCGGCGACCTGAAGAGGAGGCCCTGCTTCATCAGCCCCTACCACTATCGCCTCGACTGGCTCATGTGGTTCGCTGCTTTCCAGGTACGTGTCTGTGGGTGTCCCGAGACGCCACCTGCACCAGGAAAAAACACCAATTCCAGGGAATTTGCAGTGTGCCTGGCGTGGGCGGGGGGATATTTTAGGCTCCGAATAAGTTTATTAGGTCAAAAAAGCAAACAAAATGATGCGGACAGACACATGGACCCTTCCGAGCCCTGCAGGTTTGCCCAGTTTTCCAGCAAATTGGGCAATTTGGGTGACACTTGGTTAAATTGCCCAGTAGCTGCTTTGGGGCCTGAAGTCCTGCGGGATGGGGCAGGGGTTGGTCCTGCCGAGGGATTTCTGCAGGTGAGAGCAGCAAGCGGCTGCTCTGAGTTAAAAAACAGAAGAGAGAGGATGCTTGTAAAATTACAATTGTAAAATGGTATTAATTCTCTGATATTGCAGCCTTTTCTACACATTCTCATTTGTGTGAGGGGAGGTTTTGTTGAAAGCAGCAGTTGCACGAGGCAAAGCCAAGGGTGAACCTGCCGGCGCTTCCCCTCGCCGCTGCTCGTGCCTCTGCCCTCCCCTGCCCCAAACCTCCCTGTTTTCTTTCTTCGAGGGATTTTCATTTAGGCGCCTTGTAGATTCCTCGCTGATGACATAACCGCCTCTCCCTGGCTTTGCTTTCATATTTACCCCTCCGGTTTTTGGAATTTCATTTAATCTGCATTAGGTGCGCTTAGCCCCCAGCAAGACGGCAGCAGAGGTTGAGGCTGCGGCAGGAGGGCAGCGGCAGCAGCGGCTCCGGCACCGGCCGCGCTCCCGGCTCGCCCGGAGCGGAGAAGCGGATCCGAGATGACAGAAAGACCATTTGTTTGCAGGGCAGGAGTATCCCTAAGGCCCTGCAGTACAAAGTGCTCTCAGGTTTGAAAACAAACGCGGAACGGGGCATAAATACTCGTGCGTCAGAGGGAAGCGCTGGCGGGGCTGGTGCTGAGAGACGCCCTTAGGCACCGGCCGATCTTTCAGCGGTCGCAGCCCGTGCGCTGAGTGACGGTGACGTATGGAGCCGCCGGCAAGGAGCAGCAAGAGGAAGCAGCACAGGGCCCTGTGCATCTCCCTCCCTTTCCTTTACTTTTCCTTACTTTGCCACAAAATTCCCCCAAGTGTCTATCCACCTGCGTGCGCGGTGTTGGAAGGTGTGCATGCAAACAGCGTCGTTAATTAGCTTGTTAATTGCCTTGTTTAATTGCTGCTGGGCAATGCAGGAGGTAGCGCACGCGGGGCTGTTCCGCTAGCACCAAAGCGGGCTGCCTGCTGCACACAAAAGCGGTGCAGGCAACAAGGACGCGGCAGCAGACGCTCGCAAACGCGGATGTTTAAATTTAAGCGTGTAAATATGTACCTAAGCATGGAAGGAAATCTCGGAACGAGTAGCTGGATGTTTGTTTGAGAGCGCGGGGCTGTATTTAGCACGAGGTGTCACACCTGATGTTTGGAAAGCCAGAGGAGGCTGCAGTTGTTCCCGTGTTGCTTAAATCTGAACCGTGCATGGGAAAGAGCTGCAGAGAGGATGGGAGACCAGAAATTCAAACTCCAGAAGAAGTGAAGTCGGACAAGTTTTGCAGACCCCACGCTGTAATTTATGGAGCCCATTAAGTCAGCAGCTTCTGCCTCTGGATTATATTTAATTTGTATTCGGGAGTTCTGGCTGGTTTTCTCCCGCTGGAAAAAGCTTGGGACAAGCTGTGGGAACGCTCGGAAAGGCACTGACCATCCACCCTGATGTCCTGTTCATCAGCTGCTGCTTCTCGGTTCCTGCTCTGCAAGTGCCTTAACGACGTGCAACGTGGCATGACATTATATTCCAGGAAACGATTTTCACTTTATTATCTAAATATCCCTGTTCGTTTGTTCTCTAAATCCCCTTCTTTGTCTTATGTGTCTGGACATCCCATGGGTGCTGTAGCTCTGAATTAACGTCCTTCGTTTAGCCCTGGCACAGACATACCCAGTCCAGAAAGATGCCCGCGTTGCTTCTTCCTGCCTGGAGAAGGGAAAACTCCCACAAACTGCCCGTGAACCACTGGGAAATGGAAAGCACGGCCCGAATACACGGATGTCACCACGGTGTGAGGACATCCAGCCCCGCGGTGACCTATGGGCAGAGCTGAAGTCCAGAAACACGGTGATGAGTTGCACAAATCCACATGGGCTGATCCAGAAAAGGGACAGACAGGCATTAAAACACACTTGGGAAATGCGAGGACGCCCTGCAAAGAGGAGAGCAACAGAGTTCTCCTTGTCTGTTGGAGAAGGAAGGCAAACATGAGCTAAATGCTGGGATATGGTTCAATCTCAGGGATATTCAGGTTGAGTGTTAGGAACAGCTTTCTAGCAGAAGGTGATTTAATGACAGACCCAATGGCCAGGACACTGCCCTGCTCCTCCTGAGGGGCTTCCTTGCCCAAGGGACCTTCCTGGGCTGCTGCAAAGACACCCTGTTCTTGCAGAATGTGGGGACAAATCATTAAACCTCGGGGTCTCCTCCAGCTTGGAGCTGTGCCGTGGCACAAGACGTGTCGTGGTGGCACTCTCAGGCTGTGGGGATTGAGAATTGTTAGTAAAAAACAGCCAGAAAACAAGATACTGCTCATAGTCTTTGTGCTTTCAAGTTGGTCGCTTTTCCAGGTATTTGGATGTCTTGGACTTTGCGAAAGCTGCTTGTTTATAGTATGAAATATTTGCTCTTCACCATTGGACAGCAGTGGAAAGTCTTCACTGCTCCGAATAAAGCGAAATCAAAGGGAAGGCTTCCTCCCCTCTTGTTATGGCACGAAGGTTATTTATTCTGTCCAGGTTGTGTAAGCTCCCCGGCGCAGGGGCTGCGTGCTTGGCCGCGGCAGCAGAGCGCATCGGTGCTCACTGAACAAAACGAGGCAAAAAATAACACAGCCACTGCCATCTCGATATTGATTTTTAAAGCTCGGGGTCTTGTTGCCTTATACCTTGAAACTGTCCCAAAAAGTCTACAACTGCTGGGCCAGGCTGTGGCCCGAGGTCTGTGTCTGAAGTCCAGGTCACTGTTTTGCACAGAGAAGCAAATTGCACGTTGCTGCCTCTTCCCTCGGGATGCAGCGATGCTGCGCACGGAAATGCATGGTGTTTTTAGGCTGGAGGAGGGCACTGCTGCATCCAGCAGCAAAGCCACGGCCAGGGGCTACGTTTTCTCCCTCCAAGCATCTCCCTTGCTTTCCTCTTTGTGACTCTGTCCATCCCAGAGGACCTTCCATGCATCCCTGCACCAAGGAGATGCCCTGTCTCCACTCCGTCGTGGTCACACTCTGTTGTAGAAGGGCCCTGCAAGCGTTGGCAAACCAGCCGAATCGCAGCCCTCGCGACGCGGGGAGAAGAAATATGATTTCCAGATGTGCTGCGTGCGTTTGTAGATAAAATTCTGCTGCCTTCTGAAGAGAAATCCGAGCGGCAGAAGGGGATGCTTGAAGGAGCCCCTCTCCGGGGCGGAGGGGAGTTGGCACGGGAGATCTCACGTTATCGCACACGAGCTGAAGGAGCCCAGAAAAAAAGCAACCCCATTTACAAGGAAAGCAAAAGAATATTTTTATAAAATATTTTATTCAAACCGCTTTTATCGCGGCCTTCCAGCGCAGAGCTGCTCGCAGTGGGATGGAGGCCGAGGTGTGTGCAACGTCGTAAAACCCCAACCTCCCGAGCAGAGCGCTAGCCGCACGCTTTACCGTTTCCTTTCTTTCCCCTTCTAAAAATACAGACCTCCGCTCACTTCCATTTTCCATTGCAGCATTCTTACATTTTGGTCCCGGTTCAGAGTGTACGAATTCCACTTTTTCCCCCTGTAAGTCTGAGTAGTTGCCTCCTGGTGAGTATGAAACCTTTTCTAACCCTCAAGCTGCATCCACGAAAACTGCATCCCGGCTTGGTTTACTAGAGCCTTTATATATATATATAAAACCACTGCAGACGACGACCGTCCCCGCACAGACCCTGCGGGTCTGTGCGGGGACGGTCGTCATCTGCAGTGGTTTTTGTCTGTCCCTGTCTGGAGCAAAGTCCCTTTTATTCCCAAATCCAGCGGGGATGCAGGAGCTCTGCCAGGTGAGTAATTTCCCCATATAAGTCTAAAAGATGCTCCCCAAATCACGCTGCGCCAGGGCTCAGTTCTGCAGCTGGTGTCTAAAGCTCCTCATGCAGTGACCGCTGCAGGTTCCAGCTACACAAATGTGCACGCTGGTGTAAAGAAATGTGAGTATTTCACATGCAAACACCCAGGATGGTGGAATTCCTGCTTCGCACCCACAAAGCGGGAGGTCATGATGCAAAAAAATGCCCCTTAGGACATTACGCTGCAAACACGAACCCCCCCGGCCCCTCTGTCATCGCGAGGCACACACAGAACCCGAGGTGGAAACGTGCAGGGCTCCCAACCATGCACAATAATAACGCTGGGCGCCCGGGCCAAGTTTCCAGCTGTTTCCACATGTGTATCTCATAGTTACCTCCTCCCGCGCGCCTGTGCCAGCACCGCGATTCAATAAAATGCCACACTAATCCACAGTCCTTTTTCATTAAATGACCAATTAAAGCTGGAGGAAAAGGGCTCTTATTATTATTATTTCAGTTGGGAACATGTTCCCTGTAGTGCCGGGTGGTTTTCTATATGTATTTTTTGCGATGCTTGTGTTCTCCTCTGCTCGGTTATCTCTGCAGCGTTGCCTTGCTACCGCATTCGTTCTGCCCCGCACTCCTTGCTGTTGCTTAGCTTCAACGACAAGTTGCTTTTTAATTCTGTAAAGCGTTTAAACACCTCCAAGTGCAAGTTCATTCATTCCTGGGGCCGGGACTGTGTTTATAGGCTGATTCGGGTTGAAAATGGAAAAGTTGGAGAGCAGAAATGGTTAAGGAGCTTGGTTACTCCGTGGGGTACCCTGTGTTCCGCAGGGATGCTCCGTTCCTGGTGCTGCTCCATGCAGAGGGAAGGAGCAAGGCGCATCCCAAGGCAGCTTCCCTGGAGAGCGGTGCCAGGAGAACCAAAGGACCCGGACACAGCGAGACCCTGAGCCCTGTGAGAGCCTGAAGCTCTCAGTGCTCTAACGCCTGGTCCTGGGCTAGTTAGAGAGGTCTGGAGTGCTGGTACCAGCTGGAAAGTTTGGGTTTATCCCCAAAAATCCACGGGTTAGCATGGAATCTGTGGAGACAAGAAGGCTCCTGCTCTGCAAATGTGACCACGTTGCTTTAGGAGCCTCTGCTTGGGTCTCCGCTGGCTCTCGGGTGTGTTTTAGCTGCGTTGGGGATGGAGTTTGGGTTTGTCGCTTGCTTTATTTTAAAATAAAACACAAATCCTCCAAGGAGGGCATCGCGCCCATGCGTGTCCCTCGCCCAAGGAGCCTCAGCCTGTGCCCATGTCCTGCTGGGCATCCCATGGGACCAGCCCATGCTCCTGCCCAGCTGCCCTTGCTGGAGTCCTGTGTGGGAATGAAACAGTGTCTCCCGCTTGGGAACATCCCAAATCCGCAGCTGAGCCCCGCTGGCCATGGGAACACCTTAAAGCAGCACGTACGTTGGTCCTGGCTTTTTTCCTCAACCATTGGATGCTTCCAGGTCTCACTCCTCCATTCTCCCAAATGGAACCTAAATGTGGTCCCAAATGTCTCCGCTCTACAAACCATCCATGAGCGAGGAGCCCTGCAGCCCTGCGTCCCCGCGCGGCACCCGCAGCACCTTGATTTTTCCTCCTTTTGGCACCGTATCCCTTTACGAAATAACGAGTTAACCAGTTGGGCTGTGAGTGCCGCCCGGCTCCGGCGCGCTCCCGGCATCGCCGTGCGTGATATCCTGATATCCAAGCCTTCGCGTCGGGGGCAGAGCGCAGAGCTGCATTTGGTGGAAATTTCTCGCCGCAGACTTTGCTGGGGCCAGACGTGTTGTAAATTTTACAAGAAAAACACTTTACAAACCAGAAGGCCAACGCTTGCGAGCACGGAGCTGCTAATTAACAATTTGGAGACCATGTGAGTCCGGGATCCTGTTCCAGGGATCCTGTTCCACCGTCCCAGCGTCTCCGGGCTGTGAAACCCGGGTCTCGATTCGGTGTCCTGCATAAACCCCAGCTCCTGGTGACTATGTAGAGCTTCTAGTTAGGTTTTTCTCCATCTTCTCCCCTCCTTCTCTCCAGAAAGACACTGCCACGTGTCCCATGCCAAGAAATAGTCCTTAAAAACCTGGAGAAAAACGGGTAGATGAGCAGGGATGCGGTGTGGGTTGTGCCAGCCCCGTGGGACATCCCTGGGCTCAGGGACTTGGTTCCCAGCGGCACCATCAGTGCCTGGTGACACAGAAACCCCGCGAGGCTGCTGCTCCCGAGGGTCTTTCCAGGCACGCGGAGCCTTTTCCATCCTCCTCCTCCCCGCCGTTCCCCGTGGCAACGGGAATAACAAAGCTGGACCCTTGGGAGAGGTTTGCAGGGGACTCTGCGTTAGTCACGGCCCCGCAGGTAGCGCCGCCGGGTTTCGCTTTCCCACAGTGTCCCCTGCTGCTTGCGCTAAAAAATCCACTTACGTACAAAAAGAAAAGGGGGGGAAAGACTTTATGGAAGTGCAAGGCGCCAAAAATCAGCAGAAGGGGAAATGCCTTGTAGGGGGGCTCAGCAAAACCCGCTGCCTTGGAAGGGGCAGGATGCACTCCTGATTCAGACTATAGCGCAGACACTGGCTGTGAGGTTAAAGGAAACGAAGGGGATGCAAAGAACGGGAATTTAGCAAGTCCCGCGCTGAAAAGCGCCCTGCTTCTGTTTTCTCTCTGCAAACACAGCAAGGGAAAGGGGCTTATATTAAAATGCTGGGTGGATTCTCATTTTAAAATACATTACTGCTCCTCTGTGGAATTTTGCTACTAAAAGTCAAGTGTTTGGGGTGCAGAATTAGCAGGAACATCTCAGGTTGGACAGACAGCACGTGCCAGGCGCGTGTCTGTGTCCTCCCAATGTGGCTCAAGTAGGAGAGCCACAAGTGGGACCCATCAAGCAGGTGACGGGAGAGGAGAGGGACGGGAATGCGTCCCCGTGGTCCAAAGCCGTGGATCGGCATCCCAAAACCGTCCCTGGACGTGGCCGAGCTCCGTGCGCGGGGGCAGCTGGCCGGGTGCCACGCGGTGCTGCTGTCACCTCGCTGCAGGCTGCGGGATCACGGAGCTGGCCCGGCTAACGAACCGCAGCTCGTTAAGTGTCTCGCCCACCCTGGCTCCCATCCGGACCCCGAGGAGCGGCTGCCAGCTGAGGGAACGCCGCTCTCCTGGCACATCTGCTCCCTGCAAACGCTGGAGGGGCTCAGCATGAACCCCAAGGCGTTGCATCCCGTGGGATCTCTTCCCAGCAACACCAGGAAATTCATTTGCTGACGGATCCCGTAGCCATCCCAGCAGAGACCGTGCAGAATCCCTTAATGCCGATAGCGGCACGTGGCTGATCTAACACCCTTTCTCTTTTCCATCTTCTCCCTTCCCATAGACCTACGAGCAGAACGAGTGGATCGTCCACCTGGCTGGAAAACTGCTGGCACAGGAGGAGTCCGCGCTCTCCCTGATGGCAACGAACCCCTTCGCCGGCAGAGCGGCTCCCCGGTAAGCTTCCCGCGGGATCCGCGCTCGGATGGGTCCATCTGGGACACACGAGTGCCACTTCTTGGTCTCTGGTGGCCTTTGCAAAGCTCATGTTAAATATTAGGGCACCACGAAGCGCCGGTGCTCCCGGCTCCGTAATTCCAGGCACAGGGACCCCCGGGCTGAGCGCGTTCCCAGGCACGTCCGCGCCGGCTCCGCGTTGCTGCTCTTGGACGGGGCTCCCGCCTGCGCGGCGGTTTCCTGCCTGTCGGCCTCAGATTTTTTGCCACGACCGTTTCCCAAGGCCACATCACAAATACGCTTTCTACCAGGAGGTTGAGATATTTCAAAGGCAAAACAGGGCCTGCACAAATAATTGGTTTTGTTGTCTTGGAATTAGCTGCGTTTTCGATGAGAAGACAAAGCAAACAGCAGCAAGGGGAACGGACAGATGAAAACCCAAAGGCTTCCTACAAAAGGGAATTTTTCACAAAAGTGTCTATTTTGTTGATGAAGTTATTTTTAGCTGAAAAAACATTTTAAGGGAATTTTGGAGCAACTCAAGTAATATTATGCCCTTGCTAATATTTTCCATTTGCGGCTTTCAAGATGCATTGCAAACAAGGATTGAGGTTCGAGTGTGCATCCCTTGGCCGTAGAGCTGATGTCTCTCGGTTTTAGTGCAAATTATCCCCCAGTCTTCTGAGGAAGGGATGTTTCTCAGATGTTTCTCAGATGTTAAGAGCCTTTTACCCAAGCGCTTCATTTTAGATGTGCCCTCCGACCCATGATGGTCTGTATAGAGATATGTACATAACAGATTTCCAAAATCTGTATAGATTTTTGGGGGAAAAAAAGCAGCAGAGCTGAAGCACAGATGGGAGTACAACCGCTAAAGTGTTTTTCTCCCAGATGCAGGTTTTCTTTACCCAACTTCTTGCTGGGCACCTAGCAGGGTGCAGGTAGGGGCACATGGTCCCCCAAAAGCCACTATAAAAGCAGGTACGTGGGGCCGAGGGCTCCGCAGAGCCCCCGGCGCCCCCAGCCCCGCGGCCGGCCCGTAAATCACCCTTTATTGCCGGCTCGCGGGGCTGGGTAATGTCGCAGCTTGTTCGTTCGCACGAGCGCTGGCTCTGTCGCACGGCAGTAATTACGCCTTGGCTGGGCTCCAGGCGGGTTCTCAGGGAACCTCTATTAATTATTCCCACAAAAGTCCTGCTGGGCTGGACCAGAGCGTCCCTCGCCGCTGAGCGAGGCGGCTTTAATAATGTTTGCAGAGGGGTTTTCGGCTCTGATTAGCTCCGCTCGCGCTCACGTCCCGTCGCGGAGCGGGTCGGTGGTGCCGGCTCACGGGCCAGCCTGCCCCAGCGATGCGGAGGGACAGACGTGAACCCTCTCTGATGGAGATCGAATCCCCTTTTTTGCTTCATTTTCTCTTTGCTTGTGTGCACGGGCATTACAGGGCCCTGGGTGGCCCGTGCAGAGCTGCTGGAGACTGTGATCCGCAAATATGAGCTGAAAGAGCAGATAGCAGAGAACTGTGGTGCACGGGCTCCGTAGGACTTGGATTTACTGCTTAGGACCTGGATTTACAAACTTCACTTCTATCCCCACGCTTCGCTGCTGTGAATTCACTGAGCGGTGTGCGTTTTGGGCAGTTTTTCTTGCATTGCTTCTTAAAGAAATGCATAAGTAAAGTCAGTTCTGAGCATTGGTCAACCCTAGAGATGCATAACAGAAACCGGGACCTTTGGACACCAGGTCCCCACGTGGAATGAGGTGTCCCCTGTTGAGAGCAACCCAAGGTCATTGCCATCCGATGCCTGAAAAAGGCTCAAGCCATTTCCAGAGGGACAAAAGTGCTTGATGATCCCAAGGCTGTTAATTACCCTGCTGTCCCCAATGCCAGAAACGTTGCTCCTGCCTCTCACCAGGCATTAATGACATTACAGCAAACAAAACGCGTATCATTTTGGGGGACGTGGCCATAGACAAGCTTCGTGGGATTGTTTAAAAAAGAAATCTGGTTATTGCACAGAGGGATTTATATAAAAATGAGGGTAATGATGCAGGATGTGGTTGGGATAACACTACGTGGTGCCAGGAGGTGGGCAGTTAGTTACTATATTCTGCAACAAGCGAGCAAAACAGATGCCCAAGCAAATGCCCAAGCATTTAAAGCAGAGTTAAAGCAGATCTGTCTCCATGGCAGCATCTTCCCTGCGTGGTTGGAGTCTGGTGCGAGAGGATGCGAGCGGAGAGGGTAGGGGCAGGTATGGAAGAACACAGGATCCCGGGATAGGCTGCGTCAGCCGCCTTCGCTCCGGCATTACTGGCTCCAAGAGGCTTTTGTTGGCCTCGTGCATTTTGTGGGTGATGTAAAAATTTTAAAAAACAGCAATTTACAAATAGTCACTTTGGCCCAAACTGAAATCCAAACCCACCACGTAACTCGCGGTGCTGCTTTCTTGGTCACGTCTCTGGCTTTCACGAGCCAAATTTGAACATTTTGGGCATTTTGGTGCCAGTGTGTAGCTGAGGGGCTCGATCACAGCTGGGATGGGGATAACAGAATCTGGATCCCGCTCCAAAGGGTCCCATCCCTCTCTGCACCCCTCTTGCTCACGTCTCTTTGGCTCTGGGTTTTTACTTTGTCCCAAATGGCTTCGTGTGGGGGAACCCAAGAAAGAAAATGCCCAAAATGAGGCAATCTCTGCAGTCCCCAGCACGATCGAGCAGAGCCCTTCAGTGCCGAGAAACTCCCCTTTTCCCACCGTACCTCCCACCCGTCCCCTCTCTACGGAGAATTTTGAGACTTAATTATTTTCATTCCTTGCTAGACTAAATAATTAGGGGACGGGGCTGTTTTCCATAAGAGCGTCACGTTCCCCGCTCAGCCGGGCTCCTTCTGCTAATGGAAACTCTACACCTCCCCTAGCCAAGGGACTTTCAAAATGAGTTAATGCCTTCGAAATGAAATTTCGGAGACCAAAGTTGGTAGGTTTCTTTACAGCGCTAGAAATTATAGTATTTTCTTCGAGTGTGATACAGTTAAAATGAGAAACAGGTGATTAAGAGCGAGCACGTTGCTGGGTGCATGGGGGTGCTAGCGCGATCCCTCCTGGGCGCGTGCGGTTCCGAAAGCACCACCGAACCCAAATGGGGAGATTCTGCCTAAGAAATTAATAAGTGTTTAATGTGTCGACGTGGAAGCAGATGGGAGAAACCCAGAGCTCGCTTTGCCCATTGGAGAAGCACAACCGGCTTCGCACACAGCGTCTCTGCTGCTAAATCGCGTTGGCTTCAGGATTTTCGCCCCGATTTTAGCAGGGAACAAGCCCCAGCGTGGAGACCCGGGTGCGTTTGGGGTCTGTTGAGTGCTGGAGCTGCCGGCAGCTCCGACTCCAGAGCTTGGGAACGATGCACTGGGAAACAGCCCATAAAACTACCCCTATTCCCCAAATGGTTCCTGGACCACGGGGCATTTGCAGTCTTCCCAGCGAGCAGCAAAAACCCAAGAAAACCCAAACTGGAGGCTCCCACCTTTGCAAATTCATGCTTGCCACTTGCCCACGATTTACAGCGGGGACAGAACACCAAGATGAGAAAAACAACCCCAAAACGAAGCCGATGCCCCGGGTTTGAGCATCCCCCCGGCCCCTCGTTTGGCAGCGCGCGGCGGCCGGGAGCCCCTCAGCTGCTGCCGGGACAGCTGCGGCCGCTGGAACTAATTTCAGCTGTCCGGGAGATTTAGGCCTCCCGCGCAGCCGCGCCGGTCGCGCCGCTAATTTTTAACACGTCCAGTTGGGAGCCGTCATGCGGCGCGTGATATACGAGCGGGCCTTAAAAGCGCTGCGGCGCAGCTGCTACCGGGCATCTGGCCGGGGCAGTCGCCGAGTATGGGTTTAAAGGAAAATAATCGTAATAACGCCCAGGATTTGCAGGCGCTGCCCGCGCCGGGCTCGGCGAGCAAGGGGATGGAGGCGGCTCGGGTGGCCCCGGGTGCTGTTTGGTGGCCGCGGGCTCAGGGAGAAGCTACTGAAAGGTGGATTTTAGCCCTCACCTTGTGTCCCCAGAGCCTGGTATTGGGATAAATCCCTTGGGAGAGGTTGTGTATCCCAGGGGTGTCCAGCCGGGCTCCCCTCAGGGATGCAGCTGGCTCCGCGTGGTGGTTCCACCAGCCCTTTCCCCCCTTTTCCCCTCCTTTTCCCAGGAGTTGGTGCCTGATGCTTCCTAGGGAGTCAAGAGTAGCTCCTAGTTTTCCTTCACCCAGTAAATCCCGGGAAACAGAATGTATATCCTGAGCATCCCAGTCATCTTCCCTGGCTGCCGAGCACTGCTCACCCCTCTTCAGTGCAAGTGGCCGCAGGTGGCACTAGTCTCCTTAGGCTCCTTTAGTGCAGCTGATCCCAAGCAGCTTCCTAATGACCTTCCTGAGGATATTCCTGTTTCTTCCAAGCAGCAAGCAAGGTTTGTGCATGCAGGCAGCTGCATGGGGTTAGCGGAGGCCTCAGAAGCCTTCGGGTCTCTTGCAGCAGCCGGAATATCTCTGCGTTGAGTCCCAAAGTTGCAAAAAACAGAAGCGATTTGTGATGAAGCTGGAGCGCGGAGCAGCTTCGTGATCTGCGGGCTCCATGTATCCAGCTGGTGCTTGCAAAATCCATGAGCCCTCAGACAGTGCCCTTGGGACAGCAGGACCAAGTTCCCGTTGCTGCAGGAGAACGTGGATTCCCCGGACGCCAGGATGAAGGAGCAGCCACACAGGAGCTTGCAAAGTCCAAGCGCAGCACCCAGCTCGGCTATAAACTCTGCACTCGCCTGTAAACTCCACGAGCCCTGAAATGAAGGCTCTCGTGAGTATTAAATGCTGCAGCTTTCACACGAGCGAGCGTCCAAAACAAAGATCCACAAACGCTGCTGCTCGTCGGGTTCCTCCGTCTTTGCTGCGCAGTCCTGGAGTGCTGGAGAAGCAGGAGCAGAGCCGTGGGGATGTCCTGGGGGATGTCCCACACCATCCGATGAGCAGTTTGGATCCAGAAAGAGCTCGGGGTTTGTAACTCTGCAATCCGGAGCGCTTCGCACATGTGTTTTCCATGGGGCTCGTGATCCTGCCGGAGCCGAGCGATCCCTGACCCGCATCCGCGCTCCCCGCTCAGGTGGAGCCGGCCGGGAAGCAGCAGGAATGCGGTGGG
>VWPW01022166.1:0-16106 GCA_013389825.1 Crypturellus undulatus | reverse complement strand
AGTTTCTGGCCATTTCCTCTAGTTCTAGAGGCACTTTTCTTAAATCAGGGGCTTTGTGCTCTCTGTCTTTGAGGAAACTGCTGTGATTCTATGAAATGGCCATCCGGTTGTGAAAGAGGAGAATGGTTAACACAACCAGGATCTGAAGAGCTAGCTAGTCTTGCTAAATAAACTAGAAGAGCTCTTATTTCCTCTGCTATGGGAGATACGCTTTCTGCTAGTACCTCACTCCCTGCCCAAGGGCTGGGTATTCCTCAAGGCACTTGAAGCTGCTTTAAAAGGGGAGGCCAAATCTGCTGGGCTGACAGCAGCAGCTGTTGGGATGTCCCTTGGGTCTTCAGAGCATCCAGGACACTGTGTGTGGCAAGGGCACAAAAACAAATGGTCATGGGAGGAGGAACAAGGATGAAATCCAGGAATTCCTATGCAGTCAGGGAGATGAAACCTTCCCAGCTCGGTATCGCATGACTACAGTAGTATTCTCCTTAGCTGGTCTCTTTGTGGGTTAGCCAAAAGAATTGCTGCTAGTGAACTCTACTGATTCCAGCTCAAAACATATGAAATACTTAGCTGCATTTGAAGTATGTTTGATAAAATCAATTACTGCACATGCAGAGTGCACTTGCACAGTACAGCAGTAGGAATTGCTTTTGCAAACCCTTGAAAATGTGGTCCCAGGGCAGAAACTCTTACCTGGAGTTAGTGATGTGCTTGACGTAAGTCTTCAGTGTAAGACTTTGGGATTTACTGCACAGTGAGAAGTCACCCTTTAACTTAGGAAGTATTGACAGAAGGACAGAGATGCCAGCCAGAACTGTCAATAAAATAATGGTGTATTATGCCCTCATAACTTGACAAGTATGAAACTGAGGAAACAAGGTGAAGTTGTTTCCATTTTTTATGATTCAGTCATATTAACATACGGGCACAACAGGTGTACAGTGTTAATAATTAACACTACAGTTCATCTCTTCCTTGGCCTTTATTGCTAAGAGTAAGTGCTGTGTCAGCTAATAGATGCCATCTCCTTTCTTGGAGATCATGCTCTATCCTGATCAGAGGTGGCTCTTAAGTAGCTGTTTGGCAGTTATTACTCGTGTTCTCACTGAAGCCATAAAGCTACAAAATGCTGTCAGCATTAAAGGTCACTCTTCCAGGTGGCTAAGCAGCTCCTTTCTGTCAGGCAGCATCCACCATCTCGCTGGGGAGAGTCTAGCATTTTTTGCACTGGGCTAATGATATTTGTATAGAGAACCTCTAGGCATCTCTTCCAGCCCAAATCATTCAGCGATACAATTCTTTTGACATACTAGTTCTTCCCTTTCCCCTCACCTTGCTTGTTACTGTGTCAAAGCTCAGGAGCCATTTGAGAGACTCCTTCTACAAAGTATTTTGTGGCACTTATTCTAAAGAGTGGTCTCCGTCCAGTTTCGCCTGCCTTGGGCTAACTACAGCAATTGACCACCACTTTTTCTTTTTTGAGGATGGTGATGAGAGCAGTTTCATGCCTGGGAAATGTAGTACTTTCTTCCCTTTTGATTGTTAGTAGACTGGTCAGTGTGCAGCTTTTGTTTGGTTGAAGATGGCAAATCTTTCTAGGATTTTGTTAACTTTTTTGGAGTGTCCAATCACAGAAAACACCAAAGAAAACAGCTCTCACATTCTAATTGTATTTCCAAAATTTGTTTAGGAATATGCTCGGGACATGACTGTTGTCATTGCTTCCTGCTGAATCTTGCTACCTTCTCTTCCAGGCTGGTCTCCGGAGGTGGTGGAGCTGTGTAAGAAATATCGAAACAACTCTGTGGTCGCCATAGACCTGGCAGGAGATGAGTGCGTCAAGGTGGACTCTTCTGAGCATAGGAAGGCTTATGAGGTTTGTCAGATAGGTTTCTTCAAAGAAATTATAAGAAATTATAACACTGATTCTTCCTGGTGAAGGGGCATGCTGCACTTTATTCAGACCCCAAACAGCTGATAGAGCTTAAAAAGTCCTCGAGGTTACTAAAAACATTCTGTTAAGGAGCAGGAGTCCTGTATAATTCTAAATGATTAATGGCAGATATCCTTACTTAAGAAGGTTGTTAGAGCTGGATTTCAGAGCACTATCCCAGAGGGAAGCTGGGTGCAGAGCTTGCATTCCTCTGCAGAGGTGCCTCTGGCTCCTCTTAGGTGGGATCTGCTCATGGTGCTCTATTAAACTGCAGCTAAATGTGGAGCAGACCAGTCTTTCCAGTCTTCAACCGATGGAAAGCACCCGAATAATGTAGAGCAAGTGGAGTGTTTGCAGTTCTGCACTGTGTACACAGCTGTGCTGTGTTACACAAGATAGACTGAGCAGTTCTCATGCTCAGCATATTAACTGCATATCTTGTATCTTAGTATGAGGTATCTTTATGCAGTTTTATTAACGGATGGGCAGGTATTTTATCGTGTCCTGTCTGTGCCTGCGATACCCCAGCTCAGACTTCCCTGTCTCAAGGATGCAGATTCTTGTTGCAACATCAGTGACGCATCAGGATTCTTAGATACTGAAGGAAACCCTATTCCAAGGCATCGGCCCCTCTTGGCGTACATGGCAGTGGAATGTATCCCTGAAAATCCTGCTGTGATGCTCTATGTGATATGTAATAGATCTGAGGGAATTGGAGAGACTTACGATGACATGATCAGGTGTCTCCCTTGGGCTAAGGTTCCTGGGGTGGATATGTTCTGCCTGGGAGCTGTTGGGGTCTGCTGCAAGAGGGGAAATAAGAGATAACAGTGATAACTTGACTGTGAATGCTGACTGCAGAGGAGGACTGGAAGTGCTGGTTTAGGAAAAACCTGCAGCTAAACGTTTAGACATCTCTGTCCAGGGAAAGAGGAGGCAAGTACCTCTGGGGAGGATGTGTCTGTAGCTGGCTGTTAAACATGAGCTCCCTCTTGGATGCAGTCAATGGGGACAGCCTAGGGAGTCCAATTTCTAGAAGTCAGGAGGGTAAGTGGTGGAGGATCCCACTCCATGTGCCCTTCCCTTGCATCTCTGCTTCTGACTCCTACTGGGATATTTAAGGGTGGCTGTCCTGGGAGTAGGCACAGGAAAGATTATTGGAAAACAATCAGAAAATCTCTGTGTTGGTATGAGTCTCATTTCTAATCCTTGTCCAGTGCTTTGGCCAGAAGGATTTTTTTTACTCAAAAGTAGTGACAAAATATCAACTGCTGGGGAAAAGTTAACCCTGGCTGGAACACAAGGAGGACGGGCTGCCTTGTCAGCAGGTGGGTGCAGGGCCTGTCTAGGGCACCCTTGGCAGAACCTCACCATTGCCGGGCCTGGGCAGGCAGCAGGGGAGGAGCTGAGAACTCTTTTGTAACTTAATAAACAAATAAAAAGCTGTCAAGGAGTGTCTGGGCAGCTTGTCTGATGCAAGCTGGGGCTTGCAGGCTGCTCCTAGCTGTTGGCTGCACAGCCCTCTTACAGTAAGGCAAGTGCCAGGCTTCCCCCAAGGCCAGGCAGGAGGGAGCTCAGCTTCCTAAGGCCCCAGAGGTCCCTGGTGAGGCTGCACAGGGAGCATCCCCGGGTGTCTTGTCAGAACATCCATGGAGACTGGCCTGTAACATGCCAAAAGCTGCTCACCTGGAATCTGCAGAACCTTCCCAGCCACAGTGCTGGCTGCAGTGGCTTGACCTCAGCTCCTCAGAAATGAGGCACATGAGCCCTGGCTATTGCTTTCCTTCTACCCTGGTTGCTTTTAAATTCTTGTCAGACTTGGCTGCAGTTGGCCAAAAGAGTAGAAGAGAAGAGGCAAAGACAAGAATTCCTGCAAGTTTCACTTATAAAGGCAAGTGGACAGAGGAAGGAGAGCTTAAAGTTTGTCCTCTCCGGAGAGAAGGTAGAGATTAGCTCAGTGTTTATTAAAAGACCCTGGAGAAGTTGGCTGGGCTCCATGTGGAAGGTAACCAGACTTTCTAAGTGTCTCTGCTTGTGATGTTACCAGTCTCTCCTCTTTTAGCCTTTGCTACAGCACAGTCTCAGCCTGAGAGAATTCAGATCTCACAGGGTGTGGAGTCTGCGGTTTGAGAGCTCTTAGCCCAGCCTGGTTGATCTCCCTTGCTGTGCTACTGGGGTGCTAGACAGTGGAAAAGGTGCCTACTGAAAGCAGCTGGCTGACCTTGCACTGTGTGACTGGACAGCAGTGTTTCCTGCCTTGCTTTTCAGGAGGCTGAAAGATGTGGCATTCATCGAACTGTCCATGCTGGGGAGGCTGGACCACCTGCTATGATCAAGGAGGTGAGAGGAGATCCTGACCCAGGAGGGTCTTTGTGTTGTAAGATGAGCAGGAGGGATGGGAAGAGGCCCTTACTCAGTAGGATTTTGCAGAGGGGGAAGCCCAAGTCCTTTGTGTATTCATAAGTGAGCACAAATGTGGGACCTGGAGAGAAATGTAGCTCCAAACTTTCAGAAAAGGATCTCCTGGGATGGATTTCAGACATACAAGCTGCAGTCCTGGTGGGCTGGTGGGGCAGGGAGCTCTCACATCACGTGGGAGCTCGGCCTGAGCAGAGATCTGTGTTTCTCCGTGCTCTGTAGGCAGTCGACCTCCTGAAGGCTGAGCGCATTGGCCATGGCTACCATGTTCTGGAAGACCCTGAGCTTTATAAGGAGCTATTGAGAAGAAAGATGCATTTTGAGGTAAGGATGTATCCTGTGGGCATGACCACTGCGTAGCTGACGTCTCGGAGTAGAAAACTGTTCAGTCTGTGCTTCAGGCTGACATCCTGAGTACAGGCTGCTACATGATACCCAAGTGCTGAACATATCTAGACAGCACTGTTGAACCCAGATGTCCAAAGCTCCATAGCAGAAGGGCAGTGACACCAGGTGACATACTGGGATCTTTACTGTGTGAAGCCCTGGAGCTCACATCAGCTTGCAGGAATCGTGGAGCAGAGAGAAGTGCTCTTGGTTTTTGTTTTTAGCTCTAGGATTTTTTTTTTCTTCTTTTTTTCAGTGTTTTTTTAGTTGTGCCCCCCAGACCAGTGGGTGGCTGGTGATGGGAAATATCCCCTCAGCTACTGCCTGCTCACTGTAGTAGAGGCTGTAGATTTCTGCCATCTGTGATTTGGGATGAACCTGATCCTACCAACTCAGAGAGGGGCTGAGGGCAGGCAGTGAACATAGGTGTTGTAAGCTTATATCTTTCTTTACCATCATTCTTAGCTATCTGCATATCGAGCAGTGTTTCAGATCTGCATAGCTAATTCTGTTTTTATTTCTTTTAACTCCCACAAACAGGTCTGCCCTTGGTCCAGTTATCTTACTGGAGCTTGTCTTCCGGACTTTAGAAAACACCCACTAACACAGTAAGGCCTTTAAATAATGTATAATCTTAAAGTAACCAACCCAAATTCTAGTTATTTATAACTGCTTTATTGCTTTGCAAGGGAAATACAAATCTAAGCACCTACAGGAATATAGTGCATCCTTGCTTTTCCTCCCTGAGGAATCTGGTGTAGCTGGAGTAAGTGGGAACCCATCTAGTGTGAGGCCTTCCTGTCTGCTCCAGCCCTTCTCGGGGCTGCTGGGCGTCTAGAACTTCAACCGCTTCACACGGGGCATTAGCTCGAGTTTGGGCGCGAGAACTGAGCTGAACATCCAAGCAACAGACCTTGGTGGCGCCCTGCTCCTCGCTCTGCTGAAGCAGATCAGTGAAAAGCAGTGGTGAGACAAGCTAAGCAACATATGTGTCCAGCAATGTTAACTACATGGACAACTAGATTTTTTTTTTTTTTTACTGTGTTTTTATCTTGAGAAGTATGTGAGCATTGCCACATCCATGATTGAACGTTTACCCCATTCTAAACTCTGTTTTCTTACAGGTTTAGGAAGGATCAAGCTAACTATTCCTTAAACACCGATGATCCCCTCATCTTTAACTCCACTATTGACAAGGATTACAGCATAGTAAAGGAGTACATGGGCTTTACTGAAGAGGAGTTCAGGAGAGTGGTAGGTCGACTTCAGCTAGATGCTCTGCATTATGTCCTGGAGCAGCCCAGAAGATTGTCCTTGTTTTATTTATTCATTTTTTTGTAAGCTGGGGAGCTTTCACTGGAAGTAAGGAAATCCTGTGTTTTCCTTATAAGCACTAGGCACTGGAGGGGAGGCAGCAAGAGCACTGTGGGTGCAGTCAGATGGCTGGTGTAAATACAAAAAGCAGGAGAGGTCTGAGGACTCCTCTGTGCAGCTGGGCTCCAAATGCCTGCTGCAGTCCTTGTGTGTCTATAGTCAGATCTGTGAACTTAGCTACTGCATGGGAATCTTTGCTTGGAATTGGAAATTCAGGATGTGCTTCACAAGAGAACATTAGTGCTGCTCTGGTCGAAGGAACAACAGGGTCCTCCTCTCCTGTAGGCCTGACTTATGCTCTGGGTCTGGGAGGAGGAACAGGGCACCCTGCTACGCTGGGTCCAGCAGCTTTGCTTCCAACTGTGCTTTTCTGCTCTTACAGAAACCAGGGTATTTCTGTATAATAAAAGAAATGTCCCTGCATGAGACAAGCACGTTAAACTGTGTGGCAAGGCAGCTTTGTCACTGCAGCAGCGTATCAGCCTGCTGCCACCAACTGCTGTGAAAAGCCTCTTTTCAAAGGGAAGTCTGGAGTGTAGGAATGGCTCTAAAGTGCATATCTTTAAAATATCTAAAATCTTTAGAAATCTTTGTGCCTACCTTCTTCCACTTAGGATTGTTGCTATTGGTAGACCAGAGTAGTTGTAAAATCAAGCCATGGAAATGTATCTAGGAATGGAAAATATTATGCCTTCCCTCTTGTTAATGCTTAGAGACAGATGTTTGGATCTGTACAATCACATTCATATCAGATGTGTCTAAATGTCTCCTTTCTGTTCCTCTTCTGCCTCCCCAGAACATCAATGCAGCTCGGTCCAGCTTCTTACCTGAACAAGAAAAGCAGGAGCTTCTCAATACACTTTATGAAGCCTATGGGATGGTGCCCAGTGCATCTTGATGCAGCTCTACCAGGCAGCACAGAGCAAAGATCCTTTGATTGACTTGTCTCTGTGCTGATGGGAGCACCAGGAGAAGGTGCCCAGAGTTGGTCTCTATTATTGGTACCCCTACATTAACTTTTGTAGCAGAATTGGTCTACTATGATCTATCCCATGTATCATTCCCTACATATCTCCCAAAGGATATCCAGTTCCCTATATTGCTGTTGTGCAAGCAGACTAAAGCTGCTTCCTGGCCTGAGTTCTCTTCACTTGCCTATTTATCTGTAGAGTAAGTGAGAACAGAAGAATATTCTCTTTTTTTCTTATTTTTCCCCCTGCTTTTACTTAATGACCCACTCACCTGCCTTAGCCCTTATGACTGGCCAGAATAACCCTTACCTTTCTAGGGAAGAGGTGAGTTGACCCTGAAAAGGAGTAAGCAGGAGCTCAGAAAAAGAAGTTTAATCCCAGCAGAGAAGGTAGGAAAGTTTGGCCACTGCTGACAAGACTAGCTCGAGAACAAGCCAGAAGCTGTCACACACACTGATACACAGGTCTGAAGGGCATTTAAAAATACCTCTTTTTGGCATTCTTTCTTGAATATGGAGCTCTGTGTGTCAGGCCTTACAATGTCACTGCCACAAAAGCACAAACCTTGGGCTCAGGGCTCCAGGTGGGCGAACAGCAGCCCATGAACACGCTCACCCATGCGTTCTTCTACATACTTTATTTTGGGCCAAAACCTGCATTCTGGGACTTCCCCCAGTCCTGTACTCAGCCTGGAGAATTCCTGTGAGCTGCTTTCTGCTCTTTCTGAATTTTCATTTAGGACTTACAAACATGTGATTGCCTGTTTAGCCATGCTGCCCTCTTCTTGATTTGAGGTAATCTTTAGGAACTGTTAAGACTAAATCAGTAAACTAATGAGCTATGACTCAATATCAAACACTGACTTGGGTCTCTTCTCACTTGCTTCTCTCACATAACCATGGTGCTGGCTAGAAGTCAGATCTCCAGTTTGGTGAAGAATTCATCAGGAAACACCAAAACTCCTAAGTGATTTTGGTGCATTATATTTGGTGTTCTCACTCAATATGCAATAGAGCCATGCCTCCAGAGAAAGCTGTAACTTTTCCACTGTCAAAGACCTCCCCAACTTGTTTGAGGAGGGGATGTAGGAGTGTGGTGCTTTAATATCCCAGGTGTCTGCAAAGATGCATACTCCAAAGATACACTACCAAAAGTTGCCTTTGACAAAGGGCTGTGGTCACCAGTACCACAGAGTGTCCAAGATGGACTGCTCCAGTCTTGGCCAGCAGCCATCTATTGCTGGGAATATTTCCATTGTTTTTGGGACTTCCATATTTGTCTTTTGAGTGAAATGCTTATCTCTGAAATGCATGGTGCATATATGCACCTATATGTATATATAGATATGAGTGAGTTTGTTACTTTTATAATGCAAATGATGTCATCACTTTTAAGAATGTGGTTGCTGTTAGACCCAGAGTTTTTGCATAATCTTTCTCCAAAAGTTGTTTTTGAAGAACAATTGTTTGGTTGATTCTGGACAGTTGATTGATAATTCTGTTTAATAAAAGAACAAATTTATATTAAAACAGAAATCTTCTTGCCTTTCTGTTCAAGGGACACTGGAATGATGGTTTGTGATCTGCAGTGTGGCCTGTCATACCGCGGTATGAGTAATGGGCAGGTGTGATGTAGTGTTTTGAGACCCCAATGCCTTCTCCTTTTACCAAAAGAGAATATTTTGAGAGTTAATGCTGGGCGAGCAAGAGGGAAGATGCCTGCACTCCTTTGAGGCACTTGCAGGAGACGGTTTCCGAAAGGCTTTTCCAAATTTAGTGTGTGGTTAGTTTGGGGAGATCCTGAAAGCTGTATTTTGCGCTGCAATCCAAGGCTCAGAGCATCTGTGCGGTCAGCAGCTTTACAAGCCAGGATGTTACTGGATGGATCTGATGCCCTTGGTCTCTCAGCACAATTGGGGGTGGCAGCTGACTTGGCTCTTTTGCAGGGGAAACCTGATGCCTCTTGCCTGCCCTCTGAGGCTACCAGCAAACAGGTCGCTGGTGTCCTGGCTAAATATAATTTTGAAGCAAAAGCATTTCGACCAGGGAGACCTAAGATTAGTTGTGTTTGAGCACTCAGGTCTGATGCGATCCCTTTGCACTGTCCTTCAGCTTCCTTCTTGCATGTGAGCCAAAAATAATGCTGAGGGGAGGTGAGGAGAGCTGGAAGTAGGGCTAGAAAACAGAACTGTGCAGTCGGACAAGAGCAGGAAGTACCTGCCCTTTTGTCCTGAATGTGCGGAAATGGGAACAGCCTTTGGGATGCTGTTTGGGAACAGAATAGCAATAGTATTCAGCAGCTCGAGGAATTGAGTTTGTAGTTGCCAAAAAGCAGATGTAGCTTTTACCTGGCTGCCAAATTCTCATTTCCTTTGGGGGATAGAGCTATATACATCTCTGTCCTGGCTCTGCAACCATCACTTCTCAGAGGCTGACCGACAATTCTCCCTGTCTGGCAGCAACTTCTCTGCTTATTTATGGCCTTGTTTTCTTTGATAAGTCTCAAACTTGTAACATTCTGTTCTTCCTTTGCCTGTCAAAGAGATGTTTGTCCTTGTGTCACTATTGGAGAATATTTTTCAGGCCAACTCTGCCTGGCCCCTGCCTCAGTCTGTCCAACTGCTTTGGTGGTAGATCCCAGCTGGGCCATAATCATCCTCCAAAGCTCTGGCTGAATCGTTTGGGGCTGGGACTTGTACTGCTGTCCTCAAGCTCTGTGTCTCCGGAGTGAGAAGACACCTCTTCCCACCAGGACCGTTTCTACCAGGCTGCCCTGCCAAGCCCTAAGCTGGCTTTACTGTGTCTGACCTAAAGAATAGTAACGTGTAGGAGCAGCTCAATGTAAATTAAACACCCATGAGAAAAGAGCTGCCTCCCAGCAAACCTGGGCAACATTGAGGCCGACTTTCGGCATCCTCTGTGCCTGGCTTTAGATCTGCTTCCAGTGGGATGCTGCAGACATCAGGAGTTTCATGGACCCAGACAGAAGGGACTCTTCTATCCCAGCTCCCTATCTCCCTTTAGCATAAGCTGGTGTCACCTCCCTGCTGCTCAACCTGCTATAAGGCAAGCATGAAGAGAGATCCAGGCAGAAAAACACCTTCAATACTTGAAGGCTGTGTGTTGTTTATTCCAACAGCATATATAGTTTTATGAAACCATCTTTAACACAAAACATGTCTCCTAAAAGAAAATGGGGTGATATCTTTCCATAGATAAACACTTCTCAGCTAGCAGCTTGCATGGGTAAGCCTCAATTGCAACAGTCAAAACAGCAAAATTTCTCTCTCCTCCTCCTCTAACTATATCTTAAAATGCTAAAACCCAAAGAAAAAGATGCCTGTGGCTGATGCTGCTGGATCTGTAGGTGGAGCTCAACCCCACATCTGTGTTTTGGTCCTTTTCTGATTGCTGAGTGGCAGCAACACAGGTGAGTGGTGCTCGACATGAACACGGGCCGGGTCCCTTCCCCACCACCCACCATGGCCAGGGCTGCACAGACAGTCCAGTGGCTAGTTCAGATCTAAGATGCAAAAAAAAGATGCTTAGAAAACCCCCAAATCTAAACTCCTAATCTATGGAAACAAAGAATAAATAATATCTAAGTCTATGAAATAAGAAGGTACCTTGGACAGGAAAGTCTGTGTATATTATTACTAAAATTGTGTTTTCCTACAGAGGAAAATTGCAGCTAAGGCATCTTGAGAATGGCTCATATCACTACAACCACTGCAGTGTTGTTCTAAGTTGTTAGGGATAGGAGCAGAAGTCTCTTGGAGGTACCAGTCCTTGTGCAGAATTCTGCAGCTCTCTGAACCAAATAGTTGCAGCAGAGGCCTTTGACAGAGAACGTGTTGTTCCATGTTGGCTTTTTTTCTGCAGATTCAATAGTAAATTCTTGCTTTAGATTTACTGCGTGTCCCTCCTCCTGCCCCATCCCACCCCTGCACGCTGTCATGGGGAGGGACTGTTGTCTTGCCCCTTTGGTCTTGCTCCAGGGTCCTTCTCAGGAGAAGAGGCATCTGCTGGGCTTTCTGCAGAACAGAGGATTGGGGAGAAAACACAATTAATCTCTTCTGTCCTCAGCAGAGTGTAATAATCACTACAGACTGGTTTTACTCAAATCACCAGCTGAAGAGCTTCCTCTGACCAGACATTTGGCCTAAGACTCTCCCTTCATGGCCCCAGAGTACAAAAACTTCTCAGAACAGAATAGCTGGTGATGCTGGGACAGAGCACTGGAGGTGTAGGGGAGCTGCAAGGATTTTAAATGACTGCAAGGTGCATAGATACAGGAGTCCTACAACACTAATGCTTTTCTAAGAGGGAGTGTGTTCTCCTTGTCTAAACTATAAGTGCAGCTTGCAAGGGCTCCAGGAATGTCTTTAAGACATTGTGGTGATTAGCCTAATTGCTTTGCTGGAAGAGCTCTCATTTGTGTTTGGCTCTGTTATGGACACTAACAGGGTTCAACTGGGGTAACATGTTTCAAAACATTTTTATAGTTATTGTAGCTTAGAGAGGAAAAGGAGCAGGGGCTAAAATGACTTTACTCTCTGCTGTGTATTTTGGCTCTCGTTACTGAAAACAGACTAGATGGTTTCCCTATGTTTTGAGCAGGAGGGGTTTAAACTTCCTGACCAATCAGCTGATTAGCAGTTATTGAGTGGGATGACATTGCTACCGTGTCAGGGCTACAGGGAAAGATTTGAAGATGGCTGACTGCTCTTTAAAATTATTTTTATTGTTATTGAAAATAGTGTGGAACTATATTAAGGCTAATTTTCAAAAAACAAAGGAAAACAAGCCTGTCCAAGAAAGTCTAAGGTTTGACGTGTAATTTGCCCTTGCTGTTGGTCAGTCTTGTCCTGCTTAACAGCAGTGCCTCTGCAAACCCAGCTGGCAAAGGGGGTGCCTGGAGTGTGCAGGACTCAAGGGCTCAGGAACTCAGGGCCCCACTGTATTCCTTGCAAGGGGCCCTTGGTCTGGGAAATCACAGACTGGCCCAGAATCAGCTAAGCAAGAAGCAGAGATCCCAACAGCTTGTGCCTTGCCCCTGGCCTGGGCTCCAGGAGCTGCATTTGCTGGTGCCCAAGGCAGCTCACCTGCTCCCTCGATGGAAAGGTCACTTATGTCCCCTGTCAGCTTGCGCATGCTGAGAGCGGTGGCATCGCCTTGGATATCGTGGACAGCGTTCCTCCGACCAGCCCGATCACAGGAGATGAAGTCAGTGTACGTGGTGGACTCTACCTCCATTACTGGTCTTGCATTTCCATACGCCTGCAAATCCCTGGGGAGAAAATACAGTTCTGAGGTCAAGGATGCTCGGCGAGCCTCAAAGCATGGCTCCGTGCAGGTTAGATTACTTTAGGGAGTTAAATTACAGCATGAAAAAATAGTGGCTGTAATTCTGCTCTGCCTCCTAGAACAGCAGCTACCAAAATCTCAGATAACAACTCGGTCACATGGGGAGTCATGTTGGGTGACCTGCACAGTGCCAGGTGAGAGCAGGTAGGGAGGAAAGGGCCATCTCAGCAGCATTTTTGGCCCTTATTCTGCCTTCTCCATTCACAGCGAGAGGCACACAAGGCAGCTTTTAGCATTTTTAGTTTTTAGCCTTTTCTTTTACCAGGACACAGCAGCGGCAGCCAGGGCCTTTTCTATAGAAAAAGCACTCACTTGGCTGCCACCAGCTTTGTCCTCTTAGGGAAGGGGTAGAGATGAAGTAAAAGAGACACGAGCCTGGAGGCCGCTGCCTGGGCGCCCATCCTCGCTGCACCCCCCTCGCTGGCAGGTCAGCCCTTCCCTGGTACTTCGCTTCTCCCTCCTCGTGCCCCGGGTTAACGGCAGAGCACTCGCCTCATCCGGAGTCTCTTTTGGACAGACGAGCAGGGGTGGCAGCAACACTGAAACCTCTGGGACACGGCGTGCCGAGGCGGGAGGCTTCCCTGGCACGGAAGCTGGCACGGAGGCTCTCCCGCCTGTAGAGCGTCCCAGTTTGATGTCAGCGTGGTCCCAGGCCCCCCTGCTTCCTCAGCGTGCCAGGAGCTGTGGATGGCAGCCAGTTTGGCCTCGCTGCCCTGGGGCTGGGAGGCTTGAAGCAGCCTGAATTTGTAAGCAGAAACGCTGGAGGCCTCAAGCAGATACAGACGTGAAAGCACCAGGAGGCAGGTGAATATTCCACCGTTCTCAGACTTCAGATCAGTACTGACCTCAGCTGGTGTATCTGTAAGTTGCATGTGGCTAAGTGAAAAAGGGGCCCGCTGAACTGCTCTGGGATAAGTACCACCATATGGGAAACAAACCTCCTGTGAGATTTGGATCGCCTCACCCCAAGCTTCCTTCTGTGCCAAGCACAAAGAAAGGGTTAGAATGGCCACTCATAGCCTCAGGAGTAACGCTGCGAGCCAGCTCCTATTCCAGTCCCACTGGTATTTATGTTGTCAGTTTTCATTTTAGCTGGTGGTTTAACTTGCCAGCATTTGTACAGGACAGACCGTCCAGGGATCTGAGCAGCTCTGGGAACATATCACAAGCGTCTTGGCTCCCAGGCACGGAGCTAGTTATCGCATGCTGCCTTTGCATCGGAGGTCTGGTGCTCTTGGTTCCTTCCCATGTTTGCAAGGCATTTAGTTTGTTTATTTGCATGGAAGCTGGAGATTAATAGTTTTCTTATCTCTGTTTTTCCCCACTGTAAAGAATATCCTTAACCACTGTTACTCACTGGTGCTGTGAGGACTTGGAGGAGGTTCTGATGAGAAACATGCTGCGGTCCAAAGGAAAAAAAATAAACTTTTAGCCATCCAGGGCTTTTGCATCTTGGGGTTAATGTCCCACACGAGGCCGATAAATTAAACTCTTCTACAAAAGGTGCATATTTTTGCTCTTCTGGAACAGGAAATGTGCTGTGTTCACAATGCTCCTTGCTGAGAGTTAGAAACAAAAAATAGACAGTCCCTGAGATGGGACCTGCCCTTGCTGTTGTCCCTTGCGCAGGGACAGCCCGTGCTGGTCGTGCCCAGCTCTCCTGTGTCTGTCCGTGAGCAGGTGAGGGCTGCGCACAGCTCGGCCCCGGGAGCAGTTTCTGCTGCCAACTCACAGGCGCAGGAGCCCTCGACGTGCACGTGCCAGCCCACGGCCAGGACCTGCTGTGAAACACGGGGCCTGAAAACCACAAACCAGGCATGACGCTCCTGATGGATGAGATGCTAAAGGAACAGGGCTAAAAACTGGCTGCCCTTTACAGAGCTCGCATTTTCAGCTTTGCATGGACATCCTTCCCTCTGTCCTAGCTCCTGCCCGTGGGAAAAGGCACACCATGGGCACTGGGGAGCTCTCTCGGGGGGTGCATAGCATGGTACCTGCGTGCCACCATCCCCTTGCTTGATGTCGATAAGTCCCGGATCCCTCTCTGAAGTCAGGGTGGTCCCATATGACAACCTTGTCCTGCAGACAGCAGAAATGACTCACTCCTGGCAAGGAGGTGGAAAGTCCTGCAGTGCGATCCAGGCTCTTTGCATGGATTACCAATGAGCATTGGATATGGATTTGGCCAGCAGAGGAGCAGCCAGTCTTGGCTGAAGCATTTCTCTTACATGTTTATTTGCAGATGCTGTGAGAGCTGTTTGACATCACAGGGGTGGTTAAAGTCAGGAACTACTAGTGCTGCTCTGGTATCACTTCAGAGCTGCACGAGGAACTGAAGTGCTGCCGCATGCTAAAAGCCAACATGTCCTTCCCTGCAGGGCCTGCATTGAATACAAGATGTTGGACCTACAGCTTGAGGAGCAACCATGCAGCAACCCTACTCGTTTATATGGTAGAAAGAAAACAATGGATGTGGTGTAACAGGTCAGGATAAGAAAGGAAAAAAAAATCTCTTGTTCTGAGGCTTAGCAGGGCTGTCCTTCCCAGGACCCGGCTCCCAGTCAGGATGTGGCAAGCTGGTTGTCCTCAGCACGTGAAGCGCCTTTCCCGGGGACAGGTCAAGTGTCTCACTCCTTGCCAGGTCTCTCTCTCAGCTCACTGGGACGCGGAGGCTGCTGACCCTTCGCAGCTGCTCTGACTCCTTCTTGGTTGCACGCTTAGCAACGCTGATGTGTCTGCAGCTGAAACCAAACTTGGAGGGAGCAGAGGAAATGAATACATAAGCACAAATTAAACTTAAGGCTCAATGGTGAAGAAGAGAATCTGGGAAAGGCTGTGGATTCAGGATCTTGGCTCTGCGTTAGCTCGTGCCCATGGTCAAGCTGCCTCCTGTGGCTTCATCCTCAAGGGCTGTGCTGTAGCATCTGCAAAGTGTCGCACACTGGAATTAGGAAGCTTTGGTGAGGTCGGGCCATGCAAGCGGGCATCTATCTCCTCAAGCCATGAAGTGTGAGCAGCTCCGAGGTGGGCTGACACTCTAAAAGAGGTTTCTACCGACTAAAACCCACTGATCGGTTCTGCACCTGCCTGGAAATGTGGAAACGCTCCAGATGCAGGGGCCCTCCGGCCTTTCACAGGGCTGCACTGCCTGGGTGGACTCCATGCACCAGGAACAGAAGCCAACAAGCCCATGGAATGAAACTGTTTCCCAGTGTTGCTCGGTGTCTCTGTTCTATATAGATCTGCTTAACTGCAGCAGTACTGTCCCAAATGGCTGAATGTCCCACCATGTGGGAAAAATGGGGACTTTTCAAAAAAAAAAAAAAAAAAGAAAAAGGGAAAAAAAGGGGGGGTATGGGAGATATGCCTGCAAAAGCGTGTCCTGGTGTATGTGAGTTAGGTTTTGAGCTCTGCTGGATGATGGCCGGGAGATGGCGTAATCGATTTATTTTCCACTGCCGGACAAGTTTGTGCCTTAGAATCCCACAGCAAAGAGATGGAGCAGGGCGGATTTTTGAGCAGAGGTTTCATTCAGATTTGCGNTCCACTGCCGGACAAGTTTGTGCCTTAGGATCCCACAGCAAAGAGATGGAACAGGGCGGATTTTTGAGCAGAAGTTTCAGATTTGCACAATTCCTGCGGGATTTTCCCGGTGGA
>VWPW01022163.1:173437-284065 GCA_013389825.1 Crypturellus undulatus | reverse complement strand
TTCTATGATTCTATGATTCTAATGTTAGTCTTCATAACTACAACTGATGATTAAAAATAAAAGGACAAGTGGGGAAAAAAGACTAGTGACAAAGTGTGAATTAATCTTTTTATTTTCTAGTCATTATCTGCAGTGACTCTGAGGGTGCTAATCACACACAATTGACAGACTGTTTTTTTTTCTTTAATAGCTCCCATTTCAAGGAAAGCCTTATTACCGTATTATTTCATTGATAATCTCTGTTTTCATGCAATTTATCAATGTCAGTGACATCTATAAACACTCTAGACAGAGCTTCTCTGGGATAACTAGCACCTATTCTTATTTAGTGTTTCCATGATTTAAGAAAAAAAAATCCCTTCCCCTTCTAGAAACAAAACAAAAACAAAAAACACTACAAGCAAACATATTTTTTTCTGTTAGATGTGATAATGCCAAGGTAACTGATAAGCATGGAAATTTTTTTTTAGGACTTTCAGCAGAAAATATTTCAGTGATTTCCAAGAACAGATTCAAATAATCATGACTATTTAATTGCAAAGCTTTTGCAGTTCCTAGTTTCTAAACTGGGATTTGAAATTAGAAAGGTAAGCAAGTGTTCTGTGTGATGTACAGTGATTAATTCAGGGAACCACAAACATCCAGTGTTATCACTGCTGAAAGACAACAAATTCCTATTGTACATTAGACCTGCAAAATAATTATTTTTAAAAGAAGAAACATGGAGACTTTGTTCCCTAAGGTCTTGAATGTTTTGCAATCACTTATAAAGATGAACTCCATTAAAAAAAAAAATAAACACACAAAGCCCACAAATCACATAAAAAATAAAAGCTGGTACTTTATCTTGGAAAAAAAAGAAATGAAAATGTTGAATTAGGTCCGTAGATCTGAATAATATGGTATTTTATCTTCTAAAGCTCATAGGAAGAACCAAGGACAAATAAATGAACAAAGGGAATGAAAAAAAAATCAGAAAAAAAAAAAAAACAGATCCATGAAAATAACAACATTTCATAAACAGGATGAGGCAGATAATACTGACTGTAGGTCAGGCAAGGCTTCAAGGGGTCTTAAGAAGGAAACATGGAAACAGCATAAGTCAATAAGCCACACTAGAGCAAACTTAGGAATGATTTCAAGAGTTTTCAGAAATGAGTCATGAGATAAACAACGACTGAACAATTTTCTTTTTTTGTGTGATTTCTAGAAACAGTAAGAAAAACACTCTTATGATTAAACAGAAGCATTTTGGTATGGATATCCAAAGTAAGTTCTGAAATCTGTCATGGTGTCATGAAAAGAAATCTTTAAATGCAGCCTCTTGGCTGGACTCTGTTGGAACTGACTCAAAGTGAAGTTCTTCCTACAAAGGAAGAACCTTTGCAGAACCCGGAGCACGTCCCCAGACCACTGAAGGCACCATGTGGGCTGCTGCTGATATGGGACTAGCAATGGGATGCAGGGAAGAACTTGCTGGGCTTTTACAAGGCTTGTGATGGGGGGCTTCAGGAAGGAACGAGATGCAGGGAAAGGTGAAGATCGAGGTGGTCCAAGGAGAATGAGATTGTGAAAATGGAGGAAAAGGGGGATAAAAAGAGTTGTTTGGGTGTGTGGAGGCTGCATGGTCCAGAATTCTCCCTGAGCTCTGTCTCCAACTATTCCAAGGCAAAAGTCTCTGCTGTTTGCGGGCATGTGTGCGCCGGATACTGAGGTGCCACCTACCACAGAGATGTGTGTGTGTGAGTGTGGACCAGGAGACCAGGGCATCCAAGACTGGATAGATATATGTCAAAGGCCAGGAATTCATATAATATGCATATGCATGTAAGCTATGAGTTTTCTTCATAATCGTGTAGGGAGGGAAACAAGATCCGATTGTTAATGTTGTTCATGTCTCCATGAGCACTTTCTGACTGTGCACATATACATATATATATATATATATATATATTTGCAGCAACCTTGCAGTTATCAGGCAACCGGATTCAGAAACTCCTAAAAGAATGCATTTAAGGAAACAAGAGCATTTTAGATGTTTGTATGACCACCAGTGTGAGCTGTGCTCTTCGAATCCCCTGTTACTTCTTAACATTAGTTCACACAAGACGATGGTTTCTGATCAGCAGCAGCAGTACTAGAGCTTCCCAGGTCTGCATCATGGCTGTGATTTCATCTCACTCAGAATAATCAGATATGTACAAAATTGTGATCTGGACAAAAGCACGTTTGTGTTTTCACATAGACTAACGTAGACTAACCAGGAATTTAGAAAACCCAAACCTCCAAAATCTGTATGAAGTAGCACAAACATCTTCTTCAGCCTACTGGTTGAGTGTACCAAATACCTTCCCCTGGAGTCGGCAGTGGGGCTTCTGATCTGGGTGCGGGGCTAGGGGTACCAGCAGCCAGCAGCAAGCCATGCAGTCACATCGGATGCATCATATTTAGGCAGTGCTAGCTTGGAATCCACTGGACGTTTGCTAGGAAGGGTCTAGATCCAATCACACTGGGTCATTCAGGTCTTAGTGCATAGCACATTAACATTTAAAATGATTTTATAAGCATAATGGTTTGTATTCCTCAAACAAGGACCTAAAAACATGAATCTTATTGAATTTCAATCCCAGAATGGGAGTTTTTTCCTCCTTGCTGAGTATACCACTGCATGATCTTAATCCTGAAATCCGCTTCCTGACTATGGCTTGGTTTCCTTCATTAGTAATCCCCTAGTTTGTTATTGCAAAGTCATTCAGGCTGTTTGTATTGACTCATTGGTATAGGATGGGGTTAGAGAATGAAAAGCACCAAATCCTTTACTTAAGGAAACAAAACCACACAGAAATCATTTGCGGTCATTGTAAAACATAAAAAGAAAACAAGCAGCTTGGAAAGTCAGTGCACAAAGTTTACCAGCTGGGGTACCAACAAGCCTGTTGTTGAGAACTTTTAGTTTTTAATTTCAAATAAGAGCACATATTATTGGAGAAAAGAGAAATTGTCATTACAGGCTCACTAGTAAAATCTGGAGTTAACCACCTCTATTGTTTGTTTAGCTCATGGAATTACTGAGCTTGTGACTGACTTGCTTTGATTTTTGTTGTCTATAAGAAACTGTCTTCACAAGCAAGTAAACAGTTACTCTGGAGAGTAGGAAGCTATTGAAAACAGATTTTGCTTAATTGTTCAGAAAGATGTGAAAACACAAGTTTTTGGATAATGTAAACATACTTTGCCTCCCTTTCCATCATTTGGGGATATCTACACTATTATTCAACCAATATTAGGGCATCACATTATCCCATTAGCAGGGTACAAAGGAGATTTGTCACTTTGTCACAACAAGACAAACAGAGCCAATTGACAACAGACTCTTGGGAGAGCCTAATTGAAGATTTGGTCCTGACACTCAGCTTTCTTCCACTGTATTTACTTGCAATCTGCTCAAATCTAAAATGTTAGCAGCCTGAGACTTATTTTCATCCCTGAGACAGAAAGGCCTGTAGAGGGTTTTAGTGAATTCATGAGAAGTGAAGAGAGTATCATCACTATAGTGTCATCACATTTATCTACTGCCCAAAGGAAGATAGATAGGTTCAGTGAGGAAAACTTTTAATTAGTAACATAATGTATAGTTCCATAATTTATTTTATCACAAAGTCTTAATGGACTTAATATGTTTTCCAAATTAGATCGTTTTCTCATTAAATTTCTACTCTCTCTGAAATCAAACCACTCTGGAATATGGCATCCATATCAACATGATACAGAAATTTAAAGAAAGAACAGGGAAAAGTCATATCCATTTCTCCTGGTAAGAGAAATTTAGGTAGGCTTTTTCAACTATTATACCTCAAGAAGTGAAACAGGAGATGTTTGTGAGAGACTTTTGTCTCTTACATATGCCTCTTTCACTATGATCTGGGAAACAATCTTTCCCACATATTCTGAGTGCATAAAGTATTCAAGTGTTTTTGTGCATTAAAACCATCTGCAAACAGAGATAGAAGGCTCATGCTTGCAGATGTCTGCCAAAATTTTGTGGCCTGCAAGACAGGATGGAGCTAAAAGTGTTTGTATTTGAAATGCACAGACTATGCCCAGGATGAGAATCGAGTAAGATATGAGAAGGTTTAAGGTTTTGCAGTGTATCTGTGTACTCTGGGGAGATGCAGAGTTAGATGGGTTATTTCCTAGGCTGGAAGACTTAGTTTTAAAACTCTCTAAGGGAGACTGTTTGTACATTGTGCTGCTCCTGCATGCATGATGCCTTTTGTTAAAATAAATGGAAAAGGATGAAAAAAGTCAAAAGGGAAGGAAAGGAGGTCAGAAGAACGGGAGGGAGGAAGGAAGGCAGAAAGAGATGTGGAAATCCATTATGTGTCACTAATTTCTGTTAGAGCTAATGCTACATGGATGCGCACAGCAGTTTTGGACTGGAAAACTTGCATGATTAGAAGGCTGTGAAACATAAGCAACAACGGGCATTTTATATTTTTTTCTGTGACTGCATTGGGGAACAACAGGAGGTCAACACACTCTGTTGTCCATGTTTCCACTCTGCAAACAGTTCCTGAGGAGGAGGTACAATAAGCACGGACTGGACCTTGGTGCATGTGGAGTAGAAACACAGCTGCAAGGTGCATCCATACCTGGGAATGGGGAAGCACACCCTGCCTTATAGCTGGCCTATGGTCTTCCCTTATATAATTAATTCATCTAAAGAAAATTAGGCTTGGAAGATCACACTAAATTATTGCTTAATTACTGCTTTCCCATCTATTTTATGGTTTCTTTTCCTCTTTTCTCTTCACTGTACTTGTTATGGGAGAAAAGTTTTGATCCTGTTGTCATTCTTAAGTAAACTAGCTCTACAAATATTGATTTACATATGCATTTTGTTATTTCAGTCATTTTTTCTACTAGGAAAATAAATATTTTTATAGTAATTGATAATATGCAAAATATGCAAAGTGATTTAGCTATATTAATTGCTCATAAATTTGCCACTTCACCTCTCATTATGGAGAAGTAACAGTGTTTGTACAAAATTCTGTGGGACGCTGCTTAGTCCAATAAATAGCTTCTGAACACTTTATCTGTTTTTGTCAATTTGTTAGTCTACATCAGCTTGTAAATTAACTAACTTGGCTCTGATCTATCAACCTTTAATTCTAACACCCCAAAAATTGGATTCAGAAATCAGCTTATATCCCTAGATTTAATTAACCTTATAATTGATTTATGCAAAGCAGTGGCCACAGTGATGTGAATTCTGAATAACATTAATTAATATCTTATAAATCTTGAAAAGCAGTTATAAATTTGTTATGTTGCTTATAAATCTACCTATAAGACTTGCAGGATTTGTGATTCAGCAGAAAGTTTAAAACAACTACACTTGAAAATCTATTCACTCAATTGCATTAAAATGTTAATGTGTCCATTAGAAATCAGAGAATCCACCTGTTGTTATCACCAGGGTTGCCTCGAGCTTTTCATGAATTATATTGCTACTAGGGTGCAATGACAATTTTAAACAGAAGGCTATGTAATCTGCTGTGAAATATTTCAGGAACCTCAAAAAAGCATTTTCCTAGTGTCACCTAGAATTTAAGACAGACTGATGCTTAACTTAGTTTGAATCCTACAGGTTTTTTCTTTCGCTCCATTTAGAATCTAAGAAGCACAAAGCCAAAAGGTTTATAAGATATGATTTAGAGAGAAAAAAAAAATGCTCCAAATACTGTCAAATGCCACATAACAGTGGATTAACTAAAAGGACATTTATAAAAAAAGAAATCTGTGCATCACTCCATTTCACTGTCTGTGACCATAATTATTCAATTATTTGAGTGTTAAAGTGTTAGCGCGAGGTCTGAACTCTGCCTTTTGAGTTACCCTAGCAGAGGTTAATATCTGCCGGATCATGCTCAATGTCAATGTTTTGTGAAAACTCCATATCTGCATGAGAATCTGTTTCCAGTTCCTCATGTCAGAATTTAGTGATAAATCTGTACTGATACTTTATATAACTCTGAAATGACATAGCATATAGCAAAATGGTTAGTAGTATACTTAGTTCAACACATTTCTTTTCAGACAGCTTTGTCTTTTACAACCAGCTTCCTCTAGCAGACTGGGCAGAAAGGAAAATCTTTTCTCCAGAAAAGTGTCTAAAGTGGTGATAACTGTCTTCTGCCTCTGACGGTTCCTCAGACACTAACAGCAAAACAATGTTTTTTTGCCCTTATTATTTATGTGCAGAGTATTAATTTACACATGCAATAGACCACAGTTCAAGCCCCTGAAGCCTTAGCAAGAAATTACTTGTTAAAATCAGATTAGCAAAACTATAAGGAAGTTACATGTGTTGTAGAAATATAAAATGCGGCCCTGACCTTCATAACTTTACTGTTGTTCCTATTTGTTACTATCTTATGTTCTGTATCCATTTACAAACAACAAAATAGTATTCTGAGACTAGTATTGAATAAGAAAAATAAAATTAACCATAAAAAGTATGTCATTTTCACTTTTCAGCCAAATTAAACCTTCCCCTCTTTTTCTCATAAACTCTTTCTCTGGACTGTTATCAGTGAGGAGCCAGAGATGTTTTAAACATGGAAATAACATGAACAGTGAAAAGAGCCTTCATAGTGTGCCTTTCTATGAGAAAAAAGAAAAAAAAAAAAAAAAAAAAAAGTCCTTATTAGAGCATATATTTCAATTTGGTTAGCTCATGCAGTGAAACTGGAAATGAAGTTGACATACAACTTAGTTTTTTAAGCCCAGTGGCTCTTTTTATGTTGTAGCACTGCAGCCATTGTTACTCTGTGTTTAATCTGTGAAAGAGAATGGGACAGTGCGGGGGCTTAAGTAAAGGAAAAATGTAGATCGCTCAGGTCCTGTGAGAATCCAGTAAACAGAAACAGTAAGAAGGGTGAATTGATTGAAGTTTGCTACAACCCAGGAAAAGCACCATTATTGCAAAATTTGCAAGATGAGAAGACCAGAGAGAAAATCTACATTGCAGGCATAAAATTGGCAAAGGGGAGATTTGTTTTCAGATCTTTATTTTCAATCTGTCTCACTCACCAGATCTGAATTGTTCCTCTTTGAAAAGTTACCTTACTCTGATTTATATTCTACTGGGATGTAGCTTTAGAAAGCTTATGAATGTTGCAGTTGTGTTTGTTTGGAGAAGGGGGAGGTAAAAAAAAATAAAAAAGAGAAAAGAGTTTTACCTCACAGATCTGGATAATTTGAGACCCCATTCCACCTCAAAAAGCTGAAGAATCGACATTTTTGCTTCACTTTTATGGAGAATGAGCACCATGTCAATCAGTTCCGCATTCAAAAAGAGAGACAAGTCACAAAAAAAAAAAAAAAAAAAGCTTTTTAACTCCAAATCTACAAATAACAGTATATTTTATTCACCACAAATGTTCTTTGATGCTCAGTTCTGCTGACATTTCCTTAACCATTTCCAGTGTTTATCTCCAACAGTGTCCAACAGACTTTGCCTAATTTGTAATTGAGTGGGCATAACCTGCTGATTACAGCAGGTAACTTGTAAAACTTGTAAAATTTTGGAAACTTTTCCTTAGATAATTCTAATCTTTTTCTAAATAAATATCAACAGCCCTGAAAGGTTGACCAGAAGACCCTGTCACATGCACATGCATGCGTGCTCTCTGCAATTCCTCCCTGATTCGTGTTCTCTTATTTAGATTGCTTCCATTACCCACCAAACTGCAAGACCTCCTTGACAACCTCTTGTGAACCAAGCACTGGAAATATGAATCACGAATAGGGGAACCAAGTGACTTTGGAGAGTATTTTGCTTGTAGGTTGATATATCACTGCACACGCTTGAACACCATCAGGAGCAACAGAAGATAACAAGAAAGCTTTTTTCAGTGCTCCTTCTTTTCTTCTTTTTATACCTCAAGTCTTTCAGTTTTTTCTTCTTCCCCCACTCTTTTAATTTTATTTTGTCCTCTGCGATCATTTAGTTTTCCTTTCATTAATCTTTGGAGAGTTGGGAGCAGGATGCAGGTTTTCATTTTCTACATCAGAAAAGGCAAGGGCAATAAGAAAAAGTGGCAGCCAAATGCCCAAGAACAGGGCAAACCTGCAGCAGCTTGTCACCAGGACTCTCCTAGCCTGACCTTTAAAGGGAAAATAGTATAAAAAATCAGTGAATCCCTCTTCCTTGAGTTTATTCATTGACTTTTGAAAATGTGTAAGCTTTGATCACCTGTAAAATCTTGCAGTGGGACTTCCACTGTTGGATGGAGAAATTGACCAAATGGTACACTGCCGTCACCTTTTCCAGTGTTTGTTGGTGCTGCTTGAAATCTTTGACAAGTTTTGCTTGTGGGGAAAGATCTCACATTGGAACTAATTGTTATCAGAGAAGAGTGGGGGTTTCACTATGTAAGTTACTTACCATATACTTCCAGACAGATTGAACATGTCTGCCTACTTTCGAAAATCAAAGAAATTAAAGTTTTAGCAAATGCCTGTAGAGCTCCCAAGGCACCCTAGCTGAGAATCAAAAATGTCTTTTAAAATATGCAAAATATTTCTTTGTCTTTTTAAGAATAGTGGAAGTTCTAATAATTCATACACATTTACAAATTTTACACATTTCTGTCTATAAAAATGTATATCTTTATAATGTCAATGTATGGAACATTAAGATATACAATATTTTAGATATGATCAAGGTAGAAATTTAGATTTGCATTTTTTTCTCCACAAAATGATCAATAACACAATAAAACAAAATACACACCTTAGCTCATTCTGATACTAATATACAGAACAGCATTTTGCTATTTTTACTCAAAATATTATACATTTTTTATTTCTTTTAATCTGTAAATAGTCTTGCATGCTGTTGTTTTATCTAAGCCTATAATTCTTTTTATTTATTTATTCACAGTCATAAGACCTCCATAGAAGCAAAGGCATCTCATGATACAATTCATAAAAGAAAAAAAGGGTGGAGAGGAGAATAATTTCTTTAGGCAGTATATGGAGGGGAAAAATGAAAGTAAAAAAGTCAGGACTATTCTCACTGCAATTCCTCATTAAATATGCTGTTATTCTCCACCCATTTTTTCCTTGTTCTTTCATTCCTAGTTAGCACCTTAGATATGCAAAGACCAGAAAACTATTAGATAAGATTGCCCGTCAGCTGTCAGATGTGAAGTGCAAGGCGATCACTGCATTTTGTGTTGGCTACAGAGAAGCTGATGAAATAAATAGAATATGTAACATGATGTCTCTTTCATCTATAAAAATATCAGCTCAGAGGTTATGCTTCATTAGCTTCAAATGTAGCATGCATAATAAAGGGAGAAGGCGCAGCATTCTTTTGATTCATTGTGTGAAAGCTTATCATTCCCTCTTTCAAGTGACAGTTTATTAAATAAGGTGAATAATGGAAAATATTCCAACCAGACCTGAATCAGAGTCTGACACTTGGTGCCTGATTACAAAGTAAATATGACAGCTCTGCACCTCCATTTTGTGTGATTAGGAAGGAAATAGGATAAGAAGTATGGAGCTCCCTGCAGTGTGCACAATCCACTTTCCCCCCTCCTTGAAGATATTAATTGAGTCATAAAATTTGTTTTAAAATTACCTTCATTCAAGACACTAGTGATCTTAATTCCTTCTCATTAGACACAGGGAAACATATGGAGTTCAAAGAATAAATATCTGCAGTAGCTCACCCGTTTTTACAAACCCTTTGCACTGTCATAACACATATGCCACTTCAGGGAGGTAGTGGTAAGCCATTTTCATAGCCTCTATAAATTGCAATGCATTACCTAAATTTCAGTCGATTTAATGTGCCAAATACTTTAGAAAAGTACTGCTAGTTCAGATCACTTTCAGCTTTCATCTATTCTTAGGCACAGCTGAGATTTCATTAGGGTTTTCTGTATCTAGATAAGCTAAGCAGAAATTATAGTGTTTTATCAGTTTTCCTTAGGATGTGTATTACAGTTTCCCTTGGTAGGGCACAGTGACGAAAGAGTCCAAAACACTTTGTAAGCCATAAAAAAATCCATTTGCAACACTGCAAATCATTGCTGGTGTCCTAGGGCAGGAAGCAGGAAAATCACAAATTATATCTGCAGGTATAATTAAAGATGCTATGAAAAAAAAAAAAAAGGGAAAAAAAATGACTACAGCAAAAAAATAATGTTCCTTGGATAATATTTGTTTGAAATATAGGGAAAGAAAAGATCAGAAAAGCAAAAATTAAAACTGTACTTGATATAAAGAGGAAAAACGAAACTGTTTATATTTGAACAGTTTGAAATGCTTTATCATGACAGATCTGAAGCTTACTTATTTTCTTACTTACTAAAAAATATTTCCATAGGTAAAATGTAGCCATCAAAGGGTTAAAATATGGGAGGATGCGGGTTGGGGAAGAAAAAGACAAATCAAGTATTTTAAACTAGTAGACCATGGACAATCCTAATTGTATTACATTTCTTTGCAAAACACATAAAGTGAAAAGAGGAAGAAAATCAGAAAAAGAGGAATTTTAAAATTTGAAAGAAAATAATATTTTTGAAAACAAAACAAAACAGATGAACAAGACATGTTCCCTCAGATGAGAACACATTGCTTTTTGAAACCTTGTGAAATAGAAGCAACTTCAACATATTTCATGTTTCAACCAGCTCTTCCCAGCAAGTGTTTAAATAATTGCAAATAAGATGAAATATGGTCCCTGAAAGTCAATAAGAGCAAAATTTGGCAGCTCTGCTCATGAAAACAGTTTTATTTTCTGTTTGTTTGTTTTCAGCGTTCAATACAGAATACTAAATCAGTCTGTGTATAAAATTCTTGTGTCTATAAAGATGATGAGGCAAATATTCTTCTCGGTTATATATTTAAGGAACAGTGATTCCATGTGAGAGTTAAGCAAACATCAAACTAACGGTGCCAATGCTGCTGCAGTCACCAAGGGGCAGATCGTCTTTGGAGGTGTGTGTTGGAGTTGGCATCTGCCTGTACGGAGCTCATTCTGGAGACACTACTCACTCTTCCTTCAGTTAATAAAATATATTAGCCTGTGCTCACTCTATGTGCACATTGCTAGGAAAACATTTCTCCCAGAGGCTAATTCAAAAGCTTCATGTAAAACGAATGTTTCAGCTCAAATCTATGAACACTCCATTGCATTAAAGGGTCTATTTAAGAACAGAAATATGTTCCTAAACATAGAAACACTGTCCAATACACTAGAGGTAAACTATCAAAGACTGATCTGACCATTCATCAACAATCTGCATAAACAGAAATTATTAAATTTTAAATGCACAGGAATAACTGTTACACATAATGTTACCTATTAATATCTTTAATATTAACATAAAAGCCAAAGTGCTAATTCATATACAATAGGAATAAAGTTTTTTTTTTAACTCTAAACAATTAATACACCAAGAGGAGTGACTGACATCACATGGTCAGAAAAGATAGTGATTTGATAAAGGTTTAACAATAACCATTGACTTGAGTTGAATTGAGTTTGAAGGCACAGAGTGCTCCCTCAGCAGGTTTGCTGATGATACCAAACTGGGAGGAGTAGTGGATACTCCAGAGGGCTGTGCTGCCATCCAGAGGGACCTGGACAGACTGGACAACTGGGCGGTCAAAAACCTCATGAAATTCAACATGGCCAAGTGCACGGTCCTGCACCTGGGGAGAAATAACCAGTACAGACACCAGTACAGGCTGGGGACCGACCTGCTGGAGAGCAGCTCTGCTGAGAAGGACCTGGGCGTCATGGTGGACGACAGGTTGACTATGAGGCAGCAGGGTGCCCTCGTGGCCAAGAAGGCCAATGGGGTCCTGGGGTGCATTAAGAGGAGCATCTCCAGCAGGTTGAGAGATGTGATCCTGCCCCTCTACTCAGCCCTGGTGAGGCCACATCTGGAGCACTGTGTCCAGTTCTGGGCCCCACAGTACAAGAGGGATGTGGAGCTGCTGGAGAGAGTCCAGCGCAGGGCCACGAGGATGATCAGGGGCCTGGAACATCTGCCCTATGAGGAGAGGCTGAGGGAGCTGGGCTTGTTCAGCCTGGAGAAGAGAAGGCTGAGAGGGGATCTGATCTGTGTCTATAAGTGCCTCAAGGGAGGCAATGAGGAGGATGGGAGTGGTCACTGACAGAACCAGAGGAAATGGCCACAAACTGAAGCATCAAAAGTTCCACGGGAACTTAAGGAAGAACTTTTTGACAGTGAGGGTGACAGAGCCCTGGCACAGGCTGCCCAGAGAGGCTGTGAAGTCTCCTTCTCTAGAGATCCTCAAGACCCGCTTGGATGCAGCCCTGTGCCACGTGCTCTAGGTGGCCCTGCGTGTGCAGGGGGGTTGGACTAGATGACCTCTAGAGGTCCCTTCCAACCTTAGGCAGTCTATGATTCTATGATTCTATGTAATGATTAGTATTCAACACTTTAAAGAATTTTGGCTAGCCCTACATAAGAAGGGGATTATAGTTGTCTAAGAAGAAGAACATACTTGAAGAATGAAAGCAATTATATAAATAACAATTTGTGTGTGTGTGTTTTTCTTTTTTTTTTTCAGAGTTTTGTTGTATGAGCAGAATGTCACTGTGCACTTACTTATCTGCTGCACTTAAATAGCATTTACACATGACTCAAAGCCAGTTAGGTGAGGTTTGGATACATGATTATCAGTTTCTGCCTTCAAAATAAATTTTATTTTCTTGTATAAAATATATCATTTCATTAAAAGAGAGGAGACTGTTAATCTCATGCCATACCACCTTAGGGAAGAGTACTGGCCCTAGGCAGTCACTGAAACATCTGAACAAACTAAAAAAGATCTAATGAAATTTTTGCAACAGTGTTTTACCAAGCTTTCTGTCACAGTAAGGTAGAATTAACAGTAAGTATTAAATGAGAAGATTCATCCCAAATTCTCCCAGTATGAAGATATGACAAAGGTGTCCTGATCTTGTTAGACAAGGAATGGCTGCAGCTGTGTGTTTTGGATTTCATTCTTATTTTTGTAAGAAAAATTCTTTCATGATGGAAAAAAAAATTCAGAAAGATGCAAAGGGCTTGCCACCTGAAAGAACATCTGTGCTGCCTGTGTTATATGAGTGTATTAGGGAGTACAGTCCAAACTCTTTGGTTTGGCTTTACTGTGCACAGCATTTTAAGTAGTATTCTACATGCATGCTCAAGGATTGTGAAAATATCACTGCTTGTTTTATAGCATAGATAAAATTTTATTTACTTCTTTTGTTTAGGCATAAATAAATATACTTCTGATATAAGTGCAGCAATTAATATAACTTGATGGTGTGTGACATCATTGCCATTGCTAAGCTACTGCAAATATTACAAGGTAGTAGAAAATTTAGCTCACTGCTATTATTTTTATCTGTTTGGCACCACTGTTTCCCACTGCTTACCCATTAGCATTGATTCGAATTTACATGAGCAGTGGTTTAATCACAGGTTAAAATGTATTTAACTAACTAACTCATTCAGAAACACAAGTTGATTTTATTCTCAGTATGAATCTCTCCTATGCTGACAAGAGCATAAGATAGTATCTTTCTTGTGTAAGAGTCTTAAGTTAAAAAAAGTTTAGAGCTTTCTTTGTGTTGAATTGTTTGTAATAAAAGCTGAGATTGAGCAGAATACAACCAGGTATAACCATTTTCCAAAATGAGTCTTTAAAATTGTATGCTGATGAAAAGGATTATGATGCTTACTCATCTCTGGGTACCACAAAATCAAATTAAAAGAGCTGACAGAAGGAACACAGACAAAAGTTGTTTAAAACCAGAGGTTAGAATGGTTGATTAAAAAGAGTATTAACCAAAAATGCCAGCAAAAATAAAATCATTTTCCTGTTTAATAATGCACATTTTAAAATGAAAAATAATACATCAACTTTTAATGTGCTAAGTGCTAAGTCCAGGCCTGAAGAGAAATGGCAAGGTGCTGCACATCTGAAGACAAGGTCCCAAAGAAGAGAGCCATATAGTGACTAAAGTGCTCTTCCTATTCATGTGTTGTGGGCACAGATTTTAGTGAAGATGCATTTCCCAGAAACTAGACCTTCCTTGTTCAAAAAGTGAAATTCAGTAATCACTGACCTTATGTTTATCACCTTATCAAGTTTATGGCCAGTGAATATAAGACAACTGATGCAACCCGTATTGTATCCCCGCCTTTTCACTTTTTAAGAAACTTAGACAAGGACAATACTCTTTAATGCTGTAAAGCCTCAGAGATTGTTTGATATTTTGGAGAACAGACACTTGAGCACACATTTGGTGTCATAGGTGAAACACCTTCTATATTCTAGACTACAGAAACCTCCCATTAATTTTAAATGCTCTAAGATGCCTTTTGATCAACTCACTTTTGTTCAGTTGATGACCATGGCTATTACCAAGCACACAGAGCAGTTTCAGTGATATATTTCCTCTAAGGAGCATTGTTTCTAAATAGGTAACATGCTAATTGGCTGCCAAAAAGTGGGTTTTTTTTAATGCTGTATAATAAGGATTTTATTCTTGCCCACAAGCTTAATTAATGTATGAAACTTGGACTTCAAACGAAAATAGTGCTAACAAAAAGAAAAGCTACTTACATTTAGCAAAATAATTTTAAAATTTAAGCAAGTAAAAAATAAATCAATATAGCTGACAGCTTGATGCAGACTCATCTGAGATATTATAGATTTAAGTGATGGTAAGTATCTAAATGGGGATACCAAACAAGCTTGCAAAAATAGATGCTAATTAAACTTTTTTCTTTTCTTCTTTTTATTTCTTTCTTTTTTTTTTTTTTTTTTTTTTATTTTGTCTTTTTTTTTTTTTGTTTTTGTTTCTTTTTTTTTTTTTTGTGTCAAAAAATTTTTAAAAAAAATTTANCTGTCTTGTTTTGGTTTCTTTTATCTTCTGTGTAGTCAAAACATTCTGAAAAGAACTGATTAACATAAGAAGAAATTATCTGTGTAGAAACAGGGTTACCAGGAGGATTTTTTCCTCCTCCCTCTCTCTCTTCCCATTTCAGGAATAGCTTTTTAATCATAGAGTAATGCCAAACTCCAAGATGGCTAATTAGGGCTGAGAAGATTGAATAGCAAATACATTAGCTGTGCAAATGTTTCTGTTATATACTTAAGTAATATGTGAGTGGGCCATTGAAGCCTTTATTAAAAGCTTTTTTAATCTAAAAGTGGTACAGTCTGATAATGATATTTTCTCAGAAATGTAGCAAGTTTAATATATTAGCTGATAGAGAAGCTGAATTAAAAGGTGGAAGGGTTTGAACTGAATCCCAAACAAGGTCATTCTGGTCCTTGTTCCATTTTCACACACAGACAGGTACACAAACGTACAAACACATACACATGCACATACACAGAGGATAGCAGTTGCTTTTGTAAGTAACAGAGGATTTTTCAGGTACATTTAGTCAAATTATTTTTTCTGTCTTCTCTTTCCACTTCCAAAGTGCTCTCAATACCGCTTTGAGTTTTTCCACAAAACAGCAAAAAAACAAAACAAGACAAAAACCTCTTCCATCTGAGCAGAAAGTATGTATTTACTCCAAATGCCTCTCTGCTTTTTGTTCATCTACAATTTTGCGTAGTATTAAATTGCCTTGTTCAAGGAGTTACACTGAGTTTGTTTCCTTCAATAATAAGAACCTTTTATAGTTTTTAAGCCTGCCAAAGAGAAAGAAAAAAAAAAAAAAGAGAGAGAGAGAAGTGCATGTTTTCATGCTCTTTTGACTGGGGCACTGAGTCTTCTTTGATCCACAAGCTTTTTGCAATGAAAAAGAGTACCTAAGATTTTAAAGCACTATGACAATCTCATGCTACTTCAAATTGTCTACCACAGTCTATTAGGAAGATTATCAAAGATTCTCTTTTATTTCTGCATGATTGCTCACAGATACGTATACACTTACAGGAAATTACCCAGAATATGTAACTACAAATTTTTTTCTTTTCTTTTCTTTTTTTTTTGTATGGAAGAGTGAAAATGTTTCAGTGTAAGGTTGCTGCTAACATGTTGTTCGCATTATAAATAGGATTGAAAGAGCTGATACTGTTGCTGTAACTTCCTTCTTGGTCATTTGCAGTCTATCTATATTTGTGCAGGTGAATGAAGGAAGAATTTGTGAAGGTTCCTTTAATACTGCTCAGGTTAAAGAATGTGTACTCATACGAATAACACAAGTGATGATCCTTAAGTCAAAGTACGATTGTCCTTTTTTGTATTCAGGTTAATCTGGATTTTTCTCCAGTTTGACAACAAATTTTATGAATCAATCTTAATCAATTCCGTCTAAAACAGTGTTTCACAGATTAAAACAAAACAAACAAAATAAAAATTGTTGGTGATCATTTATGGTATCACAAGTGATGTTTTCATTCTGAACGAAAAACTAGTGAAAATTCCTTGGTACCATATTTACTTGTAATTTTTCCACAATCTAAATCATTTAACAATGACAGAAACAAAACAGATCAACACACAGAAAAAATACGTCTTCAAATATTCAACTATCATCACACTCATTCTAGGTTAACAATAAAATATAGCACTATTATTGCCTTTACATGGTCCATGTTTCATCAACTTCCTCTAACATACTGAATATAAAGGAAATGAGCTATATCAGATATCAGCATTTGCAGAAGACATTATTGCTTGAAAAACGGACCAGGAATAATATTTTTAACTTAGTAGACCTGTTAGTCTTATGACCAAAGATTTTTCCAATAAGGCAACAAAAGGACACATCATAACGGTTTCCAGATATAATTAAGTCCCTGGAAAATCTTTACCGCCTTTGAGATTTCAACTGTTAATTAATTCATACACCTCTATAGAGATTTATGCTTCACCTTGCTCACCTTTCCTAATTGTCTCATCCTAAATCTTTTGACTGCCTAAATGTTCGTGTCAGATCAGCATCTTTTCATTGTATCTTGGTTACTGTAGCTTTATGTTAATTTTAAGCAGCATTAGGCTGGAGAAGGGAAGATTGAGAGGTCAGTCTTGCACATGAACATGTTCAAGTATCTGAGGGGAGAATATAGAGAGAATGGGACCAAGCTCTTCTTAGTGGTGGGCAGCGACAGAACAAGGGGGAAAGGATACAACTCAGGAAACACAGGAAGTTCCACATCTATATGAGGAAGAACTTTCCTGTGAGGGTGACAGAGCCCTGGCTGCCCAGAAAGGCTCCTTGTGGAGTCTCCTTCTCTGGAGGTGTTCCCAACCCGCCTGGATGCCGCCCTGTGCCACGTGCTCTGGGTGTCCCTGCTGGAGCAGGGGGTTGGACTAGATGGTCTTTAGACATCCCTTCCACCTGCAACCATTCTGTGATACTGTGTGATTTCAAACACATTGGCAAATGCATCAGGGTTACATAGTTCTGTAACCGATATCATAACCCTAGGAGCATGGTCACCTTACCCGCATTACCAAGATAATGCTGGCACATTCCTTTTACTCTTCAAATCAAAAGAAACAAAAGTAAGCCATATTATGTTGATCTAGGAAAGGGAAAGTCATTTGCTCTCATTTGTGGGAGAGAAGGATTCATTTTCTCATCCAAATACTGCAAGACCCAGACATAAGCAACCCTCTTATATGGTTCAAGTGAAATGTATGCTGCAAAGGAACTACTTAGGTAAGAGTCATCCCATCTAAAGTTCAGTTGAGAAATATTTGTTGTTCAGTTAGTATCACTAGGACACTGACCTAGAGGTTCTTGTTGCACTCTACATTTTGTGTAGCAGCCTAAGTTTAAATTGATATCTCAAGAAGAGAACAAGCGAAAGGCACTGATAAATCAGTTCTGCCCTGGGTTAAGTCCTATCTCCATCAGGAGTGGGTCTGCACATGGGTTTTACATTTGATATCTGGGCTAAAGCCATTGCCTGGACAGTGTCCATGTGCCTCATTTAGCTGCTTTGGACCTTGCCTTGCTGACTGTGCTTTGCATCTGCAGATCATACCTACCTCTAAGAACCTATTTGAGGACACTGGCCACAACCAGGCACATGAGCCATTTTTCACAGTGGACCACAGCATAGGATAAACGTAAAACATGAAAATCCTACCCATTAAGGATATAGCTTGTGCTATATATGGTAAAGAAGCAACATGCCCTGTAGCTAGGTTGGAACCATATACATACATGTTTTTTGTCTGATTAGTAGAAGAACTTGCCAGGCTCACTAGCAAGCCAGGCAATTCCCTGAGCTGATTTTGCTACTCTTTTTCTCTAAGTGAGGGTATTACTATATATCCCTCACTCTTAAGTAACTACTTCTCTTCATTAAACATATAGAGAATTGATAAATTTTTAGGCTGTGCCCCTCTATTTAATATATTTGACATTAGAGAAAATTTAAAAATATTAGACAGATGGACTAATGGCAGACAGCAAAACTGAATAAACCTTATGTCATTAAGGGATCTAGTTTAAAAATGTAAAGTGCATGTCTGACATTTCCACAGCAGATTCACAAGAGCACTAAGACAAAACTATAGAGAAATAGTGTTCTTCAAATAAGAAAAACAGAAAGAAAAACAGATATTAATAAATATATTGTGAAAACAATGGGATCTGCATGCAGACTTGGAAATATGAAGTATTTTCCAGGGAACATTCTTATGCAGCTTTTGACTTCTCAGGTGCTCCACCTGGACCCTGAGAAATGTCAAATCAAAATGAGAAAGAAGCCAGATGATTTATAGGAAAGTTAAAGTCCTTCCAAGCAATTGTGGTGGTGTAACACTCAGAGATCTAAGATCAAGCATTTAAAGAGTGAAAGGAGTCGCAAGTAAAGCACTATTCCTAAAGCATTTCAACCTGGGGAGCAGCTAGAGCTACAACAGTGCCTCAGGAGAATGAGCAGCACAGATGAAAGCCAACAACCTATATTTATATTAAGAACCATGGCAGACCAGGAACAGAGATATTTTCGGCCTGAAAAAGAGCTGCTGGCTGTGCTACTTGCAATGATGCAATTCCATCTGTTCTCTGGGCACAATGGGGTTAGCAGTCTGATTTCAGTAGTTCAAAAGAAAAGTAGAGAAATCTTTGTTGAGTGCATACTTAAGTGAGCACAGTGTACTCTGTTGGAGAAAAAAAATTAATAAAATAAACAAAACTAACCAAAAACAAACAAACAAAATTCACAAGACTCCTAATGTTTTCCCAAAGTAAATTTCAGCCTAGCACAGGGAGGGGCTCTTTGGAGAACAAGCTTTTGCTTTTGATATCGAGTGATCTGCATCTATGGCATGGTTCAGAGACCATGCCATAGATGAAGTGATGAGAAGTCTGAGCGACACAACAGAAGAGGTAGAGATGAACAAGCATCTCCTGTGCCTGATTCCAAGCATACATGCACAAAATGGGTGAAACAAAATAAGCACCAGCTCAAGCGTACTGGTCCCTGGGAAGAGACACAAAGTCACGGTTGTTGCTGGGACCAGATATACTCAGGCAAATGATTTTAAGGGAACAAATAACATGAGTAGGATTACAGCTTTACCTGTAGTGTGAAGGATTTCTTTTTCTTTCTTTCTTTCTTTCTTTCTTTCTTTCTTTCTTTCTTTCTTTCTTTCTTTCTTTCTCTCTCTCTTTCTCTCTTTCTCTCTCTCTTTCTCTCTTTCTCTCTTTCTCTCTTTCTCTCTTTCTTTCTCTCTTTCTCTCTTTCTCTGTCTCTCTCTCTTTCTCTCTCTCTTTCTCTCTCTCTCTCTCTCTCTCTCATCTCTATCTGCTCAATGAAAATCTGCAAACATATCCTCATGCTATTTGTTTTCCTATTTTTTGAAGCATTAGTTCATACCAGAGAGAAAATGTTCTTTATTTTATTACCAGTCCCCACAGCTATATCTGATAATTTCTATGCCTTTTGCTTTTTCTAGGGCTCCTTACAGATCTCTTCTGTTGCCCAGTTCTGAATCCTGTGTCATCTTCATAAACTCTGTAAATTTACTTTGGCACAATGTCTTGTCTATTTATGAATAACCAGATAGTGTTCTTTCTGCAAAACTTAGATCTCTTTCTTGTGGCATGGGTTATAAAATTATGTCATTTATGGGTTTATTGCTGATCATTGCTACTTAACAGAACTTCTACTATGAAACCATTTATATGAGACGTGAGTATTACAGTGGCACGCTAATCTCTGCCTGCTAAGAGAAGTGAAAAATGTATTATTAGCTGCACAATTATTTTCTTTCAGGAAATAACAGTAAAGAAAAAATGAGGCCAAAAGTGTCTAATAAAGTAATATTGTTCTAAGTAATTTTTAATCACATAGTCATTTTGTTGATTTTTCCAACAGCAGCTTTCCTCTTTTGGAGTTATTTAAGTAATTTATTTTCATTATTCCTGTAATTAAGTTATTGTAAGGTTAGCAATAAATTATTTACAAGAATTGCTTTATTCACTTGCAAAACATGTAAATTGATATACCCAGAGAAGCAGATTTTTCTCTCTCCTTTTTTTTTTTCTTTTAAAAAAGAGAAACAAAGATAGGTATGTGACATTGGGAGTATCTGAATGAGAAAAAGTGTCTAGAAGGCGGCTGAAAATTCTTATAATGAGTCTTGTTCTGGCTCTTGTCCATACTCTGACATTGGAAAATTAGACCATGTACAAGGATTTGCAAGCTGCAAGCTCATTTCCTCCTTCTAAAACGGTCCACTGCTGTCATTCGATGTTCCAGTTTCACTGTGAGGAATGATTCTAAAGATTTTGAGGAGACACAATGTGCCTATTAAAAGCCTAACTGTGTAACCACTAATGTGCCTAACTCAACTCCTACTGATTTTTTTTACTGATCAGTGGAGTACTATGAGCTCATTCTCAGCTGAGCTGACTTGGTATTTACAGTTATATATAAATGCTAAAGTCCAAAAAGTGATTTTCATTTAGCAATAAATCCTCCTAAGAATGTTTTGTTATTTCTATGAAAAACTTCTTTATGTCTCTTTTCAACTTTAGTCAGATCAGTATGGGGTTGTGTAGCTTTGTCCCTCTGTTCTGTCTTCTTTACAGAGTAACAGCGCTGCTGAAAATACAGTTCAGTGCAATGGAACGAGCTAAATTTCAGTGACCTTCTTATCTCCCTTCTATTCACTCCTCTCATCTTTTATATATATATATTTTTCAGCAGTTGTTAGTGGTTTTCCAATGATTTATGCAGGAGAGAGCCTAAGATAAGTTAAAAATCAAAGAAGTTCTGAATTTTTGGTCTTTTTTTTCTCGCCAATACATTATATTAAAACAGTACCTATGACAAATCAAATAAACAAATTCATTCTTATAAGAGGGAGAAGGACAGGAAGAAGGAAATTATTTCGTTTGTGACAAAGCTCTGTATAGCAACTAAGAAAAATCATTAAAAACATAAAAGCATTAAAAAATTGCCATAGGGACACCTCTATTTTTTTGGTATTTGATAGTTTATTTTGTTCACAGTTAATTTTAAAGTTCATAGTTCGAAGATAATTTCCTAACAAATAAGTTATATGGCAGAACACAGAATTTTACTTCTTTTATTATTTTTAATGCCAATTTTATTTATTTATTTCCCTACAAAGGATTTGAAAATAGAAAACTATTGCAATTCATTAATCTGATATCCTTAAAAATAAGCAGAACAGAAAAAGAACACAAGCTTGGGAAACCTAATTTAGAGAAGGAGGAAAATATTTAGTTAAAACAGAAAAAAATATTTAATTAAGACGCAGGCTCCTTAGGACGACATGCAGTCTGCCTCAGTGCTCTTCAGAGCAAGTTAGTGAAGAATATTTTTTTCTGTTACATGATGTTCACAAAGGAAGAAGCGATGGTTTGACACTCAAGTGGTAATGAAACTTTCTCTTAAATGAAAGAAAATCTTATTTGATAACAATATAAGGTAAATTTCTTCTTCAAAATCATTTTTATGGATCTAAAGATTTTATGTATATATTTATATATTATTTATAAATATAAAAATCATTATATAGATAAAAACAGAGTGTGTTGTAAGTGGTTACAAGGAGGACAACAGAATGCTTTAAACGATCATTAGAGAGAGCAATCAGTAAATATTTTAGAAATGTCTGTGAAGCATTAATATTACATGAGTCCACTTCAGTATCTGGACTGATATTGAAATACTCATTTCTTAGGGTACAGAGAGGCACATGAATGCACGTGCTGGGAGAGTGGGGCCAAATGCCCCCGCTGAAGCCAGGGCAGCTGCAGGTATGTGGTGCAGCTTTGTCTGGTCGTTGGTCCAGTTTTAGATCAATGCAAATCTTGGTGCAAATCTCGCACCAAGTCAAGGCAGGTAGAACACATAAAAGATGGAATTTAAAACTGTTTGGAAAATGCCATCAAAGACTACTATGTTCACTGTGAGGAAGCAGCCCCTGGCCCACAGGTCCTACTGACCCCTGTGCACAGTGGGAGCGTTATGTATAGCAAGGTCCTGACATTTCCAGTTCCTGCCTTTCTCAAAGCAAGATCATTTCGTATCTTATTTTTCTCCCCAGTCAAACTTCAAATATTCTATTTTAGTGGTCTATGGCAGCATATTGTTAAATGACCGTATGTAGTGATTTCCTATTCCTTATTGCTATAAATCTAATTTTCATTCAGTAGAGTTACTCATATATATGTATATTTTACGTATGTTAAAGCATACATATGTTTAAGCATAACGTAAGTTATGCTTAAAATGTGATTTTAAAACATATATCTCTCAGGAAAAGAATCTCTACTTTCTATTCCAAGCAAAGCTGGAGTATCCAATTGTTTTGATTTCAATAGTGTATTTTCCCCTTGATATATAGGTGTTGTAAAGAATTTAGCCACAAGACACTGAGTATTCAATAAATATCAGTCCATTGGGTTAGTTTCTGGGAAGGATAGTTTCAGTCAAAACACTATTTTCCATGAGCCTTCTGTATTCCAGTTAGATGTTCCATTTAAAACATAGTCCTCTCTGAAGAGAAGTGCTTGCATAACTCACTCACATTTGCTTTTTGCAAGAGGAATGAGAGACAAAAGAGCTGTCATCTATGAAGACACTGTAGGGTAAACTTTCTTTTGTGCTACTTACATATACGTGTAGAACCATTACTGTTGCTGAGTTGTAGTGTTACTTGGCAGTTGATTTGTGGATTATATTACGTTAAAGTGCAGCACATTTTCAGGAAGCGTTTTTAGTTACACCTGTATCCTATCGCATCATCATCAGTAAAGGATGAATGTAAATAGAACACTACATTTCCTCCATAACACCCAATCCAAACATAGTGGCAAGGCCCCGCAGAAAACAATCTGAATCTTTTAAAAAATAACACATAAACTGCAATAACTGATTAGACCTCTGCTCCTTATCCCCCATTCTCTTCTATCATCCAACTTCTGAGTGACTGTATGAGCTTCTTGTAGATGAAACCATGATATATGTCACCATTAAGCAGCGGGATATAAATGTGAATGATTATGTGCTGCTGCTGCATTAAAATTTCCCACAATACTTACTTGTTAGCAGAGATTGGTATTGCCCGCACTGGCTATGTAGTTTTTAGCAGAATCCAGCTTGTCTATCATGCCTTCCCTTGTGCAGGTGATGTGAATGAATGGGGCATGGTGCTCTCATGCCAAAAGTCTGCCCAGACCGCAGCAGGACGGCTGGGCGATGCATGGAGCTGGGACCACAGAGCCAGTGGACTGGCAATTTATAACTGCTGAGCCTAGGGTTTGTTCCTTTGGCAATCACTATTTTTCTCTCCAGATTTTTCTGTCCTTGACAGGATGACTAATGTGGTCACGGATTTGCTGTCACTCTTACAGTTCAATATCCCCATTTCCATTTGGGAAAATAAGGCAAATCTTTTGTCTGAAATACAGCTCTGTACAGTAGTGGATATGCTGTCTGCAGTGCATTTTAAAAGCCATTGTGTTGTTCTTTAATCCATGGTCCCTTCTTCCGTCTCTTCTAGGATTTTCTTGGCATGTTGTGGGAGTTTAGATAGAGTAAACCTTTAATTTGAATTAAATATTTCCTTAATACAAACACTCCAGAGCACTACTAGCACAGTAGCACAATATTCCCACTTCCCCCTCCACCTACTTTAACAGCACAGGATAGCATAGGAAGAAAGGAACTTACTTAAAAACATAATTAATTAAATAAGAATTCTGTAGATTTTTTAAAAAACTCTATGCTTTGAATCCCTAAAGAAAAGATATCCTTCAGTCAAGAAACACTGACTTCAGTATATGGGGCAAAAGGCTCAGATCTTTTAATTTTATTTGTGTAAAACTTGCATGGAAATTGATGGACCACAGGAAGTGGTGAGATCTTCAGAGTCCACCCCAAATCTACTCCAGAAGATATAAAAACAAACTTAAAAATTACCTATCCACAAGCCATTGCAAATCTAGTCTAAGTAAGAAGTCTTACTACTGATTTTGTAGAATACGAGGATGATCTATGTAACCATTGAAGATTATGCAAAGTAGTACCGGGAGTTCAGTTACTGCCACTAATACGGATTTCTAGGTAACATTTATATTGATATAATTTTATCCAAGGCATCCTTATATACAACATTTGAAACACTGAGAACAAAATTCCACAACTCTAACAACCACTATTGTCTTATCTTTGCCCTAGATATTGTTAAATATTGGTGCAGTAGTACATAGTGTTTTGTGCTCTCTGAAATATATTTGTTAGAAGTTGTCTGATACTTTTGCATTTTTGTCTTAGGTACTTAGAGCTGATAGCTGCCAGTATAACTGAACCCACTGTAATTTCACTACTGTTTGTACTCAGGTGTCTGCACAGATCGGTGTCCTTTTGCACTGGGCACTTCAAGAAGACAGAATACTATCCCGCCAAAGGCCTATTACCTAAGCAGGAACAGAAAAGACAAGGAGTTTCTTGTCCGAGCTGAATCAATGAAAGCATATTATTTTGTGTTTATTAAGTGTTTTGTGTATATTGTGTAAATTTCTGCGTATTTTTTATTAAAAAAAGAAAAGGTCTTGCAAAAAAGTTATATACTGGCTACTTGTTTAATCACATGTGATCAGAGTATCACTGGAGCCTTGGATGATTGTGCACCAGTGAGTGCAGCACCCTCTTGTGACTGTGATGGGCCAGAGCAATCCTGCTACCCCAGGGCCCTGATCCCTGATTTCTCACCACACTGGACCTGGTAAGGAGGCTCTTCTGAGAAGCCTGAGGTCAAGACAATGTTTCATCTAAGATCCAGAAAATTTTCTTGGGTGATATATGATCACATGTAAATTACCGAAGCCATTGGAAAAATATAAAAAATCACCACTAAGAATGGAGCTTGTCAACTGCCATAAAAATCTTTTCTCCCTTTCCGCTTTCATTGAAGCATGAGTAAGAAAAACATCCATGAAATCCCAGATAGGAAGCAATAGCACTGAGCTCTTGCAATATTTGTGTCACTTGTATCTAAAGAAGAGATCTCCTTAAGGACTCTTGGGAATTATGCAAATTCATCTGTTCCTCTTTTGGCCTCCAGTCTCACGAACTATTAAAGTTCATAATGAAGGAGCTACACCGAGCGACCATAATTCACATTATGGAACTGCCAGAGATTTATTGGTCAGAGTGGGTGGGCCAGGGTATGTCAGCAATGCTCTGCACCCTATGAGCAAGGCAGACCTTCCAGGGTACATTGCAGATGGGTGTGCTTTGGGAGAAGAGTCTATCAACATGATGCAATATTTTCACATCTCTAATAAGAGGTGCAAGTCCATCCAGCGAATCATGAGCATGATACAGACAATGAAACAATGAGATGGCCAGATTGCAAATAGTGTGTGCCACGAAAGCTTACTGCCTGCTGAGAAATGAGCTATGTGTGCAAAATAGACTTTTGTTTGTGGAAGACCCTGAAGGAATCCCCATAGACTTAAGTGTTTATGTTATGAGAGGAACTTGTGCTTCAGACCCAGGAGAAGTTGAGCATGCAAGTTGAGCATGAGACATGTTTCTAAAGCAAAGGGAACTAGTTTAGCATATACAAGTAATGACAGAAGTAAAAAGTGGATAGCAATCAATAATAACATTGGACGCTGAAAGTAAACTTCTACTGACAGGAAATATTTTTTTCACTGTCCATTTGCTGTATAGTTTCTGTGAAAAAAGACTTTATGGAAGTCAGGGGGATGGGGATCTGGACATTGGAGACACACTTTGTACGTGATAGCTCAGATAATATGCTGCAAAATTGAAATTATTCAGCTCTAGGTGGAAATGGTATGAATAGCACCTTCAAATGGCAGTTCACAAAGCAATGATTCAGCAGAACCACTAAAAGAAGCAGCTAAGAAATTGAGCATGGAAGAAACAGGATCCATAAGAGATCCCTCACAGGCGTGTCAGCCCAGAATAAAATGCTGTCCAAGAGACTGGGTACCTCTTGCAGTCCATGCAAGAGCCAGCAGGTTGGAGAAACAAGCCTCGTCTGCCCTCCATAAGGAACAATTTGCTGAAATCTATGGAGGTAGAGCAGCAGTTCAGATAGTCAAATGAATCAGCAACAAAAGAATAGTTCTGGTCTAAACCAGCAAATAGTCTTATAAAGTAGTGGTAAAATGAAACACTTACAGCCGATAAAGTAGGGAATCACAGTAACTCTATCACAAAGACATCTCTACAACAAGATTGGCATCTCAGTGCCTAAGATTAAGATTTAGAAAGTCAATTGATCAGGTAAGCTGATAATGACATGTTGATAAGGTCTGCCAGTGATAAATTAACTTTATGTATAAGAGCACAGCTGGAAAAGGAGTAAAAACTGTGGCATGGTGTCACGTAGACTGTCCTCTCTGTCTTCCTGGTTTTTGCCTCCTATGCCAAGCAACTCACTACTGAAATTGGTACACGTGTTTCTATAAAAAGCCTTAATTTAGATAAACTATCCTTTTAAGAAAAGGAATGCTTGCCTGGTTGAATCTTGCCTGGCTTGTGCCCTACATGACTGCTCTTTGGACTGTCACCTGTTTTATGTATGCACTGTAATCTAACAGCTGGACTTACTCTCTGGTATCAACACAAAGTGTTTTTTTTCAGAGGGTTATGGCTTAATTTATAATACTTTATTCAATTTCTGTGTTTAATTAAGTTGTTCTTCTGATCATTAAAATCCATGTTAGAAAAAAAAAATAGAAGAAAAGGAAAGAAAGAAAAAACAAAATACCAGCCAGTGATAAACATGAGTTAAGGGAGGGGGAAGCTTTTATACTGTCACCATGAATAATAGAAAGCCAGAGTGCCTGCACATTTCATAAATGTTCTTTCGGTACATTTTCTAAACTGCAACCATATGCTTGCATTGCAGAAATATCACAGGGAGTACTGTCCTACTTATTACAGCAAAAACAGTGGGTTTTAGCTCTTCTCAGTTAGGTAGCAATGTAATGCAGTTAAATCAGCAAAGCATTCCCAAGAATATAAAATCCTTGTAAAATTAAATGGTTGCATCATTCTCTGGCTCCTCTGATGTATATTTTCCCTAGTAACAGGGACCTAGAAAGGTTCCCATGGAGAATAGTGGGGTACTGAGATGATTTGAGGTAACAGAGCAATGTGAAAAAAATGAATTTGTTGTTTCTGGGTTTTTGTTTGATTGTTTGTTTGAAGATCAGGAGAGAAATAACTAGTGAGAGAAATAACTAGTGAAGAAGGACTGCAGGATTTTAAATACTTGAAACACTGAGGAAAGGGTCGTGTGCGAGGCAAGTCAGCAGATAATTTGAGGACAGTATGATGACAGATGTTTCTGCTTTATTATATACATGAGGTAAACCTGTTGGCTTGTGAAATGCCCCTTTTGTATTTCTAGCACCAAGCCTCAGCAATTAGAGTGTGATACGAGAGCATATGGCAATGTAATTGAAGGTGTGGCAAGAAATTAGAGTTAGGTGCTTAGGGCCGTGTGTTCCACTCCACTAAGCAGAGCAGTGGGGAGCAGATGGGCATAGGCTGAAACAAGGCACCAAGGGCTGGCAAAGTCCACCCAGTAAAAGGTTATTCCAGATGCCTCAAAGGGGAAGTTTTGCCTCCAAAGATCTCGCTCAAATTTCAAGATGTGTTAGCGCTGGACAGGAGAGTCCTACCTTAATTAGAACAAGTATGTGCTGTGCTGCAGGGTGTTTCCGGAGGCTATCTCAACGCGATGAAGGTTGAAGCGAGGATAGTGCCCAGGGGAGCACATGCCGTGGGCAGAGGCTGTGGGTGTCAGGCTGGAGTGAGGTGGGTTTTCCAGCTGCCTTTCAGGTTTCTGCTGGTTTATGTGTTTTCCATGTTCTGATGTCAGAAGGTGTTATACACTTGTTTAGCTCAGTCTACTCACAAGGTTTTTTTTTTTTTTTTGACAGCGTTTGCAAACCCGGAAAAAACATAGCTCATGGCTGGTAACTATTGTCTTCCTTCTTCCCTATCCTTCTTTCCAAGGAGGAACTAAAGACTGCTCTTCTGCAAGAGTGGCAGAAACTTGCATCAGCTGTAGGCCAAACTGCTGTATAATCGGAATGGCATTTCATATGGAAAAGAAAAGTCATAGTTATTATATAAGTTGGTTTCAGAATGGTAATAAGAAAGTATTAAGAATAATTCTATGACATCCATCTCTCCAAACATAGTTTTAACTTGTAAGTGCTGGATATGTGAGCAATAAATCAAATTTTAGTCAGCAATTGATTTTAGATCATTATCTCTATCTAGTATCACTTAGTATCTGTGTCTCCAGAAAATCAATAGCACAATAACTATCTTTAGCATATGATTTACTCTCATACATACTATGTATAGAATCCTGTATTAACTATTCATTACTTTGATAAACTGACGTCATAAAGAGTACCTGCTGCTTGTCTTTCTGTAGTGAGAAATAAACATTTTTTAAAGATTCTTTTTATTTCAATGAAGAAAACAAAATAAGAAAATGATTTTGGATATAATTCTGGATATCAATATTACCTTGCATTATGCAGCTACTGAAATCAAGACATGTTTTGAAGTCAACCAGCCTGGCAATCAGTGAGCTGTGTATTAATATGATTCTTAAGAAGGCACAAGCTAAAAAAATAAGAAAGTTTCAAATTCACACAAGCCATCATCGAGTGGCTTGTTTCCTTCATATCTCAGTGATATCTTCTAGCTAATATTAGACGTACATGGCACCAAAATTGTTACGCTACAGCAGGGGGCAGCATGCGTGCAGTTTTCCACTCTATAGCTGGGGCTTAAGGTATTAACAACGTGATTTACTAATTAGTGCAGGGTCTTGCTGGTTGCAGATTGCTATGTAGACTCTGCTGCTATCACAACAGGCTCAGAAGTGCCCATTCCCTGGCTGATCTGTAGCACTTGGCATAGCTACAGAATATCAGCAAAGTATCAAAGAGAGAAATGAAGAAAAAAAATCGTTATTCAGAACGATTAGGGTATGTAGTATAGGTTAAGACCTCATTTTTTAATCAGTCCTCAGCCATTAGTGCACAAGCGCTTCAGACACTAAACATCAGATTACTCCCCGTCTCCTTGATGCGCTGCAGACATGAGGCTGACACAGTGATAAAATGACACCGTTCTCTGCCTGCAAAGCTATTCCAGGGTCTTTATGTTGTGCAGCCAAATGCACAATGTGAAGCCAAAACGCACACACTGAAATCAGTTTCGCTAAAGACTGTTGCACAATTAAGGCACTGAATCCGAAGACATGCTTGCCTGCTAGACAGAGCTAGCAATTGGGAAGATTTATCTTTAGTAGTGGTCCCCCAAAGGTCAAGTGCGAATATGATTATAGCAAAAGGCTTTTGTTTATAGTTGTGCCTCTAAGATCGATATAATTGTTACGAAAGTGTGCTGGGAATGAGGAGGGCACTCGCAGTACTTTGTATAATTGATTCCACAGTTGATTTAAGGTGCACTGATCCTTACTCCTCGGTTTTTAAACTCAGGGCCATAAATGAGAAGATTCCAGGTAATGCTGAAGAATCTATTTTACCACATCATTTCTCAGCCTTGCTAAGTAGACTATTTTGTCCTTATTACAGTGTAAATTAAAGAGAGCAGAAGGAAAATTGATTAATTTCCTTTAAAGCAGCAGAGCAGAATTAATGGTATCATAGCTTTCTGATGAGGATGGCCAGTTTTTTAACCAAACAGAAAAATAGAGCTAACTGCTAATCAATTATACCTGGATTAGGAGATATTACTAGCAATTAATGACCGTGTAGCATTGAAATCAATGAGGCTTGTCAAAAGAAATTATGAGGCCCATAACATTTCCGCTGTTCATCTACTGTAACCTCAACATATTTAGTGGGAAAAAAAAAAAAGAGTTCTTACAGAAAATCAGGGAGACTAACAATGCATGCAATGTGTGCTGAAAAAAATCAGAATATCCAGAAGAAAGGGTGTCCCTAGTCCTCTCCAAGCTTCACAAGATAAAATTAATTAAGAAATTAACTTCTGAACAATCTCAATATTGTGTTGGGAGGGGAGATCATTTTTTTTTTTCTTTTGATTACTTAATTGTCTTGAAAGTGGGTCACACTTTTCACACATTTTTCTTAAAATGAAATATGAAGATTTTCAAGGTTTCAACCTGAAATCAGGTGAAGCTCAGCAGTCTTGCTTTGAAAGGCTGAGTTTATTTGAACTTGAGACTCAAAGTGAAAATTGGAAAGGAGAGTGTGAATCATCATGAAAAAAAGTGCCCCCTCCCAAAAAAAAATATTGCTGCAGCTCATATAGCTGTTTATTTCAGTGAACAGCACCTTTCAAAAAAAACCCAATTCTTCCTTTACAGTTATTATCTATCTAAATATGGATTTCCTCCCTGGATACTGGATAGTGCATCTAGGTTTGCAAACATTCTGTGTTTCCTTTTCTGAAAGCCAGTGCTGTCAGTAGAGATTTCAGTCATAGTAGCCACACGCGTCAATGAAAATGCAGATTGAGTTTGTGAGAAATCAGCCTTAATTTGCCAAGGTGAAGCTGTATGGATTTTATTGCACCAGCGTGGAATTCTGGGGAGCATATATTCAAAACTGTTAAAGTACCTACAGGCTCTCTGTCAGTGTGATATTTAACCGGTGACCCTCAATGAGCTTCATGATCCTACCTAATAGAAATCAGATACTGCACACATACATACACACACACACACATATGTATATACATACGTACAATGAGGGAGGACTAAAAGTTGGAGTATAAAGCTAGTAATGCAGAGGGAAGGTCAGATATACAGAAGATGAAGAGTTACAAATACTTAGGCTAAAAGCCTTGGTAGGAAGGAGATATGAGATCCTGAGCACAGATTCATGAGATTTTCTTTGGCCTAACATTTAGTTTCTGTGCTGTAGACCTCATCAGTGGTCTGCATAACTCTGGTTATGCTAACAGCAGGGATCGCAGGTGCTGCACACCCTGTGTGCATGGTTGGGTTGGTGCAAATTGATGAAGAAATGGTACTAGGGTAAAACAACTCTGCTGCTGCTACCTTGCATCATTAAATGTCTCTAGGAAAGTACTTAAACTGTTTTTAAGCTTTGTATAGGAATTAGGAAAGTATGTTGGAGTGACATGTTATATTAACATTAAATAACATGTTATGTTATTTGTTGGCAAAAAAAAAAATGAAATGAAATGAAAAAAAAAGAAATGAAATAAAATAAAGTAAAAGAATAAAGGCTATTCCTTCCTTGAGTAATATTTTCTGCCGTCTTGCATAGCCCTCAATATGCTACACTGGTCCTGTTTTTTTCAAAACTCAAGAGAAAAAATAAATTTAGAAAATTCAGAAAATGCAAAGGGTAAAGTTGGGCTTTTACACGGTCACCAGTAGAAGGTCTGTATATGTGTGACCAGGAGTAGCTGGCATATTTGGTGTGTATCAATGCTAAGAAACTCTTCCAAAAATTCCATTAGGGCAAAGAAATTGCAACTCATACAGTCCCTAAATAGAAGAGATCAGATGCCATGGATTTTAGCTCAAGTTTCATCTCCTTTCCTATCGCTAAAAAAAAATGCATGGTTCCATACATACTTCTAGAATTTTTTTTCAACTTGAAATAATTTTTTGTAGAAAAAAAATATATATGTATAATCTGTTATTAAAAAAAGGCTTGTGGCTATTTCATTATTTCCTTTGATATCTTTTTTAAATTCTGCATGTACACACACATCCATTCCAGAGGAATCATGTGGAGTAGTTTTGGCCAAAAATCTCCACTCTGTACTTCTCAGGGAAAAGAAGAGCAAGCTTTGTTATTTCAGTCTCTTGAGGGTAGTTTTTGACTCTGAATTCTCTCTAGCTATTCAACAACCCCAATTAACCATACTTCAGTTTAGCAAGCCTCAGGGTTAACCAAGGGTCATTTACAACCTTCAGCATCAATGAACACTGTTCACTAGGCTTTTAGCTCAACTTGTTTTCTTTACAAGCTCTTAAATCTTTGGGAAAAAATATTCTTTTTCTCAATGGAAATGTTTTTTTTTCTTGTGTCATATACTAGTCTAGAATCCAGATAAAGCAGCCACATGAAGTGGCCTCTCTGCTCCTCTTGCCTCTCGTTATAATATATTTAGGTTTGGGAAAAAATACTGTTTAGAACCCTCTATATTGTAAGTGTATGTTCATCCCCTGCCTTATTAAAATTCTTACCCTGTAAATATTTGTTAAATGAACAATCACTTTCAAAAGTGACTTAGATTACACAAATTAATAAGCAACTGGTGAAAGGAAACACTTCTGCAGGCCACTTCAGTGTAGACAATCAGTGTAGATTTTGGCTCTTCTGAGACTACAAGCCATGTTTAACATCCTACTTAAAATATATACTTGGAATATATTTATAAGGTATAGAAGAAGTTCTTCATTCCATTTCTTTTGCCTAGGAAACAGAGATGCAGAAAAATATGTGTTTTCTCCTTACCCCTTTCCATTCTCTTTTTTTTTCATCCTGACACTTCTGCGTACTATATTCTCATAGGTTTTCTAAGTCACCCTAAAGAATATCTGGCTAATGTAAAGCATTTTATAGAGTTTATTTCTATTTTTTTTCACTTTCTTTCATTTTATCCTGCTTATAGATTCAAACAATGATACATGGCCAATATCTAACACTTTTTCTTTTTTTATTATATAAAAATTTAATCCATGATTTATATGCAAAATTCTTAAGGGAGGCCAGAATAACCAGGCGGATACTTCACAGCTGCATGCTGAGGTAACCACATAATAATATATCTAATAATTGGCCAAGCACACTAAAATTTGTAATGAGATGTCTGGAACCGCAGTCCTTAACTGCAAAGTATTTTCTATTTACAGCTAGTAAAGCAGGCAAAATACATCAGTCCCTTAGATTCCCAATCTTCCATTTTGGGAAGTACAGAATGGTTTATGAAGAGACTTTTTCCATTTTTTTCTCTAGAACTTGAGTAGATCTTCCATTTAGCTTGTTCTCTTACTTAATCTCTGCTTTTCTCTAATCTCTATTTAAAATGATTTAACATGATAATCTAAAAAGCCTGTAGTTTGACGTCATCTACATTTTTTTCTTTCTTTCGATATTGCATAGTTGTTCTTGGGCTTTTTAGGTCCGATAGGAGTGTTGTGGTGTACTTTTTGATATTAGGTTGGCAATGTCCTGTATCTTATCCACTTCTATCAGTCCAAAATTTGACATATAAGGCAGTATTTCATCTTTCACTCTAGCTATGTTAGACAGCTCTGAGATAATTCAGTGTGCTTTGGTTTTTTTAAAATCTATTTAGATATATAGTTAATATGACAGCTCTGTTCTCCACATAGGTGGGGAAAGGAGTGTACACAACAAGCAAATCTTTATGCCCAAACTAAGGTGCATAGCGTAAATTCCCAGCATGGAATTTTCCCAAAGAGTTATTGATAGCTTGTTTTTTACTGTCTCCTCACTAAACCTAAGCTGGATGTGCAATACACAATATTCATCTTACTCAACAGAATCTGAAGAAAACATTGTTAACTAAGACATCTACAATAAATAACAGGCTACTTTGGCAATAAAAGCAGAAGCAGAAGTGTCTTCCTTCCCATCTGATGTGCATCATGTCACAGCTCCTGTTCTCTCTGACCTGATTCTTCCTTTGAAGGACAAGTAGGATTGAATCTACTGAGCCAAGCAAATTGCCTTTGTCTTCTTTGAGGGAATACGCAGCATTCATCATAGATAGGTATCATGTACACTAAAGTGGGCAAGCAAAATATTCAAGATATTAGAGAGTGAAAAAATACCTACAAGGAAAATATGAATATATTTCCATTTCAAAAGGCTAAGAGGGCACACATATGTGTGTCTTCTTTTTATTTAATATGTTTGTGGCATATTTTAATTTTCTGAAATTTTGAGATTTCACATTTCAAATTCTCTTCCTCTTTCTTTCCTTTTCTCCCTCCCTTCTTTAGTCTAAATATATGGATAGTCTAAATATATGAATATATGGATAAATAATGTCCAGAGATATTTGTACAATTTTAACTTTTATAATCTTCATCCTACTCTCTTTCAAGCTGTAATATTCCCTAGCTTATAAAGTATTACATATTAAAGGTGAAGAAGTTTGGAAAAATGTCAAATGAAAAACATAGAAGTGGCAAAATGAGAGGGAATTATAAAAATCAATATTTGCTTCATTTTTCTAACTTGATGGGAAAAGATAAAGAAGAGAAGGAAAAGGAAAGATGCAATTATATATATATTTTTATGTAAAATTAAAGGATGAAAATTGAAATATTAAAAAATAGGAGGAGGGCAAGAAACCATGTCACTTCACTAAATTAGATGGTTTTGTTGCTTATAGATATGAGCATCCTCCTCTATTTTTAGTGCCCTCCAGAAACCCTGTTAAAGCTTTTTATTCATGCCCTTCCTTCCTGCAATATTCAAGAATAGTTGCCCTCCTTTTAGCATTATATTTTGCTCAAAAATCCAAACAAACAGACATTTGTTGCCTGTCAATGTAACTGATTGTGTGTTTAGTCACAAGTAAAGAAAGCTAGAGACAGAACATATTTAATTAACAAAACAATGACAGGCTTGTCTGATGTTTTCCAACCCTTTTGGCCAAAGCTTTTCTCACCAAGAACCACGCATGCTGTATCTTGTATGTCAGCAACTGTCAGAAATGATGATGGATGAAAGAAAATCAGAAACCAGTAAAGTAAAACAAATATTCCTCATTATCTTGTTGTGAAAGGACACTATTTAATAACAATAGAAGACTGGAATAACAAAGTTTTCAGCAATATTCGACCATCCATTATACCACAGCATCAAGACACAAAAATTCCGAGACACCTGCTCCTGCTAGGAATTTGGAGAGCCACTTCAGAAAGAGTTTTATTTCTGAGGAGTTTGGTTGGTATACAGTGACAGGTGGCAGATAACTGTAGGGGACCAATAAATTCAATTGAAAACATTTGGTGGATATGTGAAATATTGCTATTTAAATGACTGGGAAAAATGTTTACCAACAGCGTAGCACAGTGGGTATGTCTCTCTGGCACAATACATGCTGCAAAGGGATGCCTGCGGTGGGGCTCGTTGAGGAGCATGGGCACCAGAAGTGCAATCACTACTTACGTGTGTCACTCTTACGCTGGGTAACCTGCTGCTTGAGGCGCACAGACCTTGCACCCGCAAAGCCTCAGGCCAGGTGGTTGCCTTAATGCATTTCAAATGAGAAAAGCACACTTCTCTCACCTAGTGTTTCGCAACTTGCCAACCAGGGATGTACCATTGTGCAGTGTATGGTGGCTGTATCACCAGTGGAAATATACAAGTAACCCACTGAATAGCATTAAATGGAAGGAACAAAATTTTATCTGGAATCAATCAATCAATCATTAACAGAATAATATGTTCTAGCAGTAGAAATTGTCTTATTTTAGCCTAAAAAAATCTGAAAGTTTGTTTCCATGAAGGACATTTGGCACCATTGTACACCAGTTTAAAAATAACTACACAATTTCTTCAAACAGGTAATTCCTCTTTACCCCACATAAAAGCAACTGGAATTGCATGACACTGAAGAGTTTTGTGTTGCGGACTCTTTCTTATTGTAAGTGGCTTCAAATTTGCAGCATTAGGATTGTCTAGTCTTACTTAACTAATGAGTGTAGACACACATTCAACCTTCAAGCAACCTCTTTAGCATGATGAAGAATGTTACCTTCACCTTTCTAAGGAGATTGCAAAGCATATTGGATCCTCTGAGGCCTCTTTGTAATTTCTCTTACTTTTTCTGAGGAACTAGAATTTCTTTGGAGAGGATATTTCCCCCTAGGAAGCTTTGTCCTACTTCTTGACAAAATATAATGAATTGAATGTTTTTACAAAAAGGCTATCCTTTGTGGGGGGAGGAAAAAAGTATGGCATTGAGATGCTTTCATACGCTGCAGCTCATTTTGTTAAGCTAGCATGCAAATGAAATTAAACTAAAACTGCTATAATCATCTTTAAATCACCATTTTGCAAAACTAACTATTTCTGTGACATCTGTAGAAAATGAATCAACTTGTGATGATTATGTTACTGATGTCAGCTAAAACATTTCCGAATTCTGGGACCTACAAAATGTGTCAATTGTTGTGCTGAATTTCATAATGCTGAAAGATCTTGTAGAGAACACAACGCATTTTGACTGCATTATGTTTATTGCTATAGATCACTTATGAGAATAAGTGAATGATTTGTATTTTATTTTATTTGTTTATTTATTTATTTTTCATAAGAATTTGAGGAATGAAGGAGGAAATAAAAGTGTCCATAAGATCAGTCTGGAGGGAAGTATAAGAGTGAATACCCTCCCCAGAACATTGTACAGACTATTGTACAGTAGATTTATAAAAGGTAGAACTGAGAAAGGAAATCTCTTTGGGAGGAGGAGTTGAACAACTCTGTTTTTTCCAAATTTCAAAGTGTTTGTCCTACTGCACTGGATGGACAAAGGTATACTTTTTGCCCGTTTTTTTGCCTTCTACCTCCCAGGATGAAAGATAAATGCTTTTTTGCAAATTTACAAATTAAATAAGATGTGCGAAAAATGGGGTTTGACAAAAACCCTTTTTTTCAGCAGATGTGATATTTTAATAATCATGTCCACTGATCACCTCCTTAATTCTTACTAATTTGAGCTGACAAAGTACAATGCAGAACTCATGCATCTAAGTTCTTCACTGCTGTATAGATAGCTATGAAAATTTAATGTGCCTGCTTTCCTTAAACTTCTGGATGTTTTTCCTGCAGGCACTGTTTATTAGTCATATTATTTCTGAGCTTCAAGCAGTGCTAGAGACAGGGTGATCTTCAGTGTGATTAGAATTATATTTTTTCTTTATTTGATGTTATTTTAGCCAAGAATAAAGTTAAAAATATCTGAAATTACCTTACTCCTAGTTATAAATAGAATAAAAATTATAAGTTTCTAATTAAGGTTTCCTAAACCAGGTCTTATAGACCTGGTAGACTAAGCTGATGGCCATACAGATACTGCTGAATGATTGCCAGAGTATTCACTGCTTGAGTCTTATCAGTATTTTCAGAAATAATTCCTTAATACATGCTGTTTATTCTGCAGTCTATTAATACATTATTAATTTTGTTTATTTCAGAAGGTTAGGTTAGACACAATAAAATATTGACTCCTTCCTTAGATAGCCATCTTTATGTATGCTTACAGATATGCTTTTCCCTCAGTGTTGTGATTTGTTGGTGTATGCTGATACCACAAACTAAGGAGGTTACATGAAATTTAATTAAGTTTTTTTTCTTTTTTTTTTTTTAATGGGAGAGTATGCAAAGAGATAAATGGTTCATGATTGATGAACTCTCAGGCCCCGAATTGGAGCATTTATTGATTCACTGGCCATTTATCTTAGAATTATTCCCTAGCAAAAAGAATATTACTATACACTTAAATAAAGGTTTTAAATATTATGCTAACCTTTCAACAAGCAGTAATAAGTGTGCCAGCCAAGCTCATTCAGCTTTACTTCCCATTCATTTCACTGTCATGATCAGCATTATCATCCATTCTCGCTACAGAGGCTCAGCAAATTTTAATGGGTTTACCTGGAGTATAAAATCATGAGCTCCAACCTTCCCACTTTCCTTATATCCTCATGATGTCTAATAAAAAGTACAAACATTATATTGATTCAGATATCTGTTTCAAAATATGGTTTAACTGAGGACTCAATTTCAGTCTGAAAAGCTTCTGTCCTTTGGGCTTGTTTGCAGTACTAGTTACAGCATATTTTGTAATATCAGATTAAACTTATTTTTAATGCTTAAGCTGATTAAATATTAGTTTCCAGCATAGCTTCCAACACATATATACACAGTTAATATCCACTATTTATGCTTATAAAATAGCTGAGACATAAGGGATTGTTCAACTGTATTTTTCTTTGCCTATGGCTACTCTTGATGTAATTAATTATAAGATTTCAATTCACTTGGGTTCTGTAAACTATTTAGGCAGAAAAGTAGGATAGTCATGCTAAGGATTCCATTTAGATTATGTCTTAATTTAGGAGATAATTTATTTTTTGCCTTTTATTTTTATTCACTCTGCCCCCCTCCCCCTCTGTCTCACCCATCTCTGTTTTTCTAAATGGATGCATGGTCTAAATCACCTGGAGAGATTCCATTCAAAACAAGGAAAGACAGTGAACTATGTAGCACTGGGTATCATTGCAACTTAGATGGGTGTGTTCGCACAGATTCATGCTGGACAGACATGCAAAGATCAGATGCCATGTTTCAAATAACTAGGAAAAACAGGTCTAACTCAGACGATGCTGAACACAAGGGGGAAATACTTTATGAGGCAGGTGGTCACCTAGCCAGTTTGTTTCCATGGTCTGTGTCCTGCTGATTTAGTGTTGCTCATATTCATTTACTAATAGCATCACATACATGCTATTTTAGCTGTCGTGAAGTATTTTCAAGAATCCTGTCTATGGTCCTCTGGAGTCTAGAAGAAACTGAGGTGGGAGATGGAAATGAAGACTTCATGGATCACGGAAATTAGTGGACTGGAGAGTGGAGGTGGCTGCATAATGGCACACCACCAAATGTTCTGAAATTAAAATAAAATAAAATAAAATAAAATAAAATAAAATAAAATAAAATAAAATAAAATAAAATAAAATAAAACAAAAGCCTCTAAGGGCTATTGTGTCAGTAGCACAGCTTCAGTATAGACTCAAAGGCAGAGGAGGGCAGTGACATTTGAGACAGTTTAAGGCTTGAAGCTCCCATCAAGTCTTTTCTGAAGGAAAAAGAAAAGGAAAAAAATGAAAAAGAAATAAAAGAAAGCCCTAAAGTGAGTAGCGTTTTTTTTTTTTTTTGAGCAATTCTATCACATACTCACTGTTGAAGTAAGTCACGGCTTCTCTGACCTAAAAGGAGTCTCCCTTCCCTGGATGTTGGTGCTCAATGAGGATCTCCTACCAGAACCTCAGAAAAGACTAAATTCAGTTTTTCTCCAATACAACTGTGCTGTCTACAACAGAGCTTGCACCACAGATAAGGAACCAAATTGGTTAACCTGTGTTTTCCACTGGCTATTATCTTCTGAACAGTGTGCTTTCAACCTCTGTTGGAAACAGGATCTGACCCAAAATGGCTGGGTTTTATGTCCTTGTGCCACGCTGCGATTCTGGGAACACAAGTGCACACTGTGTGCTGGATTCCAGCCAAGCTCGCAGCTCGCTGAGCTGCACTTGCGCTGTCCGAGATGCGCACTCTGGATGTGGCACTTCAGAAACCAGTCTGCCTGAACCATATTACTCGGAATAACTTCTTTTCTCAGTGACCTTTTCCTCCTATAGAAGGCTATTGTGAACTGAATAAGGTACTTTTTAATTAGGCTGGCATAAAAATCAAGATAAAAAAATGTTTGATAAATGTTATCCTAAAAATTAAATGCAGGTTTTTCTGATGAATTATTATAAATTAATGATGGTAAAATACCTTCAAGAATTTAGCATTAAAGATGTGGTCAGCGTCATGCACTAATTATTAATTAAATTTTTTTTTACAAAATGTCACCTTGGAAAGATGTTCAAGTGTCCAGTGCCACTCCTTTTTTTAAACATTTTAATCACTGATCACTAGCTTTGGGAGTGATTCCTTGGCCCTAATTCTTTCCCGTTCACCAGGCTGCTCAGCCTTTCTGTGAATATTTCATTCACAAAACAAGAAAGAAGTTTTCTTTAGTTGACGCTGACAAAGTACTGTGCACAGAGGCATAAAAATGGTGACTGCATCATGCTGGTGGGAAGTAGAAGGGTTTGCAGCCTCTCCATTGAAAATCTTTCAAGTCAAGTTTCTGGTAGAATTCAAAGTTAAAGGCGCTGGTAGTAGTTTCTCGGATGGGTTTCCAAGTAGGTCCATGGTGCTATTCCTGCTATCCAGATCAGTCTCTGAGATACGTCACACAGCGAGACAGTTCATATTGAAGGCTGAGGCCTGAGATAATCAATGTGCTCAGCTCTAACCCAGTATGGAAATATCAAGAATTTAGGAGTAAACTCCAAGGATTAGGAGTAAAAGACCAACTAAGTAAAATCTTGCTGTGATGATCTGATGATGCTCTAATTCATGCATGCAGACTCAAGAGATATAGTAAAGGAGAATTAATTCAAAATCAACTGAAAAAAGAGGTCTTTTAATTTCTTCACATATAATAGAGAAATCCTGTGTTGAAAGGAAAAATAAAACAAAATAAAATCCTTTTTTTTTATAAAAGAAATTGCCTATCTAATCCTGACAAAGTCAGTATCTCATAGTTTGCTTTTCAGCAACATAAATGCTAATGCACAAGGTAACATTAGCTGACTTGACTGTAGGACATTTTGTATTCTAAAATAATTTAGATTTACTAATTTCCACCAGGGAGAAGTTTTGTACAATTTAGTATGATACAATGTGTTTTGCAAAGTAGGTAACTGTTTAATGGAAACAAATAGGAGAAATAATAGCAAATAAATATTCCTTGAAAAATCTCTTTACCAGACCAGCTCAGATCACTAAGAAAATAATTCTGAAAAGGTAGTAGTATGTAAAAGAAGCAAAATTTGGTGAAGAACTAAGAAAAGAATTCTAAAACTTAGACTTAATTATTTAATGAAAATATTTTACCTATTTAATTTTTAAGGTCTTTCCTTACAAATTCCTTTAGGAAGCTTTGCTTTTTGCTGAATTCTATGTTCAGTACTCTGCTTACCAAGTGCCTTAGAAAACACAGATGCAATAGTACTTAGATCAGTATCTACTGGAATTCTGCATCTCTAAACTATACAAGAAAATCACAGTCAAAAGTTTATGCTAAGGCATAGAGTGTCTCTGGGACTGATTTAAGTGATTTGTTTATGCAGAAGGCCATCGTAGTATCTGTGAAATACTACGTGATGCAGTCAGGGTTCCTATCTCACTATTTTCTGTAGTAGCTAATCTCTGTACAAGTTAACTTCTTATAAGGATGCCCTGTTTGGATGAATGTACAGTTTGGTCCCTTCTATCTTGCTGCAGCAACAGCAGCATGCCTTAACAATTTTTTTTTTCTTTTTTTTTTTTTTTTTGCTTTGTCTGTTTGGCTACAGGCAAAGATCAAAGTCAAATTTAAACTAAACCAATCTTCTTTTTGTAAATAAAATACTTTCAGCAAGATGCTTGCAGAAGATTTCATTTGATCGAATTGTATTTTGGTGAGATTTCTGTTATACAGTTCTCCTTCAGGAAAAAAAAAAAACGATTGTGGAATCAAACATAAATGAAATCGAATCTTTAAGCTATCTCTATGTAAATATTTACTTTTCTGACACCCCAAAATATATGAAGTTTGTTAATATTATATGAGAGTTTTTTATCAAGTACAGATTTCAAACATTTCATCTCATAGGTTTCTATATAGCTTGCTAAACTTGTGTAATGGTGTGGGTAGCTGTGCTACACCTCTATGTAAACTGAAAAATAAACAAGAATCCTCTTATTTACAAGACATAGGCACAGCCGCCCAAAGAAGGGGGAATGATGTTGTGTTTGAAAAGTACAAAACCTGTCACTCAGGTTAATGATCTGTTACAGAGCAGTTGGCCACCCTCCCATCATTTTAGAGTAGACATACACGGAGAGAGCTAAAAGCATAATATATAGCTACAAGAGAACAAAAGTACTAGGAGTGGGAGGAACTGCAGTTTTGGAAATCTGAAGAGCCATCTCTGACTACAGCATTACGGATGTCTAAAAGAGATATTTTGTACGTGAGATGAGCTAGGCTGATCAAGGATAAAACACCCAGAGATCATATATTCTCTGTGTAGACTAAGAAGGAAACCACCTACTAATTATCCTCATGAAAAAGGAGAAAAAGTCAAAAGGAAACAAAAAGAAAGGTCAAGTCAAATTGCTTGAAAATGAGACATTTTAGTTTCTGTCATCTTTCATACATAAACTTGTGTTTAATGTAAAATGCATTAGTTCCTCTGCTCAGCAGATTTGTGATTTCTAAGCTAGGACTGCTGTCAGCTTCGGAAGTGTAACACTGAACAAGAGACTTTAAAGTCTGTAGATGAGAGCAAAGCCCTAGTACCAACAGAAACTGCAAGGTTTTCTCATCTTTATCTTTTCAATTTGGTTAATAATAATCCATACTTTTCACTTGTGTTTGTGTGTGTGCATGTGTGCATGCATTCATGTTTTACTATGTGTGAGATGGGATGATATTTAGATATCACTTTTGAATTGACTTAGATATGATAAGTACTTTCTGTGCTGTGATTTTAGTAGCTGATTATGTTGCAATGCTGTCCAGAGATGATGATGAGTGTCAGATTGCCATAATTCTATTTATTTTGAAAACAGAAAATCAAGTCTTCTTGATCTTCTTCAAGATTCTTACAATTGAAGTCAAGACACGAAAAAATGGTTGAAATGGATAAAGAAAAGTAGACAGTGGTAGCAGGGATAATAGGGACAGAAGGACTGTTGATATCAGTTAGTAGCACGCTAACCTTGATGATAGTTGGATTTTAAAAATCTACAGAAAAAGGAAATATTGCAATTGTGTTTAGGTGAAAATGTTAGACTATGTTCTAATTCTTCATATGAGGAATTCATATGAGTGACACAGCTCCTGTTCTCTTAATAGTATCACATCTTCACTCCTTCGGATTTTGGAACTCCTGCTTCAGAAAGTCTGGGTGCTTATGTGTGTGATACCGGCCAGGAAAAGGCAATTCATAAGGAACTAATAATCCTTAGGAAATATTCCCGAGCCAAGTCTCCAGATGAACTTCTGTCTCTTGTCCATCTTTGTTCTCCTTCCATACTTTATTCCTTGAGCAGATCTCATCAAATATATTTTTTTTCTCATAAATTATTGCTTGACTTAATTTGCTTTAGCTACATCCATGTAGGTGAGTTTCACCACCATTAATGTTCATAAAGTTAAAATTTAATTCATACACACTCATAGTCACAGAGTCATGGAGCCTTTTTGATTTAGATTAACTGTGTCATCCTGTTCATTTTAAAGTAGGAGGGTGCGGCTGGCTGTCAAACATAGAGGGAAAACTAGTCCTCAAATGTAAGGTGCTAGAATGCACCTTTGAGCAAAACTCAAAACAATGTCCTCTCTTACTGGCTTTAAGGTCTGGTCCTCCACTTTCCTCCTCTTTTGTTTGATCAATATGTTACCAGGAATGAGATATAGCAGTGATGACTTGTTCTTCAGTCATCTGGTGAATGCTTTGTACCCTAAAACTGCAATCCTGTGTGATAAGTAGTTAGGAGAAGTTTAGCAGCAACTTTTGCCCCGCAGCTAAAGAGGGGAAGTGGAGGAAATACTTACAGGCTGAAACTCTGAGCGCAAAAGAGATAAAACAAACAGAAGACAGTGACAGCAGTGGTGTTAAGAGCCCTGTTTCTGTTAACAGTGTCACCTCAAGGTTTTTGGAAAAACAAACCTCTCAGACAATATAAAAGATGGCCTCTTTGTCCTTACAGCACTGTTAATGATTCCTACCATGGCAGAGGTAAGTTCTACAGAGCAGCAGCCTCCTAAAGTATTTCACAGGCTCAGCTGCTGTGTTTTCTTTCTTTAGATTATTCATTTCTCCTCTATTCAGGGATCTTTTGAGAATATCCTATTTTTGTAAAGAAAAGGGGAAAGAGAGTCAGAAAAGTGGGATCTTCTTAGGACACTGCTATCAGAATGCATTTCCTCCCCTAAACTATACTGCAACTCTCCTGGGATTTAAAGCTCCATGTCTCGTTTTATTGCTAAGAAAAAGAAATGAAGAAATCCATGAGTCTGTGGCTTGTAGGTATACTTCAGAAAATGTAATTACTAGCTTCTTCATTTTATTTTACAGTACTGAGCTTAAAGAAGTTAAAAATATAGGTTTAGATATTTACTCACGTGTAGCTTGGATAAGATGAAATGTATATCAGTCTAATTATCCACTATGGACTCAAACTGAAACCTGATTTTGCTGACTTCTTGATCTTTCTCCAATTCTGCATAATAAATCTTCTGAGTGGATACATTCAAATTGATCAGTTTAATTCAAAACCTTAAAAAAATCAATAACATTTTTGAATTTCTTAATGTCAGGCTCCTTTGCTCTGCATCCACTTAAAAAAACCTCAACAAAGCAAATGAACAAGGAGCGCTCTCCCATTACTCAACTGCTTTCTTCCTTTGCTCACCCTCAGTCTGCCCTGGCATTGGAGTTACTGGCAGAACAGTCTGGAGATCAGAGTGATGTGCCAGAAATGACATCCTTAGAGTTACTTGTTAATATTCCACCTCCACATTGACGGGGAATAGAGCTCTGAGGCAAAATTATTTCCCCTCTTCCCTCCACTAAAAACATTTGCCTCCATTTGAGGTTACCTCATACACTCATACAAATGTATATCAACCTTTTTTTTTTTTTTTTCAAAAAATGTGGAAAAATCATGAAAATAGTTTTATACTTGCTTTTGGAAGGCAATTTTTTTTTTTTTTGTTTAAAGAGTCAAAATGTTTAATGGATTTACTGGAGGAAGACCCCTTCTTAATTCTGTTATTTTCATTTCACAATACCACGTAGGGTACAGAAATACAAATACTCGAAGGTGTGTGCTTTAACATGCCCAGTACTTTTTCCTGTGTAATTATAATTATTACTGTTATTCACTATAAATTTATTTGTTTTAATCATGGTTTGGGAGAAATTTAACATAATCAAACAAGAAAATGAATAAAGATTTTAATCTTTCATTTCTGTCTTCAACCTAGTGTATCACAAAAATATGAGTTTTGTAATAGCTTAAGGAGGAACTATCCCTGTGCCTCTGGTATGTAACATTAGCAGTCCTGACCTTGCCCAGGCTCCCCAGGAAGGATACAGATCTACAGCTCTGGAAACCCTGAGACTCACAGGGAAAAACGATGCATGGAGGTTATACCCATACTAGAGAAGGGTTGGGTTAGGAATCAGTTAAACAAATGGGACATACTCAAATCCTTGGGAAGGACTTATGAGAACTGAGAGATCTATCTGATGTCTTTGCAAGGTCACTCTCAATTATCCTTTGAGAAGTCATGGTGGTCAGAGGACAAGAAGAAAACAAATGTCTCTCCCATTTTCAAAAGGCAGTAAAGGAGGATCTGGGAAACTGCAGATCCATCAGCTTATCTTGGACCCTTACAGGGTCCAAGGTAATCCTCCTGGAAACCATTTCCAAACAAATCAAAGACAAGAAAGTGACTGGAAGAAATGAGCATGGCTTTTTGAAGGAGGACATCCTGCCTGACAAATCTGATAGTTTTCTATGATGAAATAACTGGCTTGATAGATGAAAAGAGAGCAATGGATAAGCATCTTGACTTTAGCAAGACATTTGACACCTTCTGTCCTAACATCCTTATAGACAGGCTGATAAGGCAGGATAATTGAACTGAAGATAATGGAAGAAAAAAAAATGTTGGATTTGAAGGGCAAAGATCAGTGGCACAACAACTGGAGAAACAACTGGAGTTCAATCACTAGGAATGCCTCACTGAGATGACAGTTGGGCCAATACTCTTTAATGTCTTCATTAACGACTTGTATGAAGAGTTGAAGGAATGCACTCTCATCAAGTTTGTAGATGACACAAAACTAGGAGGAATGACTGATACACCAGAGATTTCTTTTACAATTCAGAAAGACCTCAACAAGCTGGAGAAATGGGCAGACAGGGACTTTGTGAAGTTCAGTGAAAAGAAGTGCTAAGTCCTTTTTTTCTGCTCAGCAATAGTGAGGCCACAACTGGAGTCTGGAGGCCAATGAGGGCACTCCAGGACAAGGGAAACATGAGTTTACTGGGGTGAGTCCAGTCAAAGATAATAGAGATGATTAATCTGTTTGAACATCTCTCATGTAAGGAGAGGCTGAGAGAGCTGGGACAACTCAGCCTGGAGATGAGGCAGCTCAGGATAATCTTATCATTGTCCACTGGGGGAGTAAAGGAGCTAGACTCTTCTCCATAATATCCAGAGACAGAACAAAAAACTGTTCACAAAGAAGGAAATATGGGGTATTCCACTGAAATATACAACACAAAAACAACACAACACAACAGTAACACAATTATCATGAAGGTGATCAAATCTGGAAACCTGGAAAGGATTGACTGAAGAGACTGTGGAGTCTCCATCCCTACAGATATTCAGGCTCTGACTGGACACAGAACTGAGCAACTGCTGTGTTTGACCCTGTTTGGAGCACGGTGTTAGTGTAGGTGATTGCCGAAGATGCTTGTCACGTTCCACAACTATATGATTCTTTGATTTCTATGGCAATATCTTCTGATAATGCTCTTGGGTCATAACTTTTTTTTTTTCCCCTGAAGTTGTGAGCAATATATGAAGGCAATGAGGCCTGATCAAACTTGCTATAAAGCCAGTGAATTAAATTCTGACTGCTCGTGCAGTTGATGACAGGACCTTGTGTCTATACTTGAATAGTTTTCAATGAGGTTTTTATTTATTTTTCAATAAAATTTTTAAATGCTTGACTGTGTAATAGTTATTTTATTTGTTGTCTCCTGTTGGTTTACCTCCTGAGTTCTTTAGTTTTCCATATTTGTTACTTTCATTTCCTGAGGCTCTCATTCCTTTTCCAATGTCAGCTGAACTATATTCACTTCATGAATCCTTTGTGATTCAGATAGTGACGGCAGGTGCTGAATCTGTAAGTACAAATTTCATTTTGTTTCTGTAGTATAGCTCAGTTTTAATTTGAATTGTTCTGTACAGTATGGTCTACCCTAACAATTTGATGCAACTTGTTGGATTTCATGTGGAGATAAGGTAGAAAGTTGGCATCATTTAATGATACAAGGTACAGTAATGTTACAAAAACAATAGTTTCCAAAACTGTACTCTCACTCAATGTCATTGCAGTATGAATTGGGATTGATGAAACAGGAAGCAAAATTCATTGATTTGCTCTATTTAGAAAATACAGACAGAAAACAGGTACAAATTAGGCTATACTCTGACCTACCACCTTTATGACAGGAGAAGAAAGAAACTACTCTACTACCTTATATACAAGCAGAAAATACATTCCCTTAGTGCCAGAAGAAGCTGAAGAGGTATCTTAGGAAAGGAGTCAGCGTGCTGTTTCCCAAAGTTGTTTCTAGCAACAAGCTCTTAACTCTTTTGCCTCCTTTAACCCTTAACTTTCTTGCAGAGCACCCTCTTCAAAGAACATATACCTAACTGCTTCACTACAAGACAACTTTACTATCTCAGCCTCTGCTTTCTTGCTTGTTTATAATGACTCTATTATTACCTGTTCATTTTCTCCTGCAGTATGTATAATACATGAGAAGAATTCCACAAGATATGTTGATGATAGAATCCATCAAATATTTAGTGATAGGTTCTTATGGCTTCAGATCAAATAACTACTATTTTAGGCAGAAGTTCCAGGAGAGGTCACACTATGTCTGTTACACATCTGTTGTCTCAGGCTAATGCTAGATTGTTAGATCTGAAAACCATTGTGGACTCCTAGTTTCTCATGAATACCCTGTCTGAGCTCAGATTTATGCTGCAGACAGACCCAGGCTACGTGCATGCCGCTTCCAGAGCATCACATTTGCTGGGAAACCTATGCGTGTAGGTGGGATTGGATATGACTTATTTGGAGGCCTCGAGCCTGAGCAGTCACAAACAGTTTATGGTCGATGGAAGCTTGGCCTCATTATCACTACTGTTTTCCATATATTCAAAACTCTGCACGGGAAAAATTAATTTTTTTTTGTGTCAATGAATGGTCAGAAAAGCATTACTTTATTGGATCAGTGTTCCTAAATTAGAGCTCATAAGAAACAGTTTGATGGATTGTATAATGGCAAAGCTTTTCAGTTAAACTTGATATGTATATATGCTTTGAAAACATTTTTATTTAGGAAAACATAAAATTGTACCGAAGCATTTAAAACTTCAAAATCCTATAAAGAAGAAAAAGCATATTATAAAAATATTAAAAATAGCTGAAAGAAGACAATTTTGTGGGAAAAAAGACTTTTACAATAGTACTTTCATCCAAAACTTAGCTGTGTTCAAACTGTGTCACTATTCAAAATGAAATACATCTTCAAAACTAAAATGAAATGGAAATGCTGTCCTTGGAATAATATTGGTACAGATATTTGTTATTTTCCAGGTGCCCTGTAGCTTCACACTGTCTGCAATGCTTCTATTTCCAAACACTTGCCTACCAAGTTTGAATTCACAGATTTTCTTCTTTACCAGCTTTCTCTACTTTCCTAACTTTTTTGTTTTCTTTTCTTTTCTAGAATAATAATGTATATTGCAAACACATTCCAACCTGAATACCAAGATTATAATTCCGGTGAGGTGCTCTGCTTCCATTCATAAATCACCTGAAGACTGCTCTTGTGTCAGCAGAACTCTTCAATTGAATTACGTGCTTCTACTCAATCAAGGATCATCTATATCACATTATAAAGTGATGGAACTCACTCTGCGATAAGACTGAACTGTGAGATCTACATAGCAGTGCCTTTCAGATGCTTGTATCTCAATAACTGCACCTCACATTAAGCTGAAATTTGGCATGCTTGATCGTCAGCGGTAGCTCCATAAAAATGTCTGCTTCACTCATAAAATAGATCACTCTTCACACATACATACATTCAAGATTTTGTTTCTCTTGGAGCATCAAAGTTAATTTGGGTCTAGTTTAGATTTTTAGAGGCAAATAATCTTCCCTGAGTTTAAATATATATATATATATATATATATATAAAGAATATATAGTTATTGTATTAACAAACAATAATCCTGATAGAAAGCCTAAAGAGCAATAAATGTTATAAGAATATTACTGCTGGTCACCTTAATGACCTACTTACAAAAATATTGTTTTAGACCCCATTGATTTGGGATTTTCTTCCCTTCTCTGTCATATTTTGCACTTCTCACTTTCAATAATTCCCTAATATTCTAAACTCAAGATACCTGGAATCTGAAACAAAGCAAGTCCAGATATTAACAGATAAATTGGTTTTACAAAGATACAGAAATTCTGTGTGTGGAAGGAGGAAGTCTTGGGTTAGAGATTTTTTTTTTAATTTAAAATATTCGTGCAGCCTGTCTCTCATTTATAAAGAAGGTTTAATTAAACACTCACTTTAATGGATAGTTTCTTAAATATAATTTAAAAGCTAGATTCAAATTATTAAAGAGAGAAAATCTGTCTATCCCTTCTGGAAAAAAAAAAAGTTTTAATTTTATCCAATACCTTTATCCTCGACAGTCCCCTTATGACTTTTTTAATGTATGTTCCTTAAATGGAAATGGCCCTATCGCCTGTACTCCCCAGACTCTGCCACCATACCATTATAAAAAATTGAGGTTCTTTTAGTTCCACATAAAGAAATTTAAATAACAAGCTTACATCTGTTGCAGGGTAAGAGCTTTCATAGGAGGAATTCCCACAGAAAGAGGAGTACTCAATCTATTGGAAATGGGGGAGGTGATGATAGATACAAAAGGGCAGGGAAAGCTATTCCTAAGGCTCCTCAGCAGCCTTTTAGACTGAATATGCCTACAGCCGACTCACTCCCCTTTTAAAAACTAGACCCACTAGATCGCTTTTTTTTTAAGAAAAAAAAATGACTTAATATGTTCAACTCATAGCAGAGCCAAGGACAGAATGAATAATTCTGGATTTTAGAACATAAACTGAGTAGATTTTCATAAATAAGGAATGGGGCTAAGCAACAAAAATAGAGCAAATACATAAATAGCTGCTCATTAACCGCGGTCTGTCTGACCTACACACTGAATGAGTCAAAGTTCTCTTGTGACAACAGTATTTTATGACATGGTTAGAGATACTTATGAGGTTTACATGTAAAGTCTTGTAAGGAGACAAATTTTATACAGTGATCTCTGGCTTTTGAGTGTCCAATTTGCTATCTTTAATGTTGCTTTACTACATTTTTTTTCCTAATATTTAAAGAATAGGTGGGTATTTCAGCACGTAAAATCACAGGAAATAATTAGAAAAAAAAAAACATAATAACAGGACACAAAATTCCTAATAAACCTCAGGAAATGAATGCTGCAGCTTATTACTATACATGCTGTATTATAGTTGAAGAAAATGCTGTATAGTTGAAGTAATGAAAAACACTAAAAAGAAGACAAAAATTAAGTTAGTCAGTCATTTTGTTCTATTAAAACTATATAAATCAAAGACAACAGTTACCCCAAGAAAAACAATTGATATACACAGACAACTGAAGTGGATAGCAAACTAGAATAGTGTCAGGTGCATTATTAATATCAAAAACTCTCCATTTTTTCAAGCTAAAAGCACTGAAACTGTAATCAAATTATAGTTTAATTATTGCATTATTCTGGGTTTTTATCTGGTGTGTCAATTGTTTTTGTCCTCAAAAGAGAGAGGATAGTGTCTTGTTGACTTGGCATACTCTTCATCTATGTCAGTTTTCCTAATATCATCCATTGCAAAAATAGTCACAAAGGACGTTTTCCCCTCCTGATAAGATACTCTTGATATGGAGAACTGTAGCAGGTGGAGAATCTATGGAAGAAACTTGATTTGCTGTTAGAGTTCTCCCTTTCCAAGTTAAAATGGATGAAGCAACAAAGATTTGCAGATGGCACTGAAGATATTGTACAGATCCCAGGGTCCTTTGAAGAAACATATTTTTTTGCATACTGCGGAAAGACGCAAACTGGAGAAGATTATTACTGGTGCTGTGACCATTATTCAAATTTATCCTAACTCTGTGCCACAGAAATTGATGGAGCTAGGAAAAAATATTCTCTTTTACTGGTTTGGGTTATGTCCTGGAGTAAGCCATTTCATCTTTCTTTATTTCCCCAGATGAAAAAGGGAAGATAGTGATGATGACCTAATTGGTAAAATACTTCAAGGTCTGCAGATGAAAAAGTCTTTATAAGATTTATTAACTTTATGAGAGAACAGCAGGAGTGGGCTAAACCAGGAGGGCAGGGAATGGGAGGGCAGCTCCCCTGGGCAAAGGTCTCTCCACACCTGGAAAAGGAATTGGGTACTGGGTGGGCAGACAAGTCATCATAGGTCTCGGGTCTCGGGTGCAGCTAGGAAGCCAAGACTGCAGATCTGTGTCCTGCTCGAGCACTGGCACAGCTGCACTGAAGCCTCGTCCACATGGGCATAGCTGCAGTGCAGCTGCTGCACGAGAATAAGCAAGGAGCTGAACTCAGGAGCTGTGCGCCTAGCCTGGGGCGCACACAGACAAGAACACGTGAAGTCAGGTTGTACCTAGCTGGTGCTGACAGGTTTGGGCAAAGCTCTCGACTCTCCACTATGTTGAAATTACAGATTAATTTGTACCTGGTTAGCTGAAATACCCTTATATACGGCTTTTGCCTGATATGTCATTTCTTCATAGCATAATTACTGTTCACAGCTAGGAATATATTTATATATGTGTGTACATATGTTTATATTTTATAAGTTTATGGATTTATTTTTATTATTGAGAATTTAACATAAAAGTTCCAGTATTTCTAGACAAGATACTGTTTTCTAAAAATCCTTAGCAGAAGACCAATTTCAATAACAATATGGAAAAAAACACCATTTTGTGAGAAAATCAGCATTTTGCAGGTGACATAAGACAGTAACAAAATTAGGCTTTCCCAGAGTGATGTAGCTGAATTCTCAAGTCCATTACGAAGGCCAAGAGGGAACAGAAAAAAAGCAGAAAAGAGAAGGTCATACCTCAGAATGAATAAACTGCGCTCTTGGCTGCCTAGATTGTAAATTGTTTGCTTCCTGCCTGGATACCTTACTGAATTGTCACTGCGTGAGAACAGACATACCGTGACTTTGCTGATCAAAATTCGTTTCATTATACTAATGCTGTCTCTCTGTATGTCACTTGGATTTGGTATGTATTGATTATGCTGACAATGGCAATAAAGATTGAACGGCATGATATATCAGATGAGGATGCATATGATTCATCACACGTGATCTGTTTGCAAAGCATTCTGTTATATTTCCTCATAGATGTAAATATTAAATAAACAAATCCTCATGTGTACACACATTCTTGAAATTCTGTTATTTATCTTGTTTCTTTTCACCAAGGACCACATCTTCTTTCCCAGGCATATTCAGAACCATGAAGACATATATACGTGCATGAATTTCATGATTTCATCAAAAAAAAAGAAAATCTTTGTGAATCTATGTTCACAACAGTATGACTAAGTATCTTTTTTGCTTTTTTGCTTTTTATTTAGTTGTATTCAGTTTCAGCAAATCCATGTTTTAGACTTCATTGAACTTCATAAGATCCTAATACGGGTTCCAAATTTAACAATATTTTATAGAACATTGCATTTCTATGCATCGACTTTAGAATTCAATTTGCATAAACCTTTCTCTCCTGCTTGCCTGACTGCAGGATGAAATGTTGAGACCACCCATATTTTTAGCAACTGTTTGTACAATAACCCTGATCATAACCTTTTCTTTCAGGATCTGGAATGAAACCAACCTTCCTACCAAACTTGTTTCCTTTCTTCTTATCTCTTTCTTTATTTTCCCTCTTAGCTTTCATCATGTAGTTTATAAGCAGGAGGAAGGTGCAAATTATTAATATACACAACATGTATAAGACAGAGGTTTTCATTCAGTACCATCTACATGAAAAAAGAGGATTTTATGGCAAAACTCAAGAGTCAAGAAATATTTATGGTATTTTTAAATCAATAATAATAATTTAAATAAGATCAATTCAAGGGGCATTGATGTCCAGCCTCACGACTTCATAACTACACCAGTACAGCTCATGTCTCCTATAATATAAATATATGCAGAGCCTGCTCTTCTCCAGTGGTGTTTATATTTTTATTTTTCAGTTGCTGCATTGTACTCATAGGTCCTTGTTACAAAAATTCTATTATATAGTTGAGTTCCAGGATAAGAATTTTGCGATACTTCCTAGGGAATATGAAAGTCAAACTGTTGTAGGGATTACCAAGAAAACAGAACATATGGTCATTTTACAACACTAGTAAGCTAAGGTGAGAAAGGTGTACTGCTTGATAAGTATGCTGCACAACATACTTATGGTAGATATATCCAGGAGAACAAATCAGTCCAGGGATGATTTTTAATATTAAATTAAATTGCAAACATTTGCACTAATTTAAATATTGGCTCATTTGAAAAAAACAACAGTAATTAATATAATAATAATATATTATTCATTAATTCATCATAATGAATATAATAAAGAAGTAATTAATATTATTACCAAAGTCACATGACATTAGATACTGCTGAAATAATTCAATGTGGTGTAGGAACAACTTTTTTGTGCCCCTCTTTTGTGCTGAGTACATACTGTTTACCAGGGAGCAGGAAGTCCTTACATAATGATATAGAAATCCCTGTCTCTGGTGCACTGTGAGAGATACGGTTTGTCTGAAGTACTCAGCATATTGTAGTCAATAAGAACAACATGCACCTGAGGTTTTTCAAGAAACCTGCACAGAATGCAAAAGAAATTTTAACTGAAAAATATTCGTATAAACTTTATGGCACGCCATAACTATTTCAAAACACCATAATGAAACAAATCTGTATTAGGACTCATATTCAATACCTGTGATTTCTACTCAAAGTATCCGTAGAATCTTCTTCCACTAGAAGCAGTGTTCTTAAGGGTAGTTTTGTAAGGACATTGTCACAAAAGCATTATGTGAAGATGTCATATGGTTAAAGAAAGTATTTAGTTAAAAACAAGCACCAGCCCAATTTTGTCAGGAATATCTGAAGTCCATCTTTCCCTAAAGGACTGAATGCTATTTTTCTTGTTTTGCTTTGCACTGTGTAAATTATCAGAAGCATTTATATCATAAAATTGCACATTCCTCTTTTAAATACTTGTATTCTTGCTCTTACTTACTACTTTGTTTGTATCATTTTCCATTTTCCTTTCAAATATATAAAAACTAAAAGATCTTATTTTTACGTGAAAAAATAATGTTGTGGTGTAACTGGACGAGAACTATGTATAGTCTTCATTTTCTGTTCTTTCTTTTTTCAATTCCTGTAGTCTTCCTTATGAGAACCTTTTGATTAGGGACTGATTAGGATTGCCACGTATCTGCGCATAGGTTCATATGCTTTAATTTGGCTGACAAATCACTAGAAATGCTGCTTAGCATATAACTCATGCCGAAATCCACCTCCACACGCAAAAAAAAAAAAAAAAAAGTAATCAGTATCTATATTAGTTTGAATACTCTGAATAAAGTTTTACTAATCTCTTAAGGAAAGTGGTACAATTTAAGGAGAAATAAATGTATGAATAGGTTCCAATATCCAATAAGCTAAGATTCAGCCTTATTCATTATGTGAATAAGTAGGCATGTTTGAACTGTAATTTAAAATAAGATTTTAGCCACTGAAAGTATATCTAAAGCATTTATGCCCCTTTCTAATTAGCAATCTGTGGTCAACCTGCTCTGAATACACCTAGAAATAGTTTCTTGGAGATTTCTCAGCATTGATTTTTATACAGCATACTGTGTTTATTAAGGACAGCATGGTTTTGAAATCCCACAAGATCCCAGTGCTCTGAGGTGGAGAACTAGGTCTTAATCCAGTCTTTTAAAAGTCTTTGGAGAATTTTTAGTCTTTACATCTAAATGGTTTTCAAGTGCAGGAAGTTCAAATCACGAGAAGAGTCTTCTTTTGGTAACATCTACTTCTTCTAGAAATAGAAGCTACTATTTAATCTACAAACACAGGAGACTAAAAAGAATAACTCCAAAGATACCCAAAAGATACCCAAAGATACTCTGTTTGGTAAATACTACACTGTGCTGTCATTTATTGCTCCTAACTTCCTAAAAATATTGTCTTCTGTGAAAACTAAATGTTGGAGGGCTGTTGCACTCTTAAAGAGTTAACATTCATGGTCTTGAACTTACTGTTGTGACTGTTGGAAGAAATGTATTTGCAAATACATGTATTTATGTATATACACGCATATATATGTGTATATATATATGAATTTGCAAATATATATGTGCATATATATATTATCATTTGAATAACTGTTCTTACATGAAAGTTAGAAATGTAGCGTATTTCACAAATGACTAAAACGTCCTGAGGCTGAAAATAAGTCGGACTGGGGAGGTAGATAGTCACCGTTTATAGTAGCAGTTGTGGAAAAGATTTTTGAAACAACTTCGGAGTTCACTTATCACAATAAATTAAAAAATTTCTTTGTAAGTTTTCCTAGAGACTGCTTGTCTTTACCAAATAGTTCTTTACCACGTACTTCTTTTCATCCAAAGGAGCTTTGAGCAGGATGTAAAAGTTCTTCAAATGTTATTCAGTTTAACAAGATGAAGGTCTAGGTTACAACATAGGCTCCATTAAAACTCAGGATGGTACATCACAGGGAGGATGTAAGTCAAGTAACTTGTGTCCTGGTTACCCTCCAATTCCTTTTTCATTATTTTCTGTGATGAATAGACAACATCTGTCCTAGAGAATTGGGGAAGAACCTTAGACCTTCTCAGTGCAAATACTCATAGCATCTGCACCTCTCCACACAAAGAAAAAGAAATTAGCTTCTTATTCCTAAATAATACTTGCAATGAGGACATGGTAGTCTGAGTGATTGGACTTGGATGGCACTCTTAAGGCACAACTATCAATGTGACAATACTGTGAAAACTGGAAACAACTGGGACACAAACATACAAAGACACAAACAAAACTTTTTTCCCCTGTCTTTCTTGGCACTTTCCTGATTTCAGCAATTTCTCCAACCCTCAAAGGAGCAGTGCTCCAACACAATATGTTAGTGTATTTACTAGAAGAGAAGAGCAATTGCTGTGATAACACTTAGCAACTGTGCAGCTTTTTTCTAGGTGTCTGTCAAACTTATGTAAGGATAAATGCCAGTTATGACCATGGAAATGACTGTACAAATAAAATGACAGAATGTTAGTATGATACAAGAATCTATCTGGGTTGGGACTGCAGAAGCTACTACCTGCCTAGCAAGAACTGAACATTTCTGGAAGCTGGAACACGCTCACACTCAAAGGTTTCGTGCTGCTCATAGGCAATGTTATTTTTCTCATCAAGTAACTTTTTTGTATGATAGCATATTCTCAGTTATCACCATTAGAAGGTAGAATACATTCTTTCTATGTGCTCAAGTTGCAATCTGAATTTGTCATATGCTGTGTGAAGTACAATCAAGCAAAAATATTTTTTCTCACTGTTTTTCTATCATAGAGATCACTGAGAGAGAGAAGTTCATAGAGAGAACATGTGCAGCTGTTCCCTGCTGCTGTGTCCTATTCTGCTCCAAGTCAGGAATGTGATTTTGGCATCAGAGCTTAGAAATTTGCTTGCATGTAATCACTCACCTATGTTGTTGCGCAAACACACATACCTGCACTTGAAAATATGCAGCATGACCTTCAAAAAAGATATGAAGAGCATGTGATAAGGTCTGACTTGCCTTTTAAATTCATATCTAAAGTTTTTCCCATTGTCAAATGCTCCAGGAGCAGAGATAATACTTCTGAAGTTCAGAAAAAAAAATGTAGAAAAGCACATTGCAGTGTCCTACCTTGTGAAAAAAATCGGCATTATCTTTCTAAAATGGCTAGTAACTGTGCTGAACACAATTGATCATTTCAAATAGTCTCTTCCTCTTTGGTATTTTTTTCCCTCTCAAAACTTCATTCTGTATTTTGTTCAAATAATCAACAGTTGAATAAAAATTTAGCGAGTATGTATGTAGGTTTTGTTTCTCCATTTTAGCTATCTGCATATATGTCTATATAAAATATATGTTTTACATATATATATATAAAATAAATTAACAAACAGAGAGATAAGATCAAACAGAAGCCACAACTTTTCATAGGTAGCAGGGATGTCTAACAGGGTAAGCTGAAATTTTAATTACATCCTATTACCTGAATCGGTGATTTTTTGCCCCACTGTCAGCAAGCGACTATACAGGAACACTATGACATTACTTTATAAATGGAAGACTCTTGAACTCTGGTCTATAGGCTGCAACATAAAATCTATTCTAAGAAGGGCAACTGTTCTGATCCCAGTAAATATAGCTTTAAAAAAGGGTTGAAAACCCAGATGACTCAGGAGATTAGTAATAGACTGTAGAGTCTTTTTCACTTCTAAGTCATTAGTTCAAGTGCAGCTATGGCTGGCAGGGTTTGAATCACTATTCTTTGATGGCAGTTAGGCAGTGTGTATGAAGAAAATTCTGTTCTTTTTTTTTTTTCTTCTTTTCTGTTTCACAGAGCATCTGTGTTACAAAATCTTCATTATTAAGCAAAATCCAACGGGAGCCCAGTAAACTAAATGGGTGCTCTGTTTCAGTCCCTGACTGTGGGTTGGGAAACAAGCTTTCTTAGTTTATTATGAGATTTTCACGCTGAATCTCTGTGTTGAAGGCAGCAGCATGTGGGTGCAAAGGAGGCAAATGTAGGCAAATCTTTCTTCTCTAGTTTCCTGACTGTAAAATGTGGATAATGCTCCCTTTGTCTCCATTATTTGAATTTCCTATTCCTTTACAGCTTTAACTCATCAGGGCAGAGAACACTTTTCTTGACAGTATAAATGGATCAGAGCAGGGAATGCTTGTCCATATTTAAAATGTGCAATTTTTATCTATAGCTGCTTTTTATCTATATTCTTCTATAATGCAAATAATCTGTAACGAACAGTATAGATTATATTCTAAATAAATTTATGTAAGCCTCTAAATTAATCTGTGAAAGGAAATAAGTTGCATAACTAGATGCTTACTTTGCACAAATCTCTTAACTCTAGATATTTAATTTTTAAATGTGTGAAGGAAGAGAAAAAGGTTATATTTTTACCAATTCCCTTGTTTTTTCTTAGATCTGTTGTGTTTTAGATCTGTGTGCATATTTGTACTTACACATGTCTCTGTGCCTGTCTTTAATTTCTAGATAACAGCCAAAGAGATTTAGATTTTTAAAATCTGTCTGCTTGGATATCTTTTTGGTATTATCTGTGCTGCCTACTTTGTTGATACATAGAAGAAATAAGATGAAATAAGATACTGTATCTAATAATTTTTCCGAACGTATATTTTTAGAAGTATTTATACATATATATGAAAATGAAAAAGTCTTCTAATATAGGTTGTGGAAATATTTCCAGAAAAAAAAATAGAAAGAAAACAAAACAGAAAATGTGTCAATCAATTGCCTGACAATAAATTAAAGATTTAGGTAAAGACATGGGAGAGATGAACAATCACTGCACCAAGTAAGAAAGAGTAACCATCACCCTATATTTAAGCCAACTCTAACGAGCCATTTACAAACTCCTTTATAAAAAACAGCAGCCACCACCAGAAGCACAGACACATGACACTGTCCAAAATAAAGATGTCTGAGTGGTTAGACCTTACTGATTTTTCTTTTTCTTTTCTTTTCTTTTTTTTTTTTTTTGCCTGAGTAGCAAGGTAGTGGTATGTGTATGAGAAACAGAACAAAAGGATAACTGACAAAAATAAGTAAGTAAATAAATAAATAAATAAATAAAAAACAAATATTTCCTCAACAGGCTGAGAACATGACTGAGCAAAATTTAGAGACAGAGAGATTGAGTTTTCTGGAAAAGTTTTTAAAAGTTGTGTCAGGGAAAGACAATTGTTATTTCACTTCCCAGTATTCAGGCCTTTGAAGTTTTAGGCATGGTATCTTCTTCTTTCATCATTTATTCCTCTTTCAATAAACAAATTATGGAGAAAATCCTGTATTTTCATGCCAAAGAGAATAATGTTTATTCGTCCGTAACTTTGAGGAAAAGCTGTGCTTCCTAAGATTCAAAAGAAGAACAGCTTTATTCATGAGTTGGACATAGATTTAAGGCACAGGAAAGATTATTCACAATTTTTTTTTGACCAAGAAAAGCTTCTTAGTGAAAGGGCCTGGCTACTGAATGATTGAATTTTACCATTCTGACAAGAGTTGTGAAGTCAAGTCATCAAGTGCTGTGTAAGGATGTTAAAACTTTCTTCTTCATAATGACATCATAGAATCATAGAATCATAGAATGTCTTCAGGTTGGAGGGGACCTCTACAGATCATCTAGTCCAATCCCCTTCACACGCAGGGCCACCTAGAGCATGTGGCACAGGATTGCGTCCAAGCAGGTTTGGAAGATCTCCAGAGAAAGAGACTCCCCAACCTCTCTTGGCAACCTCTTCCAATGCTCTGTCACGTGCAGAAAGATAAATAAAATGATTTCTGACTTTGTCACAGAAAACAAAATGAAACACAACTCTCTTTACAAAACCTTCATTTCAGACACAAACTCTTGGAGAAATAAGACAGATAGCTGGAGATATTATGTTCATGCAAGTAAATGGAGAAAAAACTGCACGGTTACACTGACATCCTCTGAATAAAAACACAAAGAAAAACACCAGTTTAAAAGTCAACTCATTTCATTTGAGTGAAATAACAATAAATGACTTCACTTTCACTGAATCTTTTGTTTCCTTTTGTGGATTGACCTATAGGTTTCCAGATTTACTCCAGATTCCTTAAAAATATTCGATAGAAAAGGGAAAAAAATGAAAATCCTCTAGAACAGCTGCTTAAAGACAGATAGATAAATAAATAAATAAATAAATAAATAAATAAATAAATAGATAGTAGGTTATATTTTCCAATTAATGATAACTAGTAGTAAGGAAATTTGGCGAAAAGTGTGACTCATAGAGCTTTTGAAGGATATCAGGATATTTTGAAGGATATTCAGGTTTTCTTGACCCTTTGCCACTCAATAGAGTGCACAGCTGCTGAGGCATGAGTCTCATACAAGACCTAAGCTAAGTGAAGGGTAAAATCCTGTCTATGCTGTCACAAATTTAAAAAAATCATGCTCAACAAATCTATATCGTCACTGGAATATGACCATAACATCTAGATAGCCACTGGTCTGGAATTCTACGGAATTCTAGATTCCATGGTTTGAAAAGTCTACTAGGTAATTCTCCTATTAAAAAGATCACAGGTCTAGAAGAGAACAGAGGGAATGTAGGAAAATAAAGATCAATATAATCATATGAACCTATAATAATATACAGCAATGTGAATTTGTTGCTGCTTCAAACAAAGCTGCAAATAATGCAATTTCTTACTAACCATTTCCGTGATGGAACTATGTTTCTTGGTAGCAAGAGTGTTTAATAGGCCGTCTAGGTTAAAATAAGCTCTCCTCGGAAATGAGTCTGTAGGCATAGACCTGCTAATAAGCATGATGAGCAGTGAGAAGAATATCTAGAGGGGAAATCCAGTTGACCCACTGCCTATTATTTATTTATTGCGTTAATTTCACAATAGTATTTGGTTAGAACTTTACTCCATAGCCTGAAAAAGTAGCCCATTATCTTTGTAATAGACTGGGAGGAATATGCTCAGTGAAAAAGCTTTATGTTACTGTATTTACCTCAAGACTGCAGGGCTCCTCCAGGCAACAGTGCATAAGCAGTTCAGAATAAAATTCAGATGACATCAACAGAACCCATGTGCACCTAGGAAAAACTGTTATCTGCTGTCCTATTTCTGTCAAGCATTGCACAACTAATGGGAAGGCTCATTTGATCTATTTGCTTTTCCTAGTGATTGAATTAAATTCACAGCTTTTTTTTTTTCTTTTTCTTTTTCTTTCTTTTTTTTTTTTTAATATTTTCTAAGGATGTAAAACATGTTTCATCAGTTCAGCTAAGCACCTTACCTAATTTAAGCTTGATATTTCTGCGTGTGCCTTCACTGTGGTCTAAATCACCAGCACGATCTTCCTCCCCCAGACCTGCAATGCTCCCTGCCGCGGGTGCACCTTCATTTTGCTGCAACACGAGCACACATTCTGCATAAGAACTGAATGTTTCCGAGGGTGCAGCAGTCATGATGGGGCTCTGTCTGCTCTCCGACACGTTAATTTTGCCCAGAGTTCAATGGCAGTAACTCCTGATTTACGTCACCATTATGGAGAGGAGCTTTTGACACTGTGCTCCAGCAGCATTGCCAGGGTGTCACAGAAACTATGCTAATGGAAAACTGCTTCAGTTATAAATATTTTGTAAAATATCTACTGGAAATTTATGCTCAACCTTGCTCCTGTGCATTTCTAGCAATCTATAGTAATACTACTTTCATAGAGACAGATAGTGAATTCTTTATTCCCATTAGTAAGCACTCAGTCGTGCATTCCTCTGATTAACAGCTCACCCGAGGAATGGAGGGGGCTATATTCTCAGCCCTCCTTCAAAGCACATATAGTAAAGACACACACAATTTCGATAATGAAGACGATGCTACCAGTAAAATGCTTTCTGGCAGGGTCTTGGAGCTTTGAAATAGCCTATGCACCAAAAAGAAAAACAAAAAAATAAGGGAGTGCTATTAAATTTGTTCTCTTCAGGAGCACTTGTAGTTAAATGTGATAGAGGGAAGGGATGTGCAGAGGTGAATGTATTAGTTACAGGTGGGAGAAAATCCTTAAGGGAGAAGAATCTTTTTTCTTTGTTAATCTGCCTCAAGTCTGTGTTCCTAGACTGTGAGCTTGTGTGCATCTTGATTTTCATTTAATTAAATAATAAGAATTATAAAAAAAGGAGCTGTACGTAAGTGAAGAAATATAATTTTGCTATGACATTGCCTGCTTATTGCCTAGTAAGTGGCAATCCTGTCTTTCTTTCTGTTCAGTGTTATGAGTGTTTCCCTATTTCATCATGCTGCTTCATTTGAAAGGCATACTGTCAAAATCAGTCCTGTTTCTGTTTAAAAAGAGTGTGGGGGGAGCAAAGAGAACATACAGGAGGAAGTATCTGAGTAGGTAATTTCCTCTCTTGCTGTCTTATTCCCCTGCTCAGACTGCTCAGCTTTTTTGGGCAGTGTTGTGCTTCTCCTTTGTGCTTGTACATGCTTGGCACAATTCAGTTTCTATCTTGGTTAGATATTTAAAGCAGCACTGTAGCACAAATTAAAAATAAGATACTCATTATCAAAAAATGACAAGTTTCTCATTTGACAGTGTTCTTTAAGCTTTAACACTGTAAAGAGTTTTCCTAGAGACCAGTAAAGGGCATCCTCTTAGTGATGTTTAGCAGAACAAAATAAGATGTTGGTAGTTACATTTACCATCTTTCAACTTGGTGTTTAAAATAATTTTTCAATATCTGCCTTTTCAAAATTTATTTAAGAGAATTATATTTTTCTTACATATAGTTTCATCTGGATAGGCTATGTTATTTTCAAACAAAGTTGGATATTTGGGGGTAACTCCCATAACTCTCCTTATCTTGCTTACCCTACAGATAAATTTAGCATTGTTTGTTTTATAGTGGTGAATCTTAACTTCATTTGCTGTGAAAAAGTTGTCATTTCATAGAAGATTTTTTTTTATTTTGATAACATGCAAAATGATATCCATATACAGTGCATATGTAAATTGCACGGTAAGTAAACATCTATAAATGCTTTTCAGATTTATAGCAACATGAATTATCTGAAGCTAAACCATACCAAGTTGATTATCTCTAATGACTTTAGTGGTCACTGGAAGATAATGAGAGGATGTGTGTTGACAAAATCAAACACAAGACACAAATTTCCAGAATTCTAGAAGATGACAAGATTTATATAATTTAAATTATTATCATCATAACTATGTTTAGTTTGCCTTCTCTAAAACTATCTACATGTTCGTACAAACTCCTTTTTTATTTTTTTTTACATCTGAGGAAAAATTTATTGATGCAATTTATAATAATAAAAAACTGCCTTGTTTTATATATTCTTTCCAGACAAAAACATTTGCATCTTAATGTTGAGATTAATTAGCTTACATTACAGTATTGATTTTACATTAAAGAAGATAAATATTAAGATATTGACAGCACTTATTAAGAATGTCTCTTTCTAGTTGAAAAGACGCTCCATTCTAGACAACCTTTTTTCTGTAGTTTCAATATGTAAACTACTTGCTATTACAAAGGGGAGAACTGTCTAGTGAGGTCTACAGAGCTGGCTCCTGGTGCTGAAGGTCCAGGTCAAAATGTTAGTCTGGGCTAAATAAACTAAGGGGTTAAGTTAATGTGTGAATCACTTCAAATCATACTTCCTCATTTTAACAGAAAATCTATCATGAGGGAAAGCATGTAGGCATTTTCATGAGACAAAGCATAACCTTTCACTAGACCTCATGAACTTGCTGTCACTGGTGACCACAAATAGAATTTTGTCTTGGCTTCTTTCTGATGTTTTTTATAGAAACAAGTAATCCAAAAGGCTATTGATCTAGTAATGTAGATTAATTGAATTCCTCTAATTTTAAGGTGATCTTTGTTCTCACTGCTAAGTGGAAGTATTCCAAGTAGGTACAACTGGAAAGAAAAGCATTATTTGTATTACTTGTGCATGTTCATTTCTGTATGAGACTACCTGTACATTTTTTTAAGTGCATTACTTTTAGTGACCTAGAAATGCTTAGTGGATCTTTTTCTCAAAGTCTTATTCTACACAAGATTAGGCTTTCCAGCTTGCCTAAGAAATGATCAGATCTGGCAATAGAATTAAGCTCCTATTGCAAAATGCTACTGTTACCAATATTATCATGTAGCTCCCTGATATGATAAAATCATCATTTCAAAGAAGGATGCAAAAATATACATCAAAATCTTTTGGGGCAATGGGCAGTGTAAACTGAGAGTGGGAAATAAAATAAGACATATGTTTAAGATTCCTCTTTCTGAAAGTGAGCACTACAGAAACACAGAAAAGGATTTTAGATCCTGAAGCTCTATACTATTAGGAAAACAATAATAATCATAGAATCATAGAATGCTTAAGATTGGAAGGGACCTTTAGAGGTCCTCTAGTCCAACCCCCCTGCATACGCAGAGCCACCTGCACGTTGCACAGAACCGCATCCAACCGCATCCAAGGTCTCCAGAGAGGGAGACTCCACAGCCTCCCTGGGCAGCCTGTGCCAGTGCTCTGTCACCCTCACTGTCCTGAATTTTTTTCCTTAAGTTCCTGTGGAACTTTTGATGCTTCCGTTTGTGGCCATTTCCTCTAGTTCTGTCGGTGGCCACCAGTGAAAAGAGGCCAGACTCATCCTCCTCACTGCCTCCCTTGAGACACTGATGAGGTCCCCTCTCAGCCTTCTCTTCTCCAGGCTGAACAAGCCCAGCTCCCTCAGCCTCTCCTCATAGGGCAGATGTTCCAGGCCCCTGATCATCCTCATGGCCCTGCGCTGGACTCTCTCCAGCAGCTCCACATCCCTCTTGTCCTGGAGGCCCAGAACTGAACACAGTGCTCCAGATGTGGCCTCACCAGGGCTGAGTAGAGGGGCAGGATCACCTCCCTCGACCTGCTGGAGACGCTCCTCTTAATGCATCCCAGGATCCCATTGGCCTTCTTGGCCATGAGGGCACACTGCTGCCTCATGGTCAACCTGTCGTTCACCATGACGCCCAGGTCCTTCTCTGCAGAGCTGCTCTCCAGCAGGTCGGTCCCCAGACTGTACTGATGTCTAGGGTTGTTTCTCCCCAGGTGCAAGACCGTGCACTTGGCCTTGTTGAATTTCATGAGGTTTCTCTCCGCCCAGTTGTCTAGTCTGTCCAGGTCTCTCTGGATGGCAGCACAGCCCTCTTTGTATCATCAGCAGACTTGCTGGGGGAGGACTCTGTGCCATCATCCAGGTCATTGATGAATAAATTGAACAGGACTAGACCAAGGACTGACCCCTGGGGAGCACCACTCAATATAGGCCTCCATCTAGACTCCGCACCGCTGATTATCGCCCTCTGAGCTCTGCCATGTAGCCAATTCCCAATCCACCTCACCGACCACCCATCCATCCCACACCTCCGGAGATTGTCCAGGAGGATGTTGTGAGGGACGGTGTCAAAAGCCCTGGTGAAGTCAAGATAGATGACATCCACCACTCTCCCCTCCTCTATCCAGCCGGTCATCCTATCATAGAAGGCCATCAGATTAGTCAAGCATGACTTCCCCTTGGTGAATCCATGCTGACTAGTCTTGAGCACCTTCTTGTCCTCCATGTGCCTGGAGACAATGGCCAGTACGAGCCGTTCCATCACTTTTCCAGGTACGGAGGTGAGGCTCACTGGCCTGTAGTTGCCTGGGTCCTTGTTCTTGCCTTTTTTAAGACTGGTGTGACATTGGCCTTCCTCCAGTCCTCTAGCACCTCCCCTGTTCTCCAGGATCTTTCGAAGATGATGGAGAGTGGCTTAGCTATGACATCCATCAGCTCACGCAGCACTTTGGGGTGCATCCCATCAGGGCCCATGGATTGGTGGGTATTGAGTTTCCTTAGGTGCTCTCTGACCCAATCATCCTCTACCCAGGGCAAGTCTTCCTCTCTCCCGGCTTCTGCTCTTGTCCCTATGGCTTGGGACTCTACAGGGTTGCCCTTCATAAATACCAGAGCAAAGAAGGCATTCAGCAACTCCTCTTTTTCTGTGTTATTCATAACCAGGATGTCCATCCCGTTCACCAGCGGACCTACATTTCCCCTGGTCTTCCTTTTGCTGTTTATATATTTGAAGAAGTTTTTCGTGATGTTTTTAACATCCCTTGCCAGGTTGCGTTCCAAATGCGCCTTAGCTTTTCTTGTCATATCTCTGCATTCCCTGACTATGCTCCTGTATTTTTCCCAGGGGGCCTGTCCTTTTTTCCACATTCTGTATATCGCCTTCTTCTGCCTGAACAATGCCACAAGCTCCTTGCTCTCCTGCCCATTCTGCCTGACTTCTTTACGCACAAGGATGCAGTGTTGCTGAGCGTTGAGGAAGTGCCGCTTGAAAACTAACCAACTCTCTTGGGCCCCCTTTCCTTCTAGAGCTCTAGCCCATGGGATTCTTCGGAGGAGGTCTCTGAAGAGGCTAAAGTTGGCGCTCCTGCAGTCCGTTGTTGCAAGGCTACTTACAGCCCTGCCTCCTCCTCGTTGGATCCTGAACTCCACCAACTCATGGTCACTCCAGCTGAGGCTACACCCCACCTTCGTGTCTCCTACAAGTCCCTCTATATTTGCTAGCACGAGGTCCAGTAGCCCACCTCTCCTTGTCGACTCCTCCACAACCTGCGTCAAAAAGTTATCATCAGCTCTCTGTGGTAGTGTAGTAAAAAAGGATAACCTTTCAAATAAAGAAGTTAGGATATGCTGACTGACGTATATGAAAATAAAAAAGGGAATGATAAAAATCTGCTCTTGGTCTGTCTATGTTCTACCTAGGTTCTTTCCCTCTAGTCATGCTTTCCAGTCCAACATCCAGTCCAGTCTAGCATCCTCATGCTGCAAAGAGTCTCTTATGTAAACCTTCCGTCAACTTTGGTGCACAGTGGGTTTTACTATCCTTATTTTGCTATAAGTCCTTCTCACTTCTTTCTCCTCCTCCTGCCTCACTCTTCTACTTGAAAAGATGGAGTTTTTACTTTCCTGCAGAAATTTCCATCCAGTTTCCAACCAACAAGCAGCAGCTAACATCATGGCAAACAAATATCTGTTTTCCAAACATATCACACAGAGCCCATGTGGTGGAAAGCAAGAATATGTTTTATACTTTTCCTGCCACAGAATTTCCAAGAATTTATTCAATACAGTCAAGGTGCAGCTAGTCAGGAGCCCAGTTTCCAAACCTGGTTAGCCATGACAGGCATTAAAAGGGACGTTCAGAAAATCTTCATTTTTTTTTTTCCCTGGCCTGGTAGAAGACAAAGTAAGAAGTCTTGTAAAGGCTTTCAGCTGAGCTTATGTATGTCACTCATAGGCTGCTGAGGTATGTTGAACTTAAAACTACCAGTGGAAATCAGAAAAAAAAAATGAAATAACTTGTTCACAATAAAAGATGTTAAAACAATAGAAGAATTTAAAGAAATGATTCTGATGGTGTGCAACAGCAGCAAAGCAACAGTAGAAATTTTAGCTTTTAGTTTTCATGCCTAGTAAGCAAAAATCATGTCCCTTTTTAGGAGGTTACTTAAGAATCTTTTTCTTCAGAAGCTACAACACCATTATACCTTAGGTGCAATCCTTCTAGGTGTGGTGAGAAGGCATAAACACTTCTTCCACGCAGTTCAGCTCTTGCCATCTGTTTTCCTTGAAGAGGCATCTTCTGACAAAGAGAATGACTTATATGCTAGGAGGAGTGTAGAGAATATCATTGCCCTACATCCTATTTAAAGATAAAATTGGGCCTGTTTGAACACCCACACCCCCATTCGCTCTGCAGAGCCAGGGACAAATACACTGTTACTGCACTCTCACTTCTCTGTGTCCCACACAGATTTTGTCTCTAAAATAGGACAAGCAAAAAGAAAGAAAGAAGAAACAAATATTCTACACAAAATTAGAGATACTGTGGCCTCGGAACACACACTTTTACAGGGCATACCATATTTCCTGCTCATTCTCTTTCTCCTCCATTTCACCTCTCCGGTGTGTTGTGATCAAACACAGGTATTCTGAAGCAAAAATAACCATTAAAGGCTTCTCATTCTGGGCTAGCCTCTGAGTGCTTCACAAAGCACTTTTTTAAAAAATGAACATGTTCTCTCCTTGTGAAATGTAACAGTATATCTATGCTGTTATATCTGAACAGCTATAAGACTGGTCAGTGGAAAAGCAAAGATTATAACAAAACAATCTATTTCCTGATCTTAAATTCAAGCAGTTGTACCTCAGCTCTTCTTTCTACTCTGAACTGCACCAGAATCACAAATATCTTCTCATTATGAACAAAAATAAAAATGCCTCACTTAACAACTTTTCAATCACCAGTGAACAGAATGCTTTCTTTCTTTCTTTCTTTCTTTCTTTCTTTCTTTCTTTCTTTCTTTCTTTCTTTCTTTCTTTCTTTCTTTCTTTCTTTCTTTCTTTCTTTCTTTCTTTCTTTCTTTCTTTCTTTCTTTCTTTCTTTCTTTCTTTCTTTCTTTCTTTCTTTCTTTCTTTCTTTCTTTCTTTCTTTCTTTCTTTCTTTCTTTCTTTCTTTCTTTCTTTCTTTCTTTCTTTCTTTCTTTCTTTCTTTCTTTCTTTCTTTCTTTCTTTCTTTCTTTCTTTCTTTCTTTCTTTCTTTCTTTCTTTCTTTCTTTCTTTCTTTCTTTCTTTCTTTCTTTCTTTCTTTCTTTCTTTCTTTCTTTCTTTCTTTCTTTCTTTCTTTCTTTCTTTCTTTCTTTCTTTCTTTCTTTCTTTCTTTCTTTCTTTCTTTCTTTCTTTCTTTCTTTCTTTCTTTCTTTCTTTCTTTCTTTCTTTCTTTCTTTCTTTCTTTCTTTCTTTTGTCTTTTTAGTTTGTTTGTTTATTTCAGAAATTTCCTGAATTTTCAACATGTTACATAAAAGCAAAATAAATAGTGGGTGACTGAGACAGTTACATACATGCCTCTGAGCTCGTGTGCATACACACACTCACACTCACATTTTTTTTATATGCATATAAATGCATATATATTTGCATAAATACACACAGGGATATTTAACAGGTGGAACTGTACATATATATATTTAGCAAACAGGAACAGTCTCTAAAGAAATAATTAGTGAAGAAGGAAACCGGAATTTTACAATGGGAAAGAAATAGGTCAGCTCTGCTGAGATTACCTACTGTACTGACAGCTGGCTGAGTCTGTACATGTGTTAGATGTATAGGCAATAATGATTTATTGGTCTTTCTTTAACTAATGTCTATTGCATGACATTTTAGAAGAAGACACTTTATAATGGTGCCAAAATTGGAATTTCTACCTATTTATTTGTTTTTATGAAATGTAGGGATAGATATTCCATTTAGGAAATGAATGCAACATTAAATTAACATTCCAATTAAAAGCAAAAGGAAAGGTGCTAAACAGCTCCAAATATGATAAAGGCATAGGTGTCAGGAGGCAGGCTGTACTGAGCAATTGATGTTACCTAAAGGTTTACATCATTTCAGAAAAACAAAAATAATGATTAAAAGAAATTCAGTTCCAAGTGTGTTTTAACAGCTAATTCCATAGAGGTAAAAGAATATGGAATATTAAAGGCTAGTAAGCTACTCTTACAAAATTGCATTTAGTCTTGTTTAGACTTTGAAATAAGTACCTTCCAATCTTCTTTTGTAATCATGTAACGGTTGTGACATCTATTTCTTCATTCCTACCTGTATGACCTCTACTCAATGAATTCTTACATTTTGATGGTTAATTTATAATGTGATTTGTACTGTCTTCTTATTGTTTGTCCTCACATCTCTCTCAGTATTAAGAGGTATCTTAAAGAACATTTGTTTATGATTTTATGCTATAGCTTTAGTAAATACATTGAATAGAATAAGATCAGGAATATAGACGCTATTTAATCTACTCCATGATGCTCTACTTTTACTTAGCTTTTGACATTCTTATCCTTCTTAGTCAGCTTAATGATGAGTTTATCTACAAACATTTGAAGAAAAACATTGGACGAAAGAGGTTAGAGGGTTTTGAAGAGGCTAAGCATATTTTACTTATACATAGCTGCCAGTAGGAGTGGTGATCTCATCACAGGTTATAAAATTTTATCTGAAGAGACTCAGAGGTAAGTGGACATCCAGTGCCAGGCAGACTCTCATAAGTGTGGTGAAAGGCAGGAAGGTAGGAAGACGGCAAGAAGGGCCTTGCTGGAGCAGCTGCAAAAACACTTGTCTTGACTCCTCTTGACTCTGGTATACTCTGGGCACTCACTCTGTCTGAGTGGAGATGCTTCTGTTATGGTCAGAGAGGGAGGCTCAGGATCTGCTTCAGGAGGGCTGAGCTGTGTCTTCCACATCTTCTTCCCCAGCCTTCACATCCTTAGGAATAAATTTGTTGACTTAACTACACTGATTCTGGGTCTTTGCTGACTGCGTTAATTATACCATTTTAAAAATTCCTTCCTGAATCCATCTTGAACCAACTTTTCAAGATTTTGTCCAAAGGAAGGCTAGGAAATAAATAAAAAAAGTCTTTCTGATCTCATCTTCCAAAACTGGTGCTGTGTCACTCTGCTTCCCACACAGAGCTTTGCAGTGCCTTAAATATGCTAAGTCATTCCTGGGTTAGATTCTTCACTTCTCACAGCTAAATGATCCCTATGGATCGCCTTTCTTATTCTATAGTCTCTTCAGCCTTCTCAGTAAGGCTTTTTTTTTCTGATTATGATCCTTTAGATTTTAAAAATTGAAAAGCACATAAATGACCCATTTTCACCTTAACATTCATTTTTTCCCTTTTTCCACTCAACCTTTCCACCCATCTCAGTTTTCACAAGATACACTAATATCCTTTCCTTGTAAAGACTTCAGTTATCATTGTCATATGTAATTACCACATATATAATGACATTTGCCTTTATCATTTATCATTAATTTCATACACAGTTTTCATTCCTGAAAGTCATTTTATAGTTTTGAATTCACATATACATACTGAACTTGTCTAACATCTCTCTTTAAAGACCCATTGTTCTTTATTTACATTGATTGACTATAGGTCAGTAGGCTATATGAGATTTTTCCTACAGACAACTGTGGTATAATGTGTCTTTGTAAGGTAATTGATTTAAGTATCAAACCCAAATTTTTATCAGCAATTATGGTGGTGACACCCATTATTTTTCTGGCTGTAGCAACATGGTGTGCAATTTTGCATGCCATGTCATACTCACCCAGAGTAACTGGAAGTGACAACTTGCCTGGCCTCAAAGAGATTGTTTTATCTCTCAGTAAAGTGGAAAATAACATGTGTCACCCAATGACAAATCAGGTAACACAGCAGAAATGGGCTCTTTTTTTTCCCCCAATTATACAGACTAAAGAGAGTGGTACTACCTACATAATATTTTAAGTATAACAACCACACTATTTCTTTTTTCTTTAAAGAAAAAAAAGAAATGTGAATCAGAATATTGCTTATAAAGTATGGCTTTAGAAAAGTGCAATGGATTAATCTTTGCCACATATATACTGATACTAATAATTTTTAGGCCTCACAATTATAGGATAACTAAAAGTATATGGAAAGAGAAGGAATAAGATATAGATGCTGACTGGGGAGGAAATAGAGAAAAACAACTTGGAAATAGAATCTTGAAGTGAATTTATCTTACAAATACATGAGTTCAAGAACAAGGCCAGAGATGTTCTCTACTTTCCTTTATCATTCAAATAATGTATTATATTCTGAATCATGGTTCAATTTAAGATACCTAGTGTCCTTTACAAGTTTACATAACAGATCACTCATTAATCAATTACTAAAGTGATTTCTAGTGTCAGAATCAGTGCTTGGTTGATAAAATGGAATATTTTATTGCAGCTAACAGTAGTAGATAAAGTATGATCATTTGAAAATGCAGTAAAAATTAGTAAAGCCTACAGTAGAGCAGTGTATGAAATTTCACAGAGTTTTGGAGTTCATAGTATCTTGACTTCCATTTATAAACCAAATTATTTGCATATCTACTAATATTAAAAGTATATTAAGACCGTCAGAAATAAATATTATGCTTTATTCATGGTTTATCTGCTAGTATTAGGGCTCTAGACTTTCAAATTAAACTCTCGAGTATTCTCTGTCTATGCTCTACCTGATCACAAGTATTTTGCACTCCCACGTTTAACCAGTTTCAAAGGATGTGCTGTCTGACAAGATTTCTTGCAAATTATATACATATATTTAATTTAATTGTTGCAGTGTTTAGATTTGACTTATTCCATTTTCCATGAACGAGTCTGCTGCAGTCCATGCAGTCCAACTTTGGGCAGATTTCCAATTTTCTAACAATTATCAATTGCTAGGGATCTATGAAAGAAATACTGTGTGTGTGTGTGTGGGTGGGTGGGTGTGAGGGTGTGTGTGAGGGAGAACCATGCATTGCTGACATATATAGGTACTATAAAACAGTTACAAACACACCTATAATAATCAGAAAAGTTAGAGACAGGACCCTCAAAATGTGTAGAACATCATACTTAAAAAGACACAAATATACATATAACCACATTTCAGAAGCAAATAACTCATCATTCATGCAACTGAGAACCGTCCCCCACCAAAACAAAATTCCAAGAAGTTCCTCTGTTAATTTTTCTTGTGATTAGATGACCTTCAACTCAACTGAAGACTCTTTGCTTTTATGTCAGAGAAAGTTGGAACAAGATTTTAAATAAAGTATAGTAAGGGCTATGAATCTAGCTGACAGCTGAAGAGCACATAGCGGCATCAAGCAAGTACTTAGACACCACAGAGGATATGTAGGCTAGTGATGTTTCTGTTGCGGAAGAAATCTATATGTCCTATAAAGCGTTCCTTTAGAGCTGTAATACTATACAGATGCAAGACAAAGAGTACCATCAAACGAATATGAGGGAATTGGTGCAGCCCACGTAATGTAGATTATTGCTTCTGGACAAGAGAATTGAAAGTAAAAAAAAAATTCTGGGTCCTTCTTTTTGAAGGCTGCTTGAAGTTCATACCTCAGGAAACGAGAGATGAAAGCAAGCGATCATTGTAATAGTTATGTAGAACACTATGCTAGAACACCATACCTTTAGGTGATCTTTGAAAATACTGTATATGTTAGTCAAAAACATAGTACTCCATCATAGAGAATTACAAATCTTTGCCTTAATAATCTCAGACCTTCTCCTTTCTCATCTTGAACTAAATACTTGTGATATTCTGACCTTTTTGGAGGCACACACTTTGTTATGTTATTATGACATTCTTTTCTAAGAAGTAGATTATCATGTTTAAAAGGAACAAAAGAAGATGTGTCTGGTTGGTTGGTTGGTTTGACATCATTTCGCATTTAGAAAATTATAACAATCTAGTCTTTCAGAAGAACAAATCTTAGAAATAGTTAATCCAGTATTTCAGGAGAAAATTCAGCTATAACTTTTCTGAGGCTTTAGCTATACATATTTCATCTGAGCTGGTCTATGGAAATTTTAGCAATTGCAAATGACACTATAAGTTTGAACCAAGTAAGGATAGTGTAGTCATTCTGTCAAATCTCAAAAAAGTAATTCTACTAATGCTTCAGATTACAAATGCAATATATGTATCCCTATCTTTTTATTTTGCTGTGAGCATTTGCAGTCCCCATCTCAGAGAAAACTCAGAGAAAACTCAGAGAAAACTAGCACTTACATTGTACTTACTTACATTGTAGTGAGGTTCACTGCAAAGATCTGCCTTCTGACAATATAACATGGTCTTCAATTCCTTTTCCTGTTCCTTTTCTCATTTTTCTGACATGCTTATAAATTAAAAGTTAACACAATCCAGCTAGAGCCTGGTTCTTATTACGTCCCATTTATACTGTTTTTTTTTTTTTTTTTTGAAATACTGAGACGCTTTAGAAGGATATAAACAACTGCAAGAGCAATGTAAACTGTTTTGGCTCTTTCATTGCATGTTATTTGCATGCATGTTTTTCTACCTGTTTCTTTTCCAGGGCTTCTTTCTGTATAAATTGGAAGGATGGGAGAAAAGAAAGACGGTAATGTACCACTCAGTATTAAACACTTTAAATTCTGCAAGAGGTCATCTCACTCCACTCTGCACTAAGAGCTCTGATACGGCATACTGCTGCTGAATCTCAGCTAATCCATCACCCACTGGCAGGCTGCACACAGTTAGCATTAAAAGAGAACTTCAGCTGTCAGATTCAGATAAGAATCTATATCTATTTGCTCATTTAATGAAGCTTTATGTATAAGCAACTACTACAAGACATAACTGTACCGACCAATGTTATTTGTCAATGTACAGTAGGGAATACCAACCCAGACTGACCACATCATTAGGTGTTATTGAGCTGTTCCAATACTTATACAATGGTATGCCAAAATACAGAATCACCTACTACACAAAGAGGAGAGTTTTTTTTTTCATTTTTCCCCCCCTATATGGAGACTCTCTGAATACAACTCTGGTACAGAAAGCCCTACAGAATTGTTGAAGCCGGATAACTAAATTACCACTGTCAAGATCCATGAGAATTCTGAATATGAGAAATTAAGATCCTTTTCTTTTTCATTACAGTAAGCTAAATACGTGATAGGCGAGCATTATTCATCATACTGATCTGAACTATTAGCTTAGGCGGTTCATAAGAATTAAAAAACTGTACTGTGATACAATGATTCAGAGAGATCAAAGATCTTCTGAAGAACTATTAGTTCCCATCTTCGGTGAATAAAAATGTATATTCACTAAGAATGGTGTAAATCAAAAGCCCTATAGTCTGATTATATTCCTCAGAAGTTCCTCTGACTGGTGAAAATGTTACATAAGTGGCTTCTGGTGTGAAATTTCAACTCTTTGGAAGTAAAACCTCATTAAAAATCCTCAGACACTAAATAAAGACACTAAATGAAAAAATTTTACATGATACCCTGATTGATTCCCAAATTCTAAATGTAGCTTGTGTCTGCCATCCTTGATCCTTGTCTTGAGTATAGTGAAATAAGACCTGAAACAAAATGATTTGTATAGGAATTATACCAGTTTCCTTAGATTTGAAGATTACATCTATTTGTTTCTTCAGATAATATTACATCCATCCAGTATTATGGATGAAATGTCAAGCCTTGTGAACCCATCTCAGTGGAAACAACAAAATAAAATTTTTAAAGACTGTTTGTTAATTTCATATTTGCTAAAATAGTCTCATTTTTAAAATATTTAAATGTACCTTAAGTTTAATTGATGAAAATACCATTTTTAAAAATATCATAAAGCTTAAATGTTTAATTATCATGGATAAACACAATATCTAAATGATAACCCCCCCCCCCAAAAAAAAAAATTAAAAAAAAAAACAAGAGCATCACCACAAAAACAACAATACTAAAGGCGCTTTCTAATTAGTGTATTCCACACATATTTCATCCATAAGGCAGGATTGATTTCTGGTTAGGGACTGGAAGGTTCTAGTAGTACAAAGTTCTTCACCCTCCTTCTGCAGCATGACTGCATTCTCAGCGTGAGCTAAAGGAAAGTGTTTCTGGACAGAACATTTGAATACCTGTTTACTGATCAGTATGGCTTGGTATATCTCTTAACAGAATATGACAGGAGCAAGACTTTCTTACATGCTCACTTTAATGTGGGAGAAAATATAAATGTAAGATAAGAGTGAAGAAGTCTGTGATGGGGGCAGGGGTTATCTGGATTATGTAAAGAGCATCAGAAAGCAGGAACAGCTTGCCACTGAATTTAATGTGGAGGACTTAGTGCTTAAGGAAAAAAAAACACTATAATGGAATTCTTAGGTAAATAATATTCTTAGGTAAAGAATTCTTAGGCAAATTTACCTAAATTCTTAGGTAAATAATTCCTCATTAAAAGTACTATGAAAAAGATAAATCACAACACATTTTTATTAAAGCTGAATACCCAGAAGTCTGAAGAGTTCATATAAATTAAAGCACCATTCTGCATATTTGAGGGATGTACTTAAACTAATTTCCTTTTTTTTTCTTAATGAACAAATTCATTTCATGTGTTTTTTTTCCACTGACTCTTATACAACAGCATGAAAATTAAGAAACCTTTAACTTCAGCTTCACATGAACTTAGATTTTTTTGAACTGCATTTTGATTGTTTAGCAACACCATTGTGTTTTATTCTCTCCCTAATATACCAGTAAACAAATAGCTTCCCTAGATAACCCAGTTCTATTACAGTTTTTGTGAAAATGATGCTGAAATTGCAGCTGCTAGCACAGATATTGTCATGCATGCAGTATAACATTAAATATCATTATAAGAGTTACCGAGGAGAAAAAAAAAAATAAAAGCAGGATGATTTAACCTCCTTGGAGCTTCCATCACTTCATGAAAATCATGATGTGTATAGCTAAAGTGGAAAACAATTGTCACAAAGCCCAATAATTTCACTAGTCTATGCTTATATGAGAATATTAGTCTAGATGGATGTATCAGAGAAGCCACTCTGACACTGCAGAACGAAGATGGACAAAGTCGTAGGATGTCCTTACCGAAAAATAATAGCACACCTGAGTCTTAGTCCATGACACAATAGTTTTCATAGACTGACTATACTGAAAACAATAATGAAGGAAAGACTTTAGATCTGTTCTACATCTCAAAGAAATAATGCTTCAACCTGATAAATAAGCTATTTATGCACATTGGATATTGCACTACAATAAAGTTGAAAGTTTTTTATCACTATTCTTACTTGGCAGAAGAGCGACCCTGCCTTTGCCAAGTGACTTGTATTTGGACATCTTTACCATATGAAGAGACTATGAAATCAATGTTATTGATAATTTAATAGTACATAATAATTTTTGTTGTTAGGAAGGGTTATTTGTTATCAGATTAAACATTAAAAAGCTTTACACTGGTAATGCATGTATTTAGTGGCATCACCTGTTTATATCTGCAAATACAGTGGGGAAGTCTCAGCTCTTACTTCTAACTTTTTTTCTTTTTTTTTTTTTTTCCTTTTTCTTTTTTCTTTTTTTTCCTGGGAGTTAACTTCACTATGTTTCCCTTTAGTTTTGGAGTTACTACCTAAAGCTGACTCAACAGTTCTTATTGTTTTGTTTCTACCTTTCTTTTGTTGCATGGAAAAGCTTGTCCTAGCTCACTCACATCTGCAAAGCTCAGCAACAGCTTCTTAAGACATTGCTGAGCAGAGGTGCCACAGCTGCACTTCAAACAGCTATCCTCTAGGCCCTCACATCTGAGCCCTTGGGTCATGGGCTCTGGGGGAAAGCAAATGTGTGGAAGCAATCACGTTTCCTGGAATCATTTATACTTTGCAGAAATGTGTTTTATACAAAGCAAAGAGAATGCAATCCTCTCTGTAGATCCTCATTCCTAGGACAACCTTAGGCTATTCTCCTTTCTGTATCTCTTTTATCATCAGCTACCTAGCCCACAGCTCTGTCTGTCTGTCTGTCAGTGCAACCTCCTACGTTATCCAGACTCTGCTCTGTATACCATTTCATTTTCTAGGAGTCTCTGAAACAGCAAGCTCTTCCCCTGCATGTTGAACTGCAAGGCAGCTCTATCTTGCCTCATCTCATACAAGCGAGGTCTCATGTCTAGTACGAGAGTCAGGTGGTAGATATCTTCAATTTCCCTGATACATACAGACTTCTTTACAGTTCACTGCCTATGCCAAAGACCTTTCAGTGTTGGTATATTTAAATATACTTTCTGGTCCTGCTACTGCTAGCTCAGCTGGCCTTTACATTGCTCTGGGGTTTGGTTCATGAACAGCAATACAGATAACTTCTGGCCTCTCTTCTCTCTTTTGGTTTTAAATAATTCACACACCTACTCTTTCACCCTTTCTTGAATTATATACTGGCAGTGTGCCTGGTAATTCTTAGGAATCTCTCTACTGCTTTTGCAAGCTTTTGGATCTTTCTCTGTTTATTATCACCAAAACCACAAATCATAATGAATTTGGGTTTTATCAACAATCAGAAAAAAGAACAGTCACAATCAACATTTTGAGTACAGACACACAGTATTTTCTGCTGCCAATTTTGATATTAACACCTAAGGAAAGTATACCCTTTTGGTTTTGTAACCACTAATTATATGCTGAAAGTTTTCAGAAAATCTTACTTTACACAAATATTTTCCTTGATTTGATTAAAGTCTCACTTTGTAACAAATGTTCTAAAAAATGCAAGGAGCATCTTCTCTTTCCCCCGTACAAACAATCAAAAAAGCCACCAAGCTCAAGAAAAACTCATGGGCTTAAAATAGTTGGTTGTTCTGAAAACAAATGTGTTGATTTGTTTTGTTCTTTTTATCATCAGATGTGTTGTGTGCTATTTCTGAATAAATGGTGCCATAAGAGAAGCATATGTTGTTCTATATCATGCACTGCAGGTGCTGCAGTACAGGCTTGCATAATGTGCCACCTGAAACTCAGAGAAGCAATTTTCTTTAAAAGGCCAGATTGTGGAGCCCTAGCTCATGCTGATAAGCACTTACTGACGCAAGCAGTTCTATTAAAGCCACTCCTTTCAAGCAAGTGCTAACTTACACTAGCAACTTTTATAAGCCAACCCTTAGCTTCTAGTTAATTTTGGCATTGAGTCACATACGGACTCAATCACTTTTTTAAGCTTTTGTACAATATGTAGACTATAGAAGATTTCAGTAATTATTTAGGATTTTAAATCTCTGTTCCTCACTGGACAATCATTAGATTAGACTCTCTAAGTCTCCTAGAATTTAGATCATATAGACTTTTGTAATAAATGTTTGAAAAGATATCTTCTTATTATAATGTTGATTTTTATTGATAAAGATTAGTATTAGTGTTAGATAATTATTTGTTTGGGTAGATGTTAGGATAGAAGACTAATATTTAGTATTTGCCATATACTAGAGAGAGCAGAGCCCATGGCAGATGATGACTCTTTCTAACAGAGTATATTCATAAGAAACTTACAGTTGATTTTTCATCTAGGCATGTAGTAGGGGGTTGTATTATAAAAAATTGCACTGCTTTATGTATGGAATGAGGAACTACAGATTTTTTTCCTGCTGTGCTGCTGCTGATAAACTGTTTTAATCTGTACAGAAGTTATTGTTGTTTACCTCCTAGTATGATCTTCTAGCTTTCAGAAGCTGACTTCCTTGGGACAAAAACCATTGCAGATTTACTTGGTACATCACGTGTTTTCTGCCAATATGAGAAAAAGAACATTCTAACAGTACTGTTGGGGTACTTGGCTTTGTAAATCTTCTTCCACCAGCTGTGTGAACAATGGTGGATAAAACTAATATAGACTTAGACTGAATTAGTATTTTAGGTCTCAGCTGCCTACATTTGCAGTTGTGGATGCTGCTGCTAACAGCATAAAGCGAATGCCCAAAATCAGCACCAAGATACTGTGATTAAAAAGTCAAATGAGATGAAGATGGGGGTCCAGTTGGTAGGGCTTTAGATAACACAAGCACTAAAGAGAAAATACTGCAAAATTCTTCTAGACTTCTCCAGCTTCTGATGGAAGACTGCATGCAATATAATTATTATGGGGAAAAAAATCAATAAAAAATGGTGCTGCAGTCCAAGTCATATGCATTATTATAAACAATTCTGTATGGTTTCTTGGCTGATAATTGCAAGGCTGGTGGATTCAGCTAGCTTTTGACATGAAAATGTAAGTGCAAGGGCTTTTTCTTTTTCAATGTCACAAAAGGATTGATTCTCACAGTATAGGGTAAAATAGGGTAAAAGAATGGAGCTTCTGAGATTTTGATAGGATATGTTTTAGTAGAAACTTCTGTGTCAACTCTCATATACTTGTGAGTTCCACAGATGTTTACAAAACTACTTATACGCATACATCAGTGTAAGTGTATGTGTGTGTATAAAGTATACTGTATTTAAATATATATCTACCATAAACAAATATATATACAGACACATAAATATCTATAAATACACATATATAGATACATATAATAATTATATATGAAAGTTGCAGTATTTAAGTAAGTGAACTGTGCTATGAGCTGAGTTGAACCACAAGCAAACACTAAAATTAGTAACTGCACACTCATTGCCTAGGGCAACATTTTGCCGGTGGGTGATGTGATAAAAACAGACACATACTATTCTAATTTTCCATTCTTAATCTAAATTTTGTCTACTAAATAAAATAGGGATGTCATCATCAATATCATCTCGGCTACTATATTTTCTTCCACAGCAGATGCACCATTATTTCTCTACTTTTTGACTTCATCTTTCTGCTTGTTATATAATTTGACTCTGTGAGAACTTTTGCATCTAAAGTCTGATTTAGGTGATGCAACATCTTGAAATGTGGTGATAACAAATTTACTGTGTACAGTTTGAATTTTTATTGCCCACTTCCTTCTAACATAGACCTTTTCTTTGTCCTTTGACACTGACACTGACCTTTTTTATGCTTCTGTGTCTTCTGGATCAAGTACCCCTTTTAAAGAGAAGTTTCAGCATTTTTTAAATTATTTTTTTAATAAGATTTGGGGCCAAATACTATATTTATTCAGAATAACTTTGCACTTCTTATTTCTATATTAGAAATTCAGAGAGCTCTTGCTACTCTTGAGGGGAAAAAAAAAATCTGTCATAATTTGAATGTAGCACTGTTGTAGGTGTGTGTGGCAGCACAGCCTGAAATCTGACTCTGATTGTCAGGGGCTGTGAATTACAGAGGGTGGACAGCTCCAATCTGCAGCATACACCCAAATCTGCTTTCTGTGGAAACAAGAGCCCTTGAAAAAGATCAGTACACACCCTGATTTTGATGTGACATGAATTAAGATGTGACCACCAACTCATTTGCATCCAAAGTGACTAAGTGCAATCAGGTTTTACAGTTTACATATTGAAAGCACAGTGACACTTTACACATAGCAAAATGGCATTTAGGGGACCCTGAGAGGCCAGAGGTAGCCAAAGATATTAACAGCCTAAGATCTGACATGGCCCAATTTCTCCACAAGGTATCTGAAGATTCCAGGGAGATGCAGGAACTTGGCTCTAAAGCAAATTTGGAAGTACAAGAGGTCACTTGGTATATTAAACAAACGAAAAAACAGTACCGCCACTTCCTTTCTGATGAAAATGTAAATCTTGTGAAAAAAATCTATAAAGTTCTATATCAGCTGTAAACAACAGCAATGAACTGCTATCCCATTTTTGTATAAACTACAGGTATACTACTCTGTGGGTAGGAGCTGAGTACCCCCATTTTTGTCAGGTAGGGCTGAATGCCGCCTGGCAGAACTGAGATGGATGCGGATACCTGCAGTAGTGGGCTGAGTTATTTCCTATAGGCATGCAAACACACACACACACCACACACATTTGCAGCAATATCTACACATATGCATGTATACCCACATCCCTTCCCCATCAATTCTTCACCCACACTTCACCTGCTCACTCATGAGCCTGGATTTTGGGGCTGGTGGGGTCCTCATGTTGTGAGGCTGGTAGTTCCCATTGGACAATGTAGGTGGAGGGAAGGGGCTTGTGATCTCCCCACAGGACACAGAAATGGGTCATGTATGGGATGAGACCTCTCCTGCCGTGGTGCAAGGTCCTCACCATCCACAGCCTCCCTGCACTCCCGCACAGGGCAGACGTCGCTTCTGTATCCTAAATCTAACAGCTTGTCCATGACAGCCTAGAAATATTCAATGTATGTTGTCTCCCTGTGCAATAATATTTAATTTAAATGCAAAGTGCTTTGTGTTTCCAAGCTCAAAATAACATTTGAAGATAGTATACTGGGAGTTCTACAATAAGGCTGCACTGCATACAGCTTCATTTAGAATAGCAGAGAATGCTTGTCATCTGTATTGCAAGATGTTCTGGGATTATGATTAAATATGCTACAGTAAAGGGAAGGAGGACTTTTGGGATTATGATTAAATATGTTATAAGAAAGGAAAATGACTTTCATTTGGTAGTATTGGAATGTAATGACTTGACTTCTGACTCTATTCATCTTTAAAAAATACATATTTTAAGAAGAGTATGTTCAAATAATTAATAAAAAGCAGTCTTTATTTTGAGATATGTTGAAGTCAACATACAGACAGGAACTCATTTGAGACTAGTTGCCACAGTTCAGTTAGTTAGGTTTCTGTCCTAAAATTTTGGTTGTTATTTTGAAGATTCTACTAGTACTACTATTATTTCACAGTGCTACATTAAAACTAACATCATTAATTCAAAGGAGCTTTCCTTCCAGATACTCCTGTGTAGGTGGATGATATTTACTATCTGACCCAGATAGTCAGACAGTAAAGAAGTCAAAAGACCACATGAAATCCAAAAAGATCCCTCAACATATGCTTGTGGTGTTACAGCACTCTGCCAGTGGCAGGAGGTTCTTTTTGATGCTACTGAAGGACAGTTCCCAGCTCAATGCAAGGCACCTAGCCCACCTCCCAGTATTCTTAAGCATCACGTGGTCTGTGTCTTTATGCTTCCTTTAATCTTATTTATGTTAATAGAGGAGTTATGCTCAGTTCCCCTCCCTGAAAACATATTTGCAAATGCATATTCCCCACAGCCTTTTCTCTTTCCTCCAACACTTATTCAAGGAACAGTCTCTTAGTGTTGTGGAGGATTGTGTGATACATCAAAATTCAGTTTTTGAGAAACCTGTTTAACCTTGCAATTAAGACAGACTGTGTTGGTGTATTTCTATGATTAAACAGAATCAGATCCTATAAGCATAAACACCTTCTTCTCCAAAAATGTTAGCACTTTAGCCTGATTAATATTTGTTGGAACTTAAGATACTACTGACATCACTCATCTAAAAATTCTGAGAAAACAGAGACATTTTTAGTATGGGATGCTTAGCAGATGCATAAACCAAACTGGGACTAGTATGTAAATACTCTTGCTGAACTGATTTCTAACAGAATCAACTCATTATCTAGCTTTGATAAACCAGGTTGAGAAAAAGTCACTTGATGCTCAGAAATATTTCTCAATAGTTAACTTTTTGGACGGTAGTTATATTTTGTAGTGAGAAGATTTTTTTTTCTTTACTAATTGCTTGAAGAGGAATACAGATTTGCAAAGATGGATGATAAAATTAATCCTTGTAAACAATCAATCTAAACTCAGCTAAGCACCAAATGTACAGCAGCCATAATATATTATTTCAGGAGTATTCTTCCATCTCTTTTATGTACAATCATTTGGAAGGAGTTTATGGTGCGTGTTCTGTTTCGGTGGAAGCCAAGGCATTTATCATGACAAGAAGACAGATATGATAAAAACAGCAATAACCAATAAATGATTACACCTTCAGCCAATTCTCCTGTAGCCCATTAAGTTTAAATGCTGAAAAAATTATAGATTTAACACAAACATCAGTTTTGTACACAGCCTTTTTAGCTGCTTATGTTGACTACACTTTCAGTTTAGCCATGGTTGTTTCTTTCAATATAGTTCAGCTTGTAAAGGATATGGTTTATTTATTCTCGTCTGGAACTGATAATGAAATCATTAGTAGGTGTCACAGTCATATATTTCTGCGGAAATTTCATTGTACTCTGAGCCTGAAGACTCATGTTTTTATACATACACATGCATGCAAAGCCAAGCAGAAGGGTTAAAAGTGGCTATGGTTGGTATAGACCTATTTTTGGATCCTCGTTTGAAATAAAAATCTGACAGAAAAGCATATTCGAGCTGGAAAATTTTAGATGTGGCTTAGTATAGCACCAAAGCTTTCAAAGGTACGTTTACACTTATGCCAATGCATAAAATGCTGTGAAAAATAGTGTGAATTCCCAGCAAGTGCTGTAAATGCCACACACAATTGTTTAAGAATTTGTACTAAAGTCTTGTGCTAATAACTTTGTGTATTAAGTTTTTATAAGCTATTGTTTTATCAGTATTAAAGGTTATTCATTAAAATACTCTCCCAGATGGAATTTCTTGCATCATAATTTTAGCTTTCATGCCTTCAGGAATAAAAAAAAAAAAAAACCTCTGTCTATTGGTTCAGCTTTATTGTGACAGTGGAAATCACCTTATCAGGAGGAGTTTTGGTGTTTGTGTCCTACATACGTCTTTTCTTATTTATATCCTTTGAATGTAAATATACTTCCCGCTGAGTACTCTCCGAGTATATCTACCTAAACCCTTTTCTCTTCTCTTCTTAAATGAAGACACTTTAGATTATCATTTTTATCTTGGCTAAACATACTATGGGTGACAATTAAATATTTATGAAACAGGAGTTGTTATCTGTAGAAGTTCATTCTGTCTTGTCATTTCTCACCCATAAATTATACCTCAGGTTTCTTACTACAGTGACCCTAAATTATAACTTGTCTAACCTACTCTCAACAGAGGGCCAGACTTTTTGGTACTTGACGCAGAAAATATCATAATAACCATCAAAGAACCATATATAGAGAACATTGGAAATTTCTATATAGGAAAAGTGACATTTCTGGAAATTTTAGGAAATTAAGAGGAAAATTTCATTAAGAAATTGTATTTATATTTATAAAATGTCTGACACATGTAGCTAGCTCTAATAAACTACTGTTTGCATATTTCAGAGTCTTTTTTTCTTTTCCATTTTTATTTCTTAGCAAGCAGCTTCAAACTTTGTGAGGTGGAGGAATAGGAAAGCCACTGTCTCATGCTGTGGTTCATGGATGTAAGAAGTATACTAGAGGCAGAACATGGGTGAAGACTCCAGAGGCCAGGTAAGAAGGGTAGAAAGATATTACGAATTTAGACATGCCAGGGCTGTGTTCACCTTAACAAATCTGCCAGTGTCCTCTACACCCCAGACACATCGTACCTTGCCTGGATACATTTGAATGTGAGACTTTGCGGAAATGGGGAGTTGCAAGGAAGAGCCCCTCAACTAGAAAGCTGCTTCTGAGCTCCAGGTGGTGCCTGACCAGCAGTGCCCTGGAGGCCCTGGATGGCAATCTGCTCCTCAGTCCTTGGGGAGTACCAGTGGAGAAGTAAAGTGTAGGAAATAAATAGAAAAATATAAGCAGAAGAAATCAATAAGTGAAATAAAACCTGCAAACATTTTTGGCATTTTCAGAAAAACAAAAAAAGAAAAAAGAAAAAAAAAGAAAAACATTATATGCAGATCATTTTTTGATGATATTTTTTTACTTGAAACCATCACCACCAAGGAAAAAAAAATTCAGTGCATTGTGAAAACTCGTCAACGAAATGGCACAGGAAAAAACTTTAAAAGGGCAGATTTTAAATCTATAAGAAAATACTCTTAAAAGAATGCTGAAAGGCAAAGCAGAACACCTCAGATGCAATAGATTCAGCTTACAGGCTGTTTTTGGACACTGTACTCAAGGAATAAATGGTTTGCATACTTGTGAGGGGAAAAAAATAAAAAGTCGAAGTAAAATGGTGAGCACCATACTTCCAAGAATGAGAGAAAACACTAGCTACAGTTTTACCCAGAAAAAAAACACCTTTAAGTGTTATCTGATCCAGTTTTGAAGAAATTGAAAGGCAGTCTTTATCAACTAACATTAAAATAGGAAATAAAAGGAGAAAATATAGTAAAAAGAAAGATTCCAAAATCTAGAATAATCATTGAAATAGAATCAGATTCAGAAGCTTCTCAGGTTGCTGAATATTAAAATATTCTCTATTGTAAAATAGACCTATTTCATTTTTTTCCTTAAAAAAGGTAAAAGAGACCTTGAAAATATCTGAAAAAGAGAACATACCCATGCATTAAGGAATACCTATAGGCATTAGATAAGAAATTTTATGTCAATAGAAATTTCCATAATGAAACTTTAGGACGAGTGTAAGATAAATACACAAAAGGCTTAGTGTCGGCTTTTAAATCAAAACTGCAGGCCAGTTCACTGCCACTGGGAGATACAAGTTGTAGTCTAGTGGCAACTACAAAGGCTTGCTGGCCAAAGGATTTCTGCAGTACTTGGGGTACTTGATACGTGCAGGATAGAAGGGAGTAAGGAAGTAAACTATACCAGAAAAGAAAGAAAAGAGCTAGCTAAATCAGATCATAGACATCTGAGAAATAACTAGAGCAGGATGCCCTTGTATGTGGAGAGGTGAAGATCTTGCCACAATATACAGAAAACTAAGGGGCAACTTAATTCTCCAAAATCTCAGAATCTACAATTTCTATATTCACAAATGAAAGAGGTATTTGGAGTCCCTCCGTAGTCAATAGACAGAAATATGCACTGCAAGGAAGTGATCCATCTGTGCTAGATAGCTAAATTAGGATTAAATGAATTGCAGTCTTGAAGTACCTGTTTGTTTTTATTGAAAATAAATGGAGTCGAGACCACTAACAGGAAAGCGTAGTGTAAATCAGAGAGCGTGAAATTCCCATTTCTTTCTGTTGATTACGAAGGAAGCCTGGATGACCTATTTGGTTACATGCCTGCTTCAGAAATTTCAAAATTTAAGCTATTATAAAGATAAAAGGTATTAAGTATAAGAAATATAAGAAATGATTTATTTTGTTGGAAACAAAACATTGTCAAATACACTAAGTAGAGTATTCACTTCAGTAGACCAGAATTTAAAAATCCCTGGGAAAAACAGAAAAACAAAACCCACAAAAGAAAGGCACAGACTTTCGTTCCATAAATATACCTAGTTATGTAAATCTGTACAAAATGCAAATTTATTACTGTTATCCAGCTTTGGATTTTATGAAGGAAGAAATTACAGTTTTTACATAATTATTGTCCTAGTGGATAGGACATTCAAGGTATTGGGAATTCTTCAAGACTGTTTGGTTAGTATAATTTCAGAGTTTTTATTTTATTCAGTTGCAAAGGAAAGTCTTCAGGGGGAGAAGAGATAAAAGGAAAGCCATTTATTAGATGTTTTAAGCAAAGGTCTTTAGAAAGGAAGAATCGAAAGAGCTGAGAAATGAAGAGAGTCAAAGAATGAAGAGAAAATGCTAAGAATCATGAAGAAGCAATGTTTTCCAGCTTCCTAAATTATATGTTTTGGGGCAAACACAAAGGTTTCTTGTGTGTTTGCACAAACTAGGCATAACAGGAACCTTCTCTTATTGGTGCCTTTAGGTGTTATAATGACATAAAAAGAATAATAAAGTGCACACCACATCTCTTATCATCCTTTTCCTCGCCGATGTCATCTTGCTTTTTCTTCTCATTTTCAGATTGAAGAGAAAATCTGCTACTGAGTGACACCTTCTGATCTACTACGTACAAGCCTAGAGGGACTTGTTCACTCAAGCTCGCTGGTGACATAAACAGCATGCTGCAGCTCATATATTTTTTTCCATTTCAAAAAGTGCCTGAACACTCAGTTGACTTTCAACACGATGTATAAAAGTGGATAGTTTCACATGGCTTTTATCCTTTATTTCATCACATTTCAAATGAGGGACAAAAAATTCAATCTGTATCTCTTTGCAGGCTTTCCCCAGAATTTATTCTACAACCATTCCTTTCATGTTAATAATGTTTTGTATTTGTGCTCTCTTACAAATTGTATAAACAAATTACTTTTGTTTTGGATCTTTCTGCATAGAAAATATAAATCATTTGAAGTAAAGCACAGCAGATGAATGTCCAGGTCTGATTTCTCCAAAATCTCCATGAAAACTAAGCTCATTAATTTGAAAAAAAAATGATTCAGCTCTGCCGAACTTTTGATGTAGCACCTGTTCTTGTTAAATTGAAAGTAATTTAATAGAAATGATCCAATCACTTTCCCACCTCCTGTTCACTCTTTTGTCTCCCCCCACAAAGCCACAATTCACAGGAAATATGTACTATCTACTCGTCAGAGAAACTTTTTTTTATTTTCCTTTTCCTTCCACCGTAGCCTGCGAGTTATTAAAATGCATAGTACTTGTACTTTTTTGATCATACAAGCTGTGTCCCATTGTCAACAAACTTAAACTGCAGTCATTTATTTTAATAAGAGAAATCAGATACTAGAAGGGGGTTCAGCAGTCCATTTCCACTTCCTGAAAACTAGGAGCAAGGCAAGAAAGGGCTATGACTTATAGATATGTTTTTTCCCTAGGAACACTCTAACGCAGTTTACGAGAAAAACTTCACCTAACCACAAATTTGAAATTTGAAGTCTTTTACAAGAATATTCCTACTTCTTGCTAAAAATCTGAGAAAATAAAAAATCATACAAACAAACAACCCCCCCTCCAGTTCACTTCAGTTTACTTGTTCTGAAATCTCCAATGGTAAAACTTGCAACCTTATTAGAAAGAGATCTGATAGGAACAAATTATTTGAAAAAATATATATATTACCATGAGGCAAACACTGGATATTTTCCAATAACAATAGTTCATCTCTCATTAGTTAAACAATACAGACCAAAAAATAAATAAATAAATAAAAAACCCAGAATGGTAGACATTTAAAAGCAGAAATTATTTTTTTCAAACTATTAAAATCTTAAATTATTTCTTTCCTTAATAGTTAAGGTCCTATAATGTCCTAGGCTCCATATATAAAAAGAAATCTCATGTGTTTGTTGCCATTTTACATTTCTTTCACTAGAAAAAGGATCCTAAACTACAAGAGAAACAATTTAAGAAACCACGCATCTCTCATATTATTTTAAAGAATGACTGGTAGCTTGTTAAAAGTGAAGGATTCTTTGCTTTTATATAAAATGAAAGCCAATCTGCTGAAAATTCTGCAAAGAAAGCATTTTATCTTGGCCATGTACTTTGGGTCTGTCCATAATTAAACTATCTTAGAATTTATTGGGGTAATCTGTTCTCAAGAGATTTCTTCTTAAAATTGGAAGAGAAAGATGAAAGCATTTTCAACATGTTCAGAGATGCTGTAATGTGAAAATGCTTGTCAATAAGTAATTTTCTTTTGTTTTGTTTTTTAATCCAAGAATATTTCATGCTTGTGTTAAAGTAATGAGCATTTTCCCTGGAGTGAGGTGAAGGGAATAGGGAAGGAAGACGAGATGGAAGTGAAAATACTTCTCTTGGAAAGGGTAGGATGCATGGCAAAAGCAAAACAAAACCCTGTCTACTATGCATACTGAGCAGACTGGCTACAAGTTTTGTATCTCAGGGTGCTCAGGTTTGGAATGAGAATTCGTAATTTAAACTGATATTCTCTCAGAGAACACACAGTACACTCGGGCAAGTGCAAGGGTGCGCCTGGCACAGAGGAGCACTCTGGCATACAGCAGTACTTTCTTACAGGCATTAGCCAGACCATTTAAAGAATCTTAGTGCCAGACATTGACCTGCAGTCTTTGCAGTTTCAGTAAAACTCAAACCTTTCAGACAATAATATCTATGATTAATTCAGTTTATATGGCCCAATAGCATTATGTTTTCTACATGATCTACAGAAATACATGTTTTCTACATGCCTACAGAAATAGACATTTGACCGTTGAAAGGACCCATATTCCTTGTTTCTTTATAGAGTATTTAAACTCTTGAAATTAACAAACTATGGCCATGCGGTGAGGCAACCAATGAAACAAGAAGTTGTGGCCATCTGATGGAATTATTCAGAAGTCTTAAAAACATACATTTTGGAACAAAATAAATACTTTAGCACAAGGGAACTATTACTGAAGTGTACAGTAAAATTACCTCACGTGGTCCATGATAAATCTTTTTTCTAATTCTTACCAAATTTCGTAAGCAATAATCACTTGATATGAAAGTTTCTCTGCTTCTTTTCTGCCTCAGGCTGAACTGTCCCCTCACAAAAATAAAAAATAAAATGCCCTATCGACCAAATTAAAGATATTTTGGTACTTTTGTCAAGGGTAAAAAACTTATGACTTTTTTTTAAGTTAGTTTGTAAACTGGGTCGAATACCAGAGGAGTTGGAAGCACAACATTGAACTTTTTGAAACTGGACCATCCAGAAATGTTACAAAGATTGCTTTTGTTTTTTTTTAAAAATGTAAAGGAAAGTCACCGTTTTGCTCTCCGTACTGGGAATTCTGATCTGACGTTAAGGAGTAGTTTTCTTTCATGACCTACTCAGGTAGAAAGTTCCTCATTTACTCAATTGGTTTCTTTTCTGGAATATGGAAACTTATGACTTCAACTTTTGGTGAGATGATATACAGACAGTTTCTTAATATGACAGACTTTGATATACAGAACAATCAGGGTAAGGAAATATGATATATCTTAATATATATTTTGATATAACTTGGTAATTTTCAGTTCTTAGGTATCTCACATTTGCTTGAATTACTGTTTTATCGTATACAGAGATTAATTCTCACAGCAAGTGCTTGCAGGGGAAGAAAGCACTTGTGCTCTAATGAGTCTAAATCTTCTGTCAGGCCAGCTCTAATTGATCCCAGTCTTTAGGAGAAGTCCTTTTGTTAATGACCCCTTCAAGCAGCTTAATAGACATGAGAAAATTTACCTTGTAGTCTTTCAGGTATGAGTTCATGATGGAGACTTAATGAAAGACTTTCTACTATGTTTCTCTTCCGACTCACAAGTTTAACACACCTTTAAAGTTAACAAGGTGTCTAATAATATGCAGCCTACTGCTTTGTTTAGCATCATTTAATTCATTTAATTGGTAGGGTTTTTTTGAGAGAGATATTGATCTTCAAGCTCACAGAGAAAATCAGTATTTCTTCTGGCAATAGCTGTGGCCTGTAAGTGCTACTGTCCCAGCAGCTGGCCTGTTGAAAGATATATTGATATTAATTTCTGTGACTAATGCTACCTGTTTTTCCAAGCTCAGGTAAATTGGGTCTATTAAAAAAGTGAGAAAGCTTCTTTAAAAAAAAATCAAAAGATATTTGAAATCCAGTAAAAGCGAAGGTAACAAAATATTCAAATCTGCCAAGTCTGCATTTTAAGACTGTAGATGGATTAAACACCTAGGAGGATTTGTGTTTTTTTTTTTCCTCTCCCCACTGCATTTTAGAGAAAAGAGCATATTACCAAAGAAAAGACAGTGTTTGACCTGTGAATAGATCTGAAAGGGCTGCCAGCCAGTACTCACAGGAGATTCTGTTCTGTAAATGTGAAATGTTTTGGTTCCTCCTTTCCTGCCATGGAAGGGACAAAATGCTTGGAAAAATGTAACTAGCTGTTCTTATTCTACCCTAACCATTTTCCTGGGAAGAATAATAATAATAATTAATATCAGTCTTCATTCCTTATGAATTTCACCTGTCCTTGTTTTACTGTACCATGAAAAGACATCTGAAGATTTTTTTTAGTTGCAAAACAAATTCCAATAAAAATGATAACTCAGATATTATGGAAATTAATATTTGTGTCCTTGCAAAGATAGGTAGCTTCTCTATGCAGTAGCCATCAAAATGAATAATGAAAATAATTAAATTTGAGCATCAAAACTGTGATGACGAAGGCAGCATGTGTGTATGCATATTGCATGTTTGTGTAAGTTCGTATAACTATATATGAATACATTTAGTCAGTAGATATGTATCTATACATAACCTTTCTCCTTAACAAGAACTTGTTTAATTAGCTTTACTTGCTTTGAAACATTCCCTTACTCAATGCTTTACTAAGCTGTGTATTTTCCAAAGGTTATAATAATAAGAAATTAACTTATTTTCAAGATTCAAATAAGAAAGAAGCTTTATTTCCTTTACTACCTTTACTATTGTTCACTTCTCAGCATTTCCATGATATGTATTTCTCTAACAGTTTTAAAGATATTCTCATCTCTTGAATATATGATTATAGAGCTCATTTTTAGAGAAGGTAAAATATGATTTAGTTTGGATTTACAGAATTTTAATGAATGCATGATATCTTAATTCCCAGCCTTTTATTAGGAATGGTGAAAATGAATATGAGTTAGCATGAGGCATACTGCTCATGATAAATATTTGCAAAAATCTGGATAGTTAATATTGTTCTTCATGTCATTAGTGTGCATTTAGTAAGAAAGGTATGCCTGCTCTTTCTTCACTGCTAACCTAAATCTGAAACTACAACCACAACAACTGAGTGTATTAGAAAGTTGATCCTGCTTTATGAAAAATGAAGGTTTTCCATAAGTCAGCACCAGGATTCTGTGCAAATGAGGTAACAAATTTACTCTTAATAGCATTAGGGCATTTAAATATCTAATTATTTTTGAAAAAAAGAGCCTATCTCCACTCAGATTTTTGCATGTATGAAGTATCATTAAAACAATAGAATGATGAATGGTATAGTATTACGACAGAAGAAGAAATTTTCATTTATATGGTTTTCTGACATGCATTACATTTTCCGCAATATCTTTATCAACATTTAGCATTAAAACAAAAATTTTATTTCTACCTGTTAATTGTGTATAAAAATACAAATAGAGAAAACTTCAGACAATAAAGATAATTGATTTTTATAAACATCTAAGTTAGGATATGGAAGTTAATATGCCAAAGTAAAAAATTTCAGTTTATTTTTCATTCTAAATAATTAAATAACTGTGGAGAGGGTTATTCAATTAAAGACAGCTCTGTATAATGCTATGTTACTCCAGCCTTTCTGCAACCTGTTCTACAGTGCTATTTGTCTTTCCCAGTTTTGCTGCTTCTGCTCTGTCACTTTATAAACTTTTGTTAACGGGCAAACGAATAACTGCCAGACTACAGTTCTCCATCTACACAATTCAGCATGTCAGATCCAATTTTATTCAAACATATTACTGCTAAAGCGGTCATACAGCAGCTAGTCCTGTGCACAAAGTATTAATAATAAAACCACCTAAGGAGAGATATGCAGGATGTGTTTTTATATGTAAACATCATATATTTAAATGTGTCCCATTACATAGGGTAATGGGATGTTGTTATCAAAGATATCAAATGCAGCTTAAATTGTAAGTCTTAAAGTAATCCTTTTTCCTTCACCTAGTGCAGTGAAAAAATGCATGGACCTATTAGCATAGTATAATACACACAGAATATATACATAATTCCTATTATGTTCAGCCTACTTAGAGTTTACATATTTATTTTCATTTTCCAAAAGCAATGCAAAATCCATGTCATATTTTAGGAATAGGCAGTCTGAACACTGCTTCTGTGTCCTTCTGAAGCAAATAGGAGTTTTGCCATTGCATTCAGCAGTACCATTACCATACACCAGAGAATTAATTTGCTATGAAACTGATTCTGATGAATCAACACAGCAGCTGGTGATTTCCATATTTGGAACATTTATGGAGCTCTTGGCCTTATAGATCCCTTTTTAAAAGGGAATGTGGGAAGCATGTGTACAATTTTGTAAGATGATTTTGGCAAATGAAATTTTGTGGCCCCATCTATGTAGCTCTGAAGCAACATGAGCTCTGTAGAAACTGGAACCACTCCATTCCTGGCAAGGTGATTTTGGAGATGCTACAAGATTGACTCCAAGATTATGGTAAAAGTTAGGGAAACCTTTTGGGCTGTTATTAAATGAACAAAAAGAATAAAAGATTTTCATACGTAGAATATCATCTACAGTAGTTCCTTCACTGCAGAAGCATGAAGTCTTTCTTCTTTTATTTATTTTTTCCTACTATTTTTGTGTACTGGTTTTGTTTTTTTAAAAAGCTCCATACTATGAATTTTTGGTTGCTTCACTGTTGTCAATATGTGTTTATTTTCATTTCCCACTGCAAGGGTGGGAAGATCTCAAAGGCATCAAAAGCTCTGACAAAGAGAAGCTGCTGATGGCAGTTTACCGTTGTAGCTTGACAGAGCATAATACATGGAGATTACTTTTGTCCTCTGAAAGGTTCTCTCCTCATTTATAAGGAGACTTACTTTCAGTTATAGTCACTGTATAACAAACAGTCACATGGCTGAGATCATAGGTCTTCTTACTTTTCTCTCCCCCTCAAATCATTATGAAGGAAGTTATTGCATTGACTGTTGCAGTCAACTCAAGTACCAACCATGGAATAAATTAGAGGACAATCTTGCCATACCTTTAGAACTAGTTCACAGTGAGGTCTATGGTTAAATCCCATCACGTCTTTGAATGCAGCACTGTGTTTGAAACAGTGCTCATCTAATATAATCCAGGTTAAATATTAACACTGCAAGCAAATGACAACCAGGACAATCTTAATTATCATTGTGGGGTGTATCGTAGAACTAACACAATTATACAAGTGTCCCATATTATTAAGACTAAATAACATTAATACTTTTGTATGATTAAGGGTGAATAATAATTATATTAGTCATTCTTTTTTATGTTTAAAGAGAGAAGAAGTCACTTTATTTAAAAAGGCAGTCAGAGACTTTCTTTTATGTTAGCCTTTGCTGCTATAAACCTACAACATTTGCATAGACACTGTACATGAATACTTTAACTATAAAATGTGAACAGTGCATGATTTAGGAGTCCTACATAATTAGTATAACATTTCAAATCCTTCTAACTTTAAGTTCTGCATATGCATACATTAGCATAAGTTAATGTTAAATTATTGTTTAGACAAGACTAAATGTAAGATAGGAAAAATTCAAATATTAATAAAGACACAATAACATATTATATTTGCTTATATTAGCTTCCAACAGAAATAAATGATACATAAACAATGGGAGTTACTGAAACATTTGGATTCCCACCAGTTAGATGAAAGACAATTAGTGGAAAGACAGCCAAATTTGTTGGAATATTTGTTAAAATACATTTTCTCCCTACTTCAGGTTATGGCTGTACATGAAGCGAGTTAAACTTACTTGTTAGCTAACTAATTAACCAAGAATATGTGTTATACACACCTCTTATAAAAAACAGCTCTTTAAGTGACAGGTTTCAAGTGATAATGGCTTGATAATCCTATTCTTGTCTTTATTTTAGATGGAAGATAGATAGGTCCAAAACTAAGTGTTTCAAGAGAAGGCCTATGCAGGCTTTTCAACAGTAGATATGGAACCCTTCCAAAGACTGATGTAAGGAGATACTTCCTTGTACCCATATGCCTTCCTGATATTTTGTCATATCGCAGTCAGTTTTCATTTAATTTGCAATAATTTCATAACTAAAAAAACCCACAAGGTAAAGTTTTTTAAGATTATAATTTCATTTTGTTTATCATTTTAAGTGTTATTTTTAAAGGCATTCAGGCTGATATGACAGCTTTCAATGGGGCCAACACTTTATATTTTAGACAGTAATTACCAATTACCAAAGTAACACAAATTATCCTAAAGTTTTGTACACTGAAATGGTATGCTGAGAAACCGGACCTTGGAGGTTATTGCATATAAATAGTGTAGGACCCTGAAAAGTAAGTACAAGACAACAGTAGAGGACTTGAAAATGCAAGCAGTGGCACAAATACCAAAACCTACAGGACTATAAGCACGAATCACAAGTGAGCTATTATTGATCATTAAAGCAAAGCAACTCTGGTAGCAGGGTAGAACCGGTTTTAAATACAGCAAAGAGAACAAAGAATAAGTGTCCATCACTTGTAAAACCATGTTCAGTAAATTTGCGTGTAAGGTGGAATCAACAGAAGAACTCATAATTTTTCCTCTTCACCTTCCCCTTACTCTTTCTGAAAAATCATTATGCTTTTCACATTATGACCCAGCAGAGAAATTGAAAGGTAGGAATGAACTGAAATAATTGGATAATGTGAACCATAAGTCTTAGTATCATTGTTACTGAACTAATTATTCTTTTATTGGACTGTTAAGACTATAATTACATTAACAATAAATTCTTAGCTTCCCACATAAGGTATGTTTCTTTAATCCATATAAATTGAACAGTTGATACCCTTGCCTTTGAGGATTAGCTACTAAAATTTAACTACCACAATAGGAGGACAATGTAGGCAACCTAGATGGTAAGTCTGAATGCAACAGACAAGTGTAAGATTTCATCTTCTTGGGGCATTTTTCTAGTTATTCAAGCATATCATGACCTCTTCTGTTTTGCAGAGTGGACTTAGAGCATATGTCTGCAGTCTTTTCAGATGAAAATAAACCAAAAGATGTGTGCGTACATAATGAACTCTGACCATTGCAAGGAATTCAATGCGTGAGTTCACGTGATGTTTAAAACACTCAAAACCAGCATTATATAGACATTGTATTCTCCCTTGTACTTCTGTTCTGCTTAAAAAAATCGTTTTAAAATACAATGGCAATGAAAAGATTCATAAACATTTGGACTTTCAGAAACCTTTTTAATCCCTCAGTAAGCTGAAAAATAAAGGATTAAGTATAACAAAAACTAAGTAATTATTTTCCCTACCCTGCCTCCTTTCCCTCCAAGTTATTTACTGTTTTTCAGAAAAACAGAAAAATAAGAAAACTTCTCTTTTAAAAGCAGTTTGGAATGCTGTCCAGCTCTTCTGACTGAGCAAGCCTTTTCTCACTCTCATTATATGAACATTGATTTCTCTTTCATGAGACTCGTGGTAAAATCTTTCCAGTCTATTTCTTACTTACCAAACTTGCCAAGCTTACTTATGTATTGTACTATAAATTTCCACCGGAGAAAGAGCAAAAAATATTTATTTACAAACAGAATATACTTCTCAAAATTTATCTTATACTTAAAGATGTGTTTAAAAAAGATTTTCATTCTTTTAAAACCACATCGGGAGTAAATCTTACCAATCTTCGGTAAAATTGGATGGCATTATAAAAACCTTTATAAATTTTAGGAACTGGTTATTAGGTTATAAGGTTTAGTATCCATGTTGATGTGTTTAAATTGAATACCAGAGATCTTGTATACAGTTAGTAATAATTATCATAAGATTTCATATATGATAACAAGAAGCATACACAAAGACTTAGTAAAATTCATTAACTGTAAACAGTAATCTTTATTTTCTCTCTTTCCAATGACATGTACTTTATATATTTGAAAAAACATCTTCCATGATACTTTTTCATCATGTAGTAGATTGATCAGATTTGTATATAAAATATAAGTACCTTATGGGAGAATGTAGGGAGGATAAGGCCAAACTCTTCTCCGTGAGAGCTGGTGACAAGACAAGGGGTAACGGGTGAACACGGGAAGTTCCACCTCCATGTGAGGAAGAACTTTTTTCCTGTGAGGGTGCCAGAGCCCTGGCACAGGCTGCCCAGAGAGGCTCCTTGTGGAGTCTCCTTCTCTGGAGATCTTCCAAACCCGCCTGGATGCCACCCTGTGCCACGTGCTCTGGGTGTCCCTGCTGGAGCAGGGGGTTGGACTAGATGATCTCTAGAGGTCCCTGCCAAGCTCAGCCAGTCTGTGATTCTGTGAGTCTGTAATAAAATATACACACCTGTAAACCACCAAACCTGTCAATTAGAATATTGGAAAATGAAATGCCCCTAAGGCAGTAGGTTGATTTAAAATAGAGTATGACAAACAGTCTCTAATATGAAGCATGGAGGGCTCTCAGCAATAAGGTATCATTTATAGATTAATACACAGGTACAGGAAGTGTAATTTAAATGGAATCCTTTTCACAAGAAAACAAATGCTCAGAACAAAAGTAAAGAGATCAGAATGACAATTTTAGTGCCTGGATTTTTCTGCTATCTATTCATATTTTTGACGCTGTTGTTATACATCTTTTTCTATCATTCTCAGAGAACTTGAATGCCCAGAAAAGGAGGAGGTTCTTTTCGAGACTTATGCTAAACAGACTGCATAAAATTTTGTGTCAGTGTGTTAGCCCAAAACTGAACAAAATGTTATTTTAAATATGTATTGTGTTGGGTTGGATGAACCAGAAGACTGAATTTTTAAAGCCTCTATCTTTTGAAACCTTAATTACCAATGTAAGTTGAAGATAGGCCAGGAGTAAACATAGGTCAGACCTCCCATTAATGTAGCTAAAATGTAGTTAAAGACAGCTTTCAGTCTTTTTCATGTGTCCGTATCACAGGATTTTCTGTAAAGATTGGCACCATAGCTTAGATCATTGCAACAGAGAAGACTGTGACATGAACATCGTTTCTGAAATAACAAAAACTTGATATGATATAGACCCGGGCTAAAGCTTTTCCTTTCCTTCCAAGACAGTTTACCAATTCTGCTGGTTCCTGAACTATTGCAACAGCCCCTGTTATAGATCTTATTCAGTGATGCAGAAATAGCTCAAAGAAAATAATATAGAAATGCATTACTAGTCACTTTATTGCTTGGAGACAATCAGTTTTTAATGTAGTTACTGCTAACTTCAGGTTATAGTCTAATATACTCTGTACTTAATTATGACAGATATGCACAAAGTTTGGCTTTTATATGACTTTTGACTTTTCCCATTGACGTTCTGAGACAGAGAACCAAATTCATCACTCTTGCCTCTTTTTTTCATCTTTTTATTTTATCTTCTACTTTTTTTTTTTATCTTTTTATCTTTACAGCACTATCTTAGAAGTTTAAAATCATGATTATCACCTCATAGTTGCTCCTTTTCTTTGCAGACAAGCAGCATCATAGTTATTTTTCTCAGCATTGTATTCTGATTGCAGGTTGTTGGGATACATGAAATATGTTCTCTATCTTAGACTTATTTATACACTAATTTAACAGAAACACAAATTGATCGTATTCATACCAAGAGTCACTACTTCTATTTTAAATTCAGCAATTGATATTTATCAGTGAGGTAACAAAAATATTTGTATAAGTTAATGCTCAGTGGTAAATCATGTAGTAGATGACTGCAGGGATATAGGTGTGTCAAAGCTAACTTCCTTCTGCAAGGGCTAGGCCACATGTGCTGGAACTGTCAAAACATGAGCATAAGGAAATCTGAACTACTGACAGCTCATATACAGATTCCTAATGTTGATTAACATTACCCCACTCAGTAAAAAGTGAGGCATGTAATGGTAAGCCACCTTTGCAAAAATCTTGATCTGGCCTGTTTTATATTGACCTTGTGTGCTACTGTTTTTGGACTCCCGTCTGAGGACGTCCTCCTCTGTTACCTCCACTGATGGTGCAGTGCTCTGGTTAGTGCTCTGTAAGGAGAACCAAAGGGACACCTTTCCCACCTCTTCTGACCTGCATTCAAAGAAGTGGATGTTTTTTTCCGATTGCCATCTCTGCTGTGCTGTGATTTGAAATCTGGCTATAGAAAAAAAGTTATTTTGCACCTCTTTGTATGGCCTGTTCAGTCATTCTGAATATCCAGAAAGAAATACATTCATTTGCACTAAAACTTATTTAAGTTTTTTTTCTCCCACTCATGCTTCTTGCTGGAACCAGTTTCATTAAGTAAAATAAAACATAGCAAGCACTAATTTCCTTGACAGGGAGTCCATCAACTAATCACAGCGTCGTTGGCTAGAATGTCAGCATGTTTTTAAAAATATATTTCAGTTTATATTTTAATTTTTAGATTATATTTTTAGGTTTTAAGATTATTTCTGTTTGAATAAAACAGAAAAATAAAGTCACAGTTTGGTCAGAGAAATATACATGCCGCAACTAACCACTGTTTACTGTGTAAAATACATACAAACACTCCTACACATATATATCGCGTATGCATTTAAAATACATATGTAATCCTTCACGTGTATATAAAATATGTGTATGGATGGGGTGTGTGCATGCATGTAAGTATGTTTCTCGTGGATGTTTTTGACATGAAAAAGCAGATTTTTTCCCTAACATGAATAAGATTAAAATGTTGCAGTCTTTATAACTTTTTGATACCAGCAATGTGAAGATTTCATTTTGGATTAGATAGCAGATCTAATAATGTATAACTCAGTTCAATCAGAATTGATGCTAGCCTAAAGTTTCTACCCTATTGTAAAGATTATACCATTCTAACAGATTATTTCAAAAACAGTAACAAAATATCCATAGCTTTATATCCATATATGAAGAAGACTATAGTCATAGCTATCCACATTTCTTGAACACTGCCAGGGACAGTGACTCCACCACTTCTCTAGGCAGCCTGTCCCAGTGCTTGACCACCTCTTCCCTGCAGAAATTCTTCCCAACGAACCTCCTCTGGTGCAGCCTGAGTCCATTTCCTCTTGTCCTATCATTTGTTATTTTGGAGAGGAGATCGACCCCGGGTCTCACCACAGACACCTTTCTGGTAGTGGTAGAGCACAATAAGGTCTCCCCTGAGCTTCCTCTTCTCCAGACTAAATAGCCCCAGCTCCTTCAGACATTCCTCATAAGGTGTGTTCTCCAATCCCTTCACCAGTTCCGTTGTCCTTCTATGGGCAAGCTCCAGCATGTCAATGTCTTTCTTGCAATGAGGGGACCAAAACTGAACAGAGTAATCAAGGTGAGGCCTCTGCAGCACTGAGTACAGAGGAACGATCCCTTCTGGCTGCACTGTTCCTGATACAAGCCAGGCCGCCATTGTCCTTCTTAGCCACCTGGGCACACTGCTGGTTCATGTTCCTGGTGGCAAAGAACACAAAAAAGGTAAGGTGTTCATTGTCTTCTTCATATACATCTTTACTTGTAGAGCTAACCCTCATTAATCTTGGCCCCTTGAGATCAATGAGAAAGTCAGAAAGAAAGTCCTTCTTTGTTGGAAAGGGACTTGATAGAGAAAAGTTCAACAAAATGGATATATCCAAGTCCATGAGTCTGTACACCTGAGGGAGCTGACTGATTTAATTGCAAGGCCATCCTTACTCATTTTTAGTCATGACAAGTGCCGGAAACTTCTTAAGAATTTAATCAAATAATACTACAGTCTTCAAAGAGGTCAAGAAGGAGGACCTGGCGAACTGCAGATCCAGCTGTCACAGCTCGATCCCTGAGTCAATGATGGAGCATATCTTCCCAGAAACCATTTCCAAACATATGGAGAACAATAATATCCTCAAGAGAGAATAGATTTATGAAAGGGAAATCATACCTTACTAGCCTCATGTGATGAGATGACTGGCTTTGTGGATGAAGTGGAGTTGTTGATGTTGTTTATCTTAACTTTAGAAGACTTTCAACGCTGTCACCCCTAGCATCCTCACAGACAAACTGATAAAGTATGTACTGAATAAACTGTTTCTGAACTGTACTGAAAACTGGCTTTAGGGCTGAGAGGACTATGGTCAGCATCACAGCTGGAGATCAGGAAAGTGAGATCTCCTTGTACTGGACACTGGGTTTAATATTTTCATCTCAATGACCTGAAGGATGGGTAGGAATTCATTCTTAGCAAATTTTCAGGTGATAAAAAACAAAACCAAAAGAAGGCATTGATACACTGGAAGAAGGAAGTTTTCTTCTATTTAAAAGTCAGAATTTTGTTTTATTTATTTATTGACTTAAAAGTGGTTGAACACTGGAGCAAATTACCCGGAGAGGTGTGGAGTCTCTATTCTTGGAGATGCAACTGTGTCAAGTACCAAAGCAGGCTGGAAAGACCCCAGTGCTCCAGTGCAGTGACTGTGCTGTGCGTTTGCTAGCATTCAGAAATGTTTCTTGGGGAAACATCTTTATTATGCCGAAGAAATGAATTTGCAGTCAGTATAAGATGGAACTTCCTATCTTTTGGAAGGGAAGTTTTGTTATTTTAAAATGTCTGAGAATGTGGCCTGATATCCTATAGTTTTGGGAGTTTTTTTCAGACTTTTATTTTCATTTCTTTTCGCTTTCATTTTTGATTTATTACTGTTACATACAATATTTTAAAAACACTAATACTGCGTCATCCTCACTTAAGGTTTGAGAGCTCAGTCTAAGCTCTCATTTCAATGCCGGAAAACATTTGCATAAGTAATATTATACTACTTGAAAATTATGGACAGAAGAAAAAGTCCAGAAAGTATCCAGAAAAGAGATAATGGGTGACAGCTAGTAAACCAATACTCCTCAAAGGAATAGATGATGTCTACTGATGTGACAATCTACTACTGTCAGTGTTTTGGCTACTACTGTAGCCTCTCAGATACTGAGACTGATAAATTGTCATAAAAGGTCAATCCATAGCGAGGAAAAGCAGTAATGTGGGTATCATCCCACAGCACTCCTTATAACAGTACTATTTTCATATGTTTTTGTTAGCTATCCCACGTAGTTTAAATATTTGTTAGTACAGTGTTGTTAGACACTGTTCTAACTAACTAACTGTTATAACTAACTGTGGGTATTCTTGAGTACAAAGAGAGATTCCAATATTGATGTAAAATCTTATTGCATGTATTTAATATTAATATATTGATTGCATATAGTAAAAACTATCTATACAACTATGTTTACCTTTGCAGTTGGTAGTTTATTACAGAAAATATTATGACTAGTAAAGAAAATCCTTGAATATTTTGCACAGCATCACACATCAAGATGAAAACCTGAATTTCTAAGACAGACATTCTTAGCCACAAAAAAGTATTTATTATCTCCTAATTAATTTGTACAGTTCAGCAATGTTGTTTTTTCACTAATTTATTCTAATCTCTCAATAATAATGTATTCCGCTGCATATTTTTGTAGATATATAACTTCTTCTATGCTATTCCACTTCACAGTTTGTAAGGGATGGTTGATATGAGTCTTCAGTTTCAAGTTATAAATGCTCTAATAATGCCAGAACCAGGTGGGCAAAAGTAAAAGTCAGTGAAACAGATTTACCATTAAACAGAATACTTCTCCCTTTATATAATGGTACAAATTTGAAACAGGCATGATTTTATTCTCAAGAAAACCATCTCCATGACATACTCTGTGACAAATTCCACACTTCCATTACAGGAAGAACACAGACTGAGTAAAAGTGCATTTAGATGTTCTGTAACCTATTTTCTCAGCAGGCATTTAAAAAATAGAAAAAATATTCTGAATAGATTATCAGAGCTATATATTGACATTGAAAGGTTCTTACAGGTACAATCCATTTAAAAACTGTTTTCTTCTCCTTCAGGAGAAAGAGGTATCACATAAAACAGAAAAAAGCACCATGTGACTAAGAAAGAGTCACACTTCTGAACTGCTATTCTAAGACAGTTATTAAAATATCCTTTCTTGTTCACCAGACTCCTTTTTTTTTAATTATATGAGTTACTGTTCAACACTTTAAAATCACCTTTTCAACTTGCATAAATGTGAAAATAATACAGCAAAGAGCTCTTCTGAACTTGGATATCAACAAACGAACTTGTTTTTCTCTAAAGATAATTGTGAGAAAGAATTGTAAAAGAGAAAAAGAGAAGAAACAAGCCTATACAGTTTCAAGTTGAATTGAAAAGGATTATGTTTCTCCATACTACACAACGTATCATACATAGACTATTAGGATTTCAACAGAACTATGTTTGGAAAGATGCTACATATTGTTCTTGAACCAGCTAGGTTGAAGTGGTTAATTTTAATGTGGTTTGATTTCTGGAAAATTGAATTTAAATAAAAGATTAGTTTCTATTTCATCATGTTGAAATACTTTGCCTCAGCTCAGGATCACTGGTTGTTATAAATCTAATACAAAAATTCTAATTGAGAGCTGGGATGGTTTTTGTACCTTAAGCATTTTTTTTTTTTATCTTCTTCATTTATAAAGAAAGAATAATGTATTCTCAGGGTCATTGTCTGATGTATGAACAAGAATACTGGCAGTAGTACATCATCATTACTAAGTTTTGTAATGAATAATGTGCACTATCTTCTTAACTCTCTGTTTTTCTCCCGCCACCCCAATCTACACTCTTCTAACAATCGAACAATAAAGTAGGCTTTTCTAATTCACAATAAATGCACATTCATGAATATAAATATATTCTAATGAATGCTAGTTCATAGTCTTAAGATATAAGTGTATATTACAGCAAAGAATCTTGAACATTCTTTAAATAAACAGATAGATGTATCAGTGACAATCAATCCATAGGAGTTTAAAAAAAAGATTAGTGAAAACTGACATACCCAACTAAGAAGAAAATAGATTTCTGCCATTTTTGACTTAAGTTTAAAATTCTGCTTAACGCAGCCAACATTTCCCTGTGATTGAAATATATTTTTTTGGTCAGGGCCTGGCCAACATAAAGTGATGTAGGATCTTCAGGTTTTATGTAAATGTCTCAGGAACTACATTTCTAAAGTCTATTCTCTAATTCAGCAGCATAAGAAACCACAAAGCACACAAATTTACTTGTGTATAGATCAGAAGTTCAAAAAAATGATGTTGGTTTCAGAGAGGGATGTTTCAAATGTGAAGCTGCTAGTAAAAATCCTCTTAAGTGGGGCCAGCACATACAAACTTACTATTTTTTTTCTGCTGGAAACAGAAATAATCCCATAGAAATGCTGTTTTTAGAACTACCATATTTATCATATTATCAGTACTTGTGGCTGTTTAAGCGATATATTTAGAGAGAGATTGTATTGATTATATTGCTTAATTTTGTTTGTATATATATATATGTAGATTTATATATACACACACACACAAAACAATCAGCCCCAAACTTTCTAACTTGCTAAAGAAGTAAAATGTTATTTCCAATTTTTATCGTACAAGACAAAAAGAAAAATGGATTCTGTTTCATACATTCCTGGGGTCTTTGAAGTCCTGCAGTGGGAACATCAGATTCCTACAAAGGAAAAGTAAATGTTTGTATCTTAATAGTATGATTGCAATTTAAAGCTTCTGGAGCATTAAGAAAAAAAAAAATCCTTTGAACTTACTAATTGGGAAGCAGGTTTCAGAAGAGACCTCATTATTCCTTGAACTATTTGTGGACAGTAAGATGTTGTTTTTAGAGATTTTTTTTCCAGTTCCCCTCGCTACTCCCCTAAGAAGTGCCAGGCTGATACCAGGCTCGTGTTTTGAGCAATGAGTTCCAATTTTGTATAGCATGCTAACACTTGTTCTTTGACACTTCCTCCATTATTAATGGCCAGTGTGGCTGAGCCAGCTCTGAAGCTGCAAAGGCTGCTTTAAGTGTTATGAGCAAGGCATATTACTTAGAACAACATTCTCTTTTTTTTACTGTTTCACAGAGTCTCTTGTGTCAGTGAAATGAATTTAGTGAAATGAACTCGGCCAAGCAGAGTTTCCATGGAGCTTGCAGCTTTGTCAGTTTGAACTGTCCAAAAGACCTCAACCTTAATGCTCCTTTTGTTTGTTTTCAAATATTCCTTTCACTGAGTGAGTAATTTTCTGCTAGCCTACTCCAGCAAATTATATCACTCCTCATAATGTAATATTGACGAAATAAACTCTGAGGGCATTTTTGTTACATCTTCAGGAAAGATCTACGCTTGCACATCTGGGAATCTCGGAAAGGTCTCAGTCTCAAGCAGAATCCAATCACCAGTTGCTAGAAAAAACAGAATCAAAACAAAAACACTGTTCTTAAACTACCATGCTCTCTCTAATCGGTTATGCCGATAAATAAGTAGATAAATAAATATATATATAAAGATGACTTTCTTAATCATAGAAGTTCTCTGTTTGAGATTATAATTAGAATTTAATTTCATGATTTAGATTGTCCTTGTTTAAATTTCATTAGAATATAATTTACCAGTATAACGCTTTTGCACTGTATAGGATTACAAATAATGGCAACGGCAATTTGAATAATTTTCTTCCTGCAGTCAGTGGGGTTCTACACATTTCTAATAATAAGATCAATTAAATGAAAACACTTTGTAATAACTGTTTGTGAGAGGGTTTGAGATAATGTCTGAGAGTGATTACAGAGTATATAGAATTCATGCCAGATATTTCTGTTCTGGTTTCTGTGAAAAGGTCACCTTAGTTGAATCCAGCATAAAATGACACTTTTAGATAATGAGCATCTAAGATCTTGCCCTTGTTTTTGCAATTAGTATTTTTATCTACTGGTCAGCACCTATGTATCAATCCCTCCAGGTTTTTTTTTTTGCAAAATCCTTTGGTAAGATAAATGACTCACGTGATTTCACATGAACTAGCAGTTCCCTTGAACTGTTTATATAGCTCAAGCAGTTTTAATAATCCGTCTTGGGAAAACTGTAATTGATTCTGAATATATTAGAATAAAGTTAACATTTCTATTTCAATTTACTGTAACACTTTTAATTTAACTTCTTTTTATTATAAGTGCAGGATAAAACAGAAATACCTGGTTTTGTCCTTGTGTTGCTATGCCCTACCTTGTCTTGCCTTCCATCCACTCCCAATATGGGCAGAAAAAAATACACAATGATGACTGTTTTCACTAGGAACAAATTCAGTCTGCTAGTAAACTATTATGTTTCAGGAGGTATCTCTGAAATCTAAAGAGAAATATGAATATTTTTCCAAAGTTTTCAAGGATTATCAAGACACAGATTACTTGTAAATTCAGGAAGGTGATAGGAGAGTATTCCACAATACCATAAAGGTGCTAGTCACACTTCCAGCTAAATTGTAAATGAAGGAAAAGAACAAAGAAATATTACTATTGATGTGGAACAAAGTTGCTAGTCAGCAAAAACCTAGAGAAGATTCAGTGTGTGATGATAATTTAGTTTTCATAGTCTTTTTATGATATCTACTTCTGGATCTTCTACCACTGTCTCAAATTAAACACATTAGACAGAAAACAACAAAAAAAATAATTGTACATTGTTCCCTTTAAACTGTCTCTCTTTGCAGGATATATATATCTCTAGTTAGATTTCCAAGGTACTCTTGGTCATTAAGTCTGCAAATTAGGAGTCATCCTTGCCTCTTTATTAGGTCTTATTGATTTGGGAGATTCTTTCCAAATACTGTTGCTACCACTTTGTAATAGGATACGAAAATGGTAAAAGTAATGAGGACATGTTGTATAGAACATACTGGGTAGAGAAATAGGTGTGTGGAAGAGCAAGCATTAGTTGGAATGGAAATTTATGAAAATACTAAAACTAATCAAAGATCTTCTATATTGTACAGAAAAAAATCAGGACAGAAGAGGATGATTTCAATCACTATTCAAAAAATGTATGCAAAAGCGAATTAATAAGTAAGTAAGTAAATAAATAAATTAATAATGTCAGAGAAGAATTAGTATGAACAGTGACTTTTGGATATAAAGGAATGAGACCAGGCAAAAGTCACAAGGAAATTTTAAATTGTAGTGTGAAAAGATACTGATTTTTCTCAAATTGCTGCATCAAATCTTATTGACATTGAATAATGGGATGTGTACAGTCTAAGAGTATCTGCCAATATTCTTTTGGGCTTCATAACATATTAATCTAATGTCATTTTTCCTATCTCTGGATTTAGAAATATAATACCTTAACCACAAGAATTGACAAGGATGATTTTTCCCTTTATTTATTTATTTATTTTTAAATTCTCTTTTCACAAATTTTGAAAGTAGACCTTTTATATCTGACAAGTTAGACTTCATATAATTTCTAATTTCTAATCATAAAATTAAGGCTTATGATAATGGCAAAAAATAGATGAAAATCACAGCAACACACTGTTTCAACAGATTGGCATAACATGTTTTAAAATGAGAACAAATATCTCACCTATCAAATATACTAACACAATGTTAGCACTAAACTGCTTTTCCAAATGGTCATAGTTGTTCAAACAGTATGCACTGAAGTGTTTAGGATAATATGCAGTGAGGTCCTTCATTATATAACAATTTCACTTAAAACTAAGTATAATAGATCTTTGATGTTGTTGATTTATTGTATAGTCCAAATGGCTAAAGCTGATTCTCAGCTGATGGAAATTAACAGACGTTCAGCATAGGTCAAGAGAGATGGATGTTATGTATGAAAGAAATTCATAGAGCTTGAGTCATTACCCTATATTTGTGGAAGGCAAAAACTTTCTTGACAGAACGAACACTTTCATTTAAAAAAAAAAAAAATGTATTCCCAAGACAGAAATACAGATTCAAAAACTGGAAGATTTCTGGTGACATAATCTGGTCAGACCGAATGGTTGAAATTGAGAACATGGAACTCTCAAATTAAATTCTCATTGTAGCAGTACTCCACTGTTGAAAGTGTTGGCTTTCAATGAAAATTCCTGCTTACAGCAGGGAATCATCAAGGGAAATGTTCTTATAGGGAGAAAAAGAAAAGCCTTTTTTTCCCTTCAATCTGCTCAATGTTGCAAGACAAAAATTGAGAATATTTGCAGAAATGGGGAGTCACAAAGATATCTATTAATTGCGTTCAGAAGAATGTGCAACGTAGATTTACTGTAGACCGTTAAAAATAAGTGAAGACCTTCCACAGCAGTGAAATGCAAGATGGAAACATTATGTCAAAATTCATTAAAAATCCTAAGGTCCATCCAAACAATGTTTTCTTCTGGAGCCTTTTTCTTCCAATATTATGTAACCTAAAACTGCTTTCAGCTGTTATTTTGCCTCAAAGCATATTTATATGTCTTATTTTGCACTGTGAAATATATACATACATCAAAAAAAAAAAGATTAAAAAATAGAAATATCAACCATACTTTTTTTTTTTCCCTAAAGTCTCTTAATCTCTAAATCTCAGTTTCTGTCTCTCTCTCTATTTTGCCACACTATTTTTTGTGCATATTGGTGAAAAAATAAATCAGTAAAGCACACAAAGGGCTAATAGCTCTTGTGTAAGCTCATTTAGTGCCGTAGAAGAAGTAAAGATTTTCTTTAAGCAAAAATGTCTTTTGACTTCTATAGATGAATAACTGATTAATTCTGAGATGATCTCAATATAAGGAATGCTGCATGTTCAGAAGTAATAATAGCAGTACTGGCATATTTTGGAGGATAACGTGACTGTGGCTTGCATTCCACATATTCTCTATTCTCATATTTCTAAACTTGATTCTAATTTTCTAAATAATCTTATTCCCCCTATCCCCCCCCCCCAAAAAAAGAGAATAATAATCATTACTGTTAAGTAGTCTTGTGGGAGACTATCCATACTTTTAAATATACAGAAAACATATTTTAAAAAACAATTATTTTGCATTATGGCTCAATCTCTATATAAAACAACAGATTACATTTTGTCCAGTTGTATGTCTCTTTGCAAGGATTGGGCTGAAATATATCCAATATAGAGGTGATTGGGAGACAAAGCACAGACTGCCTTGTTTAGCAGATGAATGCAGATAAATACTGAGAGAAAAAAATAGCTGTCAATAGAATCAGAATTTACAATTTAAAAAAGACCAAATATACTTATGTAAGTATAGCTAAAGATTTTACTGGATTATGGCAAAATACAGAGCATGTTGGATATAGTTAGTTACTTTAATAGTTATATATCCCTGTTTCATCATATGCACTTTTCCATTTTTAACAATTTTTAACCTGTATTAGAAAATTAGTGATGTATAGGTCCTTCCAGCCTCTCTCCCAACTCTATAGATTAGAAGTGTGTTTTGAACTCCCATTCTGCACCAAGAGAAAGAAAAAAAAAAAAAACTGCTCTTGATGCACTTTTTTTTTCCTGCACTTTTCATGGGTAAATACTTCAGAAAATTCCCTAAATGTATCTACTCATCTCACAAGAAATCTTTAGTAGATTGGTTATTTTTGCATTTAGGATATTGTGTTTACCACATTTGATTCATGTGGAAAGATTTCATAACTATTAAGGAAGATTGATTATCTTTGAAACTGAGTAATGAAACAGTATCTCTCAGAATGAAAAATATTTAAATTCTACCATCTGAAGAAAAGGACTGAGGTTTGACTCAGAGTGCCACAGTGATTTCTTCCAAATGTAGCCTGATATTTCAACACTAAGGTGTTTTTTAATAGCAATTCTATAATTTTTCTGAGTTGGATATAATCTTTTAACACTAAAATGTAAATACATTCTTCCTAAGTCCAATATATATATATACATATATATGTATATATATATATTTGTAATGGCAGAATTTCAGAATATTCTACCATTTTGTATGCAAATATTACTTTAACAAAGTAAGTAATTATAATAAGGCTAGGCAAATAAAGGTCCTCAGATGATGAACTCAAATGTTTGGGCCTCATTGTCTACTAACCACCAGAAAAATTTTTCAGGTCAGCGGAGAAGATATGATACTGTCCACAGGGAGCCCCAACAATGAAAACTAAGGGAGAGAGTTATTGACAAGAAAGAATGGATGCCTGTCCATTTTTACTTTCATCAAGAAACAGTTTTCTTTTTATTTGTGAGAGTATTCGATTCGATCTTCGATAAAATAGTTATAGACCCTAAATATGGTCCCTTTAATATGCAATTCCATGGTCTTTCTTTCTTTCTTTCTTTCTTTCTTTCTTTCTTTCTTTCTTTCTTTCTTTCTTTCTTTCTTTCTTTCTTTCTTTCTTTCTTTCTTTCTCTTTCTCTCTTTCTTTCT